>OZ025249.1:13610829-14087546 GCA_964019135.1 Arenicola marina
GCTCCGTTCACCCGGATTCAACCATCTCTGGTGTTCACACTGACGACACCAGTCGTATCACTGCGCTCCGTCCACCCGGATTCAAACCCTCTGGTGTTCCCACTGACGACACGAGTCGTATCACCGCACTCCGTCCACCCGGATTCAACTCTCTCTGGTGTTCACACTGACGACACGAGTCGTGTCACTGCGCCCCGTCCACCCGGATTCAACCCCCTCTGGTGTTCACACTGACGACACCATTCGTGTCATCGCGCTCTGTCTACCCGGATTCAACTCTCACTAGTGTTCACACTGACGACACGAGTCGTGTCACCGCGCTCCGTCCACCCGGATTCAACCATCTCTGGTGTTCACACTGACGACACCAGTCGTATCACTGCGCTCCGTCCACCCGGATTCAACCCTCTCTGGTGTTCCCACTGACGACACGAGTCGTATCACCGCGCTCCGTCCACCCGGATTCAACTCTCTCTGGTGTTGACACTGACGACACGAGTCGTGTCACCGCGCCCCGTCCACCCGGATTCAACCCTCTCTGGTGTTCACACTGACGACACGAGTCGTGTCACCGCGCTCCGTCCACCCGGATTCAACATTATCTGGTGTTCATACTGACGACACCAGTTGTACCACCGCGCTCCGTCCAACCGGATTCAGCCATCTCTGGTGTTCACACTGACGACACGAGTCGTGTCACCGCGCTCTGTCCACCCGGATTCAACCCTCTCTGGTGTTCACACTGACGACACGAGTCGTGTCACCGCGCCCCGTCCACCCGGATTCAACCCCCTCTGGTGTTCACACTGACGACACTAGTCGTGTCATCGCGCTCCGTCCACCCGGATTCAACTCTCACTAGTGTTCATACTGACGAAACGAGTCGTGTCACCGCGCTCCGTCCACCCGGATTCAACCCTCTCTGGTGTTTACACTGGCGACACGAGTCGTGTCACCGCGCTCCGTCCACCCGGATTCAACCCTCTCTGGTGTTCACACTGACGACACCAGTCGTGTCATCGCGCTCCGTCCACCCGGATTCAACTCTCACTAGTGTTCACACTGACGACACGAGTCGTGTCACCGCGCTCCGTTCACCCGGATTCAACCATCTCTGGTGTTCACACTGACGACACCAGTCGTATCACTGCGCTCCGTCCACCCGGATTCAACCCTCTCTGGTGTTCCCACAGACGACACGAGTCGTATCACCGCACTCCGTCCACCCGGATTCAACTCTCTCTGGTGTTCACACTGACGACACGAGTCGTGTCACTGCGCCCCGTCCACCCGGATTCAACCCCCTCTGGTGTTCACACTGACGACACCATTCGTGTCATCGCGCTCTGTCTACCCGGATTCAACTCTCACTAGTGTTCACACTGACGACACGAGTCGTGTCACCGCGCTCCGTCCACCCGAATTCAACCATCTCTGGTGTTCACACTGACGACACCAGTCGTATCACTGCGCTCCGTCCACCCGGATTCAACCCTCTCTGGTGTTCCCACTGACGACACGAGTCGTATCACCGCGCTCCGTCCACCCGGATTCAACTCTCTCTGGTGTTGACACTGACGACACGAGTCGTGTCACCGCGCCCCGTCCACCCGGATTCAACCCTCTCTGGTGTTCACACTGACGACACGAGTCGTGTCACCGCGCTCCGTCCACCCGGATTCAACATTATCTGGCGTTGATACTGACGACACCAGTTGTACCACCGCGCTCCGTCCAACCGGATTCAGCCATCTCTAGTGTTCACACTGACGACACGAGTCGTGCCACCGCGCTCTGTCCACCCGGATTCAACCCTCTCTGGTGTTCACACTGACGACACGAGTCGTGTCACCGCGCCCCGTCCACCCGGATTCATCCCCCTCTGGGCTTCACACTGACGACACTAGTCGTGTCACCGCGCCCCGTCCACTCGCATTCAACCCTCTCTGGTGTTCACACTGACGACATGAGTCGTGTCACCGCGCTCTGTCCACCCGGATTCAACCCTCTCTGGTGTTCACACTGACGACACCAGCCGTGTCATCGCGCTCCGTCCACCCGGATTCATCCCCCTCTGGGCTTCACACTGACGACACTAGTCGTGTCATCGCGCTCCGTCCACCCGGATTCAACCCTCTCTGGTGTTCACACTGACGACACCAGTCGTGTCACCGCGCTCCGGCCTCCCGGATTCAACCCTCTCTGGTGTTCACACTGACGACACGAGTCGTGTCACCGCGCTCCATCCACCCGGATTCAACCCTCTCTGGTGTTCACACTGACGACACCAGTCGTGTCACTGCGCTCCGTCCACCCGGATTCAACCCTCTCTGGTGTTCACACTGACGACACCAGTCGTGTCACCGCGCTCCGGCCTCCCGGATTCAACCCTCTCTGGTGTTCACACTGACGACACGAGTCGTGTCACCGCGCTCCATCCACCCGGATTCAACCCTCTCTGGTGTTCACACTGACGACACCAGTCGTGTCACTGCGCTCCGTCCACCCGGATTCAACCCTCTCTGGTGTTCACACTGACGACGCCAGTCGTGTCACTGCGCTCCGTCCACCCGGATTCAACCCTCTCTGGTGTTCACACTGACGACACGAGTCGTGTCATCGCGCTCCGTCCACCCGGATTCAACCCTCTCTGGTGTTCACACTGACGACACCAGTCGTGTCACCGCGCTCCGTCCTCCCGGATTCAACCCTCTCTGGTGTTCACACTGACGACACGAGTCGTGTCACCGCGCTCCGTCCTCCCGGATTCAACTCTCACTAGTGTTCACACTGACGACACCAGTCGTGTCACTGCGCTTCGTCCACCCGGATTCAACCCTCTCTACACACTACACGAGTCATGTCACCGCATAATGTCTTGTTTTCTCACGCGCGAGAGCCATGAAGTAGAACATGTCTATATACAAACGTCAGCTACAACGAGGGATGAAATGTCTTAAGTTGGATGCTTCGTAAACAAAAATGGCGACGTTCATAATGATGTTTTCGTTTTTACTGCCAAATTACACCATTTTGGGGACGTGGCATAGCATGTATATACTTTAGGGCTTGTCTTATCCTGACTTGAAGCATACAATGTACACACCAGAGTAAAATGATATTCGACAAGATAGTCACCATGTTTAACACAACATTTACAATACCATGTGGTTCTATATTACAATGCGTACCTTTTCAATTTCTGAGCTATGAGCCGAACACCTCAACCTGGCGTATGACAATGGTAGTTACAAGTGAGGCTGCCCGAACCAGTCTCATCCCATCCCAGCGCGGTGTGCTGGGTTGGGGTAACGCTGCCCGAACCAGCCTCACCCCATCCCAGCGCGGTGTGCTGGGTTCGCCGTGATAATTGCTCAGTGTGAAATAAAAACTTTCTGTTGTTAACCAAAAGAACGCTTGTTTATATCTCACACCAAGTTTCTTTTCCCCGTCAAGCTTCGTGTCTATTCGGGACAACATTGGACTGTGAGTTCCGGTGTCACTGTGCCGGTGGCGCCACCTGTGATCCAAACACGGGAGTCTGCCCGGGAGAGTGTGCCCAGGGCAGTCCTAGTCTGTTCACCTGGAGCGGAGAGGCCTGTCAGATAGGTAAGAGTCGATAAGGGTGTCAACTAGTAGAAACCGTCTACCTCCAAAGACTATGTACGAGATAAATTGATGTTGTGGTTTCATCAAATGATATATTAACATAATAACACATATACAATTAAATTTTAAGGTTGTGTTTGAACATGATTTTTGGCAAGTTGTCGGTTTACTATGGACCGGTAGTCTGGCTGGGTTGCAGCCCCCCCCCCCCCTTCCCCGCCCCCCCCCCCTCCCCCATGGTAAAAGGCAAGCAACGTCCTGTTTGCTTACACCAGACTAACGCGCCCACTCTTTGCCTTCGACTCACTCCACTAGGACTCCATTAGTTCTCTTTTCACGCCTACTTCTGCACAGCATTTTCACACTCGCTCGCCAGGGCGGCGCAGCGCAAATTGATAGGCAAACTGCGCCGCGCATTTCTACGAATTAGAGTCTAATCGATTCAAGTCTCCTAGGAAGAGGAGAGCTCATCCAAGAAGAGAGAATATGAGCGATGAATCGATCGCGTGTGACCAGTTGGAAGAGTAGTTTTGATATGAGGAACGGAAACTCACTTATAGCTCACAAGTTATCGTCCACGTCCATATATTATCACCCACAATCAACATACAGTTACATTGTTAACTGCATAGATCGTCTCTCATATACCCCACACATACCTTTTAAAGAACAAAATAAGGTCTTACATGTGTTTCACATAAGTTTATTCATTGTTTCATTCATGTATTTCCACCCTTAAACACATTTGGTTATACTGAGCGAATATTGCATATTTTGATATGAGGAACGGAAACTCACTTATAGCTCACAAGTTATCGTCCACGTCCATATATTATCGGCTACGCCTCGAAGTTCTTCGATCCCAATAATGACCTACAACTCATTCCTTATCTGGCTTAATGCCTACTTCTATTGTTTCCTCCGAGGAGGCGGCGATGGCATGGAGTATGTGAGCAGGAGGTCATTATTGTACCAAAGCGGGTCATTATAGTTCCGTCACAATAATGACCCGCTTTGGTACAATAATGACCTCCTGCTCACATACTCCATGCCATCGCCGCCTCCTCGGAGGAAACAATAGAAGTAGGCATTAAGCCAGATAAGGAATGAGTTGTAGGTCATTATTGGGATCTCACAACTTCTCGGCTACGCCTCGAAGTTCTTCGATCCCAATAATGACCTACAACTCATTCCTTATCTAATACAACACCGGCAAAACACTCCGACTCCGAGGAAACAATAGATGTATGCATTAATCGCCGGTAAGGACATGCGAAGCATGAGTTGGAGGTTATAATTGTACCAGTGGGGGTCATTATAGTTCCGTCACAATAATGACTCGCTCAGGGAAAATAATGACCCGGCGCAGATATAACAAGAATAAGGCAAACAAACCGTTTCATGTACAATTATTCTCCATACAACATCATTGACATATATACAAATAATAATATACAGTTTCAGGAAAGCGTACACACGTGTCAATTATCCGTCACTAGGTATAGAGCCACAGCAAAATAATTCTGAATAGTACAGGCGTACATGAATCATAAGGCAGGCTATATGATGTTTTTCCGTTTTAATCGAAGTTAACTTGGCCACCATCGACATTTATCAAGAATGACGCGCCGTTGCCACATTTGGCTATTTTCGCTGGCCTCAGATCCGACTTTATTTCATCTTTACCTGTTAGTTTTAGTAGTCTAGGTTTAACATTGGGGTCTACATTTGACGCATCTGCGCCTGTTTCCCCATAGCTTCGGCACTCCTCTTTCCCCTGAAGGACCAGAGACACTGACACTTCCAACTCACAATCAGACCTTTTATATCTTCGAAGGGCCTTCAAGCTTCGATGTCCCGTTTGTTGGGCTATCAGCTGCTCATCTACTTTCTCCCTAACTAATCTCGTGGCTGTTGTAGCTCGCAGAGAGTGATTGGTAAAATTACCCTTTTCAGCGATCCCAGCTTCCCTCATAATAGTATTAACCATTTTTTGCAGTGTATTGTGTCCCAAATACTGCTTGCTAAGCCAACAAGGGGACTCTTGATTGGCATGTACCAGAGGTCTCAAGTATAAACCATTCTCCAAGCTACCCACAGGAGTCACTGGGAAATATATGTTTCAAATAGGTTGACTCTTTCGGGGCATTCAGCCTCGTAACACTTGGCTTCCCGGGGCTTAATGCTTCTGTGTCGCAGCCCCCATTGATACGTTTTGCTCACTGTCTCGCGATACAAGATAAAACGACGCCCCTTGTCATCCACGTGGAATTCGAAGTTTTTGGCTGTCAACCTCCTCTGCTCATCGCCCCTTCACATTCCAAAATGTACGCCCACGAACCAGAAAATGGCACGCAGCAAACCCTGGGGGTGATGGCCCGACAGAATACCCTTTTCCCACAAAATCTCTTCCATATCTGGCGTGATGGGATCAGCTTGATAGACCTTGAACTTTTGCAGAAGTTTTCATCTCCAAATCTAAATCTGTTTGCAAATATTTGAATTTCCTGTCAGACAGCAGCTGCACATGTCTGCCGGCCAGGTCCATGTACTTTTGAAGGCTGGTAATGAGAGCATGAAGTGTCGCGCCAGGGTATCGGTCGCCGTTTTGCTTCCGCGCTTCTCTGATAAAAGTACCTAAACGCTGGTTTAGATCATCTTCGCTCATCCTGAGCGGGCTTGAGAATTCGAGATTAGTGCCATATTGAGCTGCCTTCCACTTTGACCATGAATCATACACTCGCAACGCCCAAGCAGCCTTCTCCCGTGTAGCTTTAGGCGTCGCCTCCTCAGCCAGTTGGGTGAAATCTTTGCTGTCAGCTGATGCAAAGCGACCTTTAAGACACAACAGAGCAAAAAACAAAGTTTATATACAACGTTTTAAACTATTCTTTGCGAAGAAATACATGGAATATTTATCACCACAGACAGACAATTGCTCAGGTGGGATTTGAACCCGCACTGGGTGCGAACCGTGAACCGAACTTATCGGGATCTCACAACTTCTCGGCTACGCCTCGAAGTTCCTCAATCCCAATAAGGATCTACAACTCATTCCTTATCTATTACTTAGCTTCCGCCATCTTGGAATTGTCTCTACCTCTTCTCTCTTCCACCTACGTGGGCAGAAGAGCAGAAGAGGTCTCCCAGGAAGAGAAGAGGCGAAACGATCGCATGGCAAGTGCGCTTCTAGAAGAGGTAGAGTTTGGAAGAGGCGAATCGATCACGCTCTTAGTGCCAATGACCCAGCCTAAGCCTAAGCCTAACACATGGATAGCATGTTGGCGCTGGCTGCGCTTCTGATATAGAATTTAGATTGAAATGGTATGACACAGAAACGGAACTGTTTTTGAACCAACTGCAGGGCGAAGAGTGTATGGTTAAGCTGGCTGCCTGCGTGCAGCACGTTAATACGCAGAACGCAGATGATGGGCTAACATTACTCTCTGAAGCTTTATATCTTGCGGATAATTATATGAAGCGTAAAGCACTTAACATTACAGATAAAATGAGACCGTGGAATCTACATAAGTGAAAACGCAATTAATATTGTGTTGTTAATGAACGCTGATGATCTGGCACAGTGCAGCGATACAGTGGGCCGGGAGACTGCAGTACATGATTAATACATTGGGTGATTTTTGTACAAAGTGGGCGATGCGTGTGAACCTTGAAAAAACCAAAGTTGTATTTCGCAGAGGAGGACGTGTCAAGAAAAGTGAGCAGTGGTATTTGCAAGGTCAGCCGCTAGAGGTTGTTTCGTGCTACAAATATCTAGGTCTAGTTATGTCTTCAACACTGTCGTGGTCAAAAGCGGTCAAGGCAGTCAATGTATTACTGAGCTATATCGCCAAGTGTCCCCAGATGAGACGATATTTTATTTATTTGATAAAACTGTCACACCAATCTTGATGTATGGAGCAGAGATATGGGGTTCTAGCACGTATAGTGGTATCGAAAGAGTGCAAACAACATTTTGTAAAAAGCTCCTGGGCCTACCAAAGCGAGCCATGAATGAAGCTGCTCTTGCTGAATGTAGTCGACATGTACTAGCGGTGGAGCAAAATTTTAAATGTATGAAGTATTGGCTACGAATATTAAAGATGCCCACAAGCAGATATACTAGATCTTGCTACGATATGCTGAAGGATTTTGACGAACACGGAAAACTGACATGGGCCTCTACCGTAAGACGATTGTTGATGACAAATGGATATGGGGTGGTATGGCTGCAGCAATCAGTCGGAGATGAAACTCGATTCCTCACTCAATATAAACAAACTCTAAAAGACAGTGCTTTTCAAAACTGGTGCTCATCAGTCTCCTCAAGTAGTAAACACAAGTGGCCGACACGTGAACTATAATGTGAACAAGGGTACGTGTACCAACACGGAAATTGACCAACATCTCATTACAGAACATTTGATGCATGTACTTTTCTTGCCCTACTTTTCTTACTACAAGAGGGGTAATTGGTCTACTTCATCTTATGCCAGGGCACTTGACCGTGTTGTGATCTATGCGTGAGTCAGTCCAAATGTTGAATGTCCTGTCGACTGTATTGGCCTATGGCTAGTGCTCCAAGCTATGTCTGTGCAAGGTGCCCCCTCTCTCCCATCCCAGTCAAGGGGGTTATACAGGAGCTATAATGACCCCCATGTGGCGTTGAGGGTGCCTTTCACACATGCATTTTAAATGCATTGGCCTACAATACCGCCCCACCTCATACAACTCGTTGTTCGACTTTCTAAGCGTGACACTGCTTGGCTAACATGCGAGAAAAGCGTCTGATCACTCTTGAGTGTTTTATTTTGTTTAATCGCCCACACCCTAATCTGTAAAGACGGAGCACCCGATAGGTGGAAAACGGATCACTTTGCGTTCGTTCCATGTGTTACTGGCATCACTATCTTACATGTAAATACGTTGCTTGTATATATATAGTATGTTTATGTAGTTTTGTGTATGTTGCTACCATTATTTGGGATTACTGTTACCCGCCCATGAGTTTCTCCTGTCATAATATTTATACTACCTCCTGGTATGCCAAGCAGATATGACTGTGCTGTATGCAAACGTAAGATATTGTCTCACTCGTATCATATCAACTGTTCTATTTGCTACTGTATCTATCATGTTAATTGTTTATCTCATTTTACCAGAGATGACCTGCAGGTTGTAAAGGAAAATAATCACCCATGGTATTGCACCAATTGTATAACTGATATATTTCCTTTTAATGGCATAACTGAGACTCTGGCCTTCGAACTTGCTATCTCGTCTAGTAGTGTCAATAATTCTCGTATTCCACTGGTCGAGCTTGAAAAACAGTTGTTTAATCCATTTGAGTTAAACTCGGACTACAACGTGCCGCTAAATGACACTGATCCTGATGTAAATTTCTATGTAGATTCGTCCGTGAGCATGTCAAATTGCAAATACTATTTAGAAGACTCCTTCAATGAGTCATGTGACAAATTTAGACCCGAAGATTTATCGTTTTCCATTATGCATATGAACATACGAAGTGCTCAAAAAAACTTTTCACAGTTTGGATCCTATATTGAAACCCTAAATCATGATTTTACTGTGTATGCTTTTACTGAAACCTGGTTTAACGACAGTAACGTTGATTGCCATGGTTTGGACGGTTATCTCCCTGTCAATAGTCACCGACAAGACAGAACTGGTGGCGGGGTTTCAACATTGATTAAATCAGGAGTTAATTTCAGCAAGCGATCGGACTTAGATGTATTTAATGAAAATATTGAAGCTTTATTTGTGCAACTGGATAAAGGAGCTCGTGTAAGCCAGAAATCCATTTTAGTAGGTGTAGTTTACCGACCACCGGATACCAACATTGTTGTAATTACTGAGCATTTAGACGAGCTATTGCATAAGATTAACTCTGAAAAAGTGGTTTGTTATCTCGCAGGAGATTTTAACATTAATCTGCTCAATATGGACTCACATAGACCTACAGCTGATTTTATCGATTCAATGTTTAGCCATGCGTTTCTACCCGCCATAAGTAAACCGACTAGGGTAACGAGTACCACAGCCACATTGATTGATAATATCTTCACTAACGAGTGCGATATCAATTCTTCCCTGAAAGGCATTATGTATACAGATATCACAGATCATTTTCCTGTATTTTATATATCAGAGTATGTTCAAATTAATGTTGACAGAGTTACCATCATGAAAAGGAATGTGAGTAAGCCAAATGTTGAGAATTTTGTTCATTGTATAACAAATGAAAAGTGGGATAATATTTTAGAGACACTCAGCACCCAGGGAGCTTATACTAAACTGCATCGTCCAATCTCTCTTATACATGAGAAATGTTTTCCTCTCACTATCTCCCGATCTAAATACCAAAACAGAAAGCCTTGGCTCAGTGCAGGATTAAAGGACTGCATATCTAAGAAAAATCGATTGTATTGTAGATTTATGAGACTAAAAACCAAAGATTCTGAACATGATTATAAAAAATATAAAAATAAGCTTTTATCAACTCTGAGAGCGGCTGAAAAACGTATTATCAGTCCGCCATAAAAGCCAATCAAAATAACTTGTTTAAGATGTGGAAAACTATTAAAGAGGTAGTAAAGAAAAAACAGGGTCAGAAGTTTCAAATGACATTTTTCGATTAGAGGAGGACTGATTACAGATAGAAGCCAAATTGCTAATGAGTTTAATAACTACTTTGTTAATGTTGGTAAATCTATAACAAAAACAATCCCAAATAATGGAGACTCCCCACTTACGTTTATGAAAGATACCAATAATAAGTCGCTTTTCCTCGAGCCAGTTACCAGTAGTGAAGTCCGGAATGCTCTTGCATCCCTAAAGAATAGCTCACCAGGATGGGACTTGCTAACTGCCAAAGTAATCAAAACGATTATAGATCCCCTCACCCAACCCTTAACCCATGTAATTAACCTTTCATTTAGTGAAGGGATATTCCCCGAAGAAGAACTTAAACGTGCAAAAGTAACACCTATCCTGAAAGGCGGGGATGGTAAATTATTTACTAACTACAGGCCAATTTCAATTCTTCCAACATTCTCTAAAGTGTTCGAACAGCTGATGCAGAAACGCCTAATCAACTTTATTAACAAGTATGACTTACTACATAAAAACCAATTTGGTTTTAGATCAAATCACTCTACTACCTTGGCCCTTTTACTTCTGCAAGACAAACTAACAACTGCTATGGAAATGGGACAAACTACTGTTGGTATATTTCTCGATTTTGCGAAAGCCTTCGATACTGTTGACCATGATATATTGTTTCAAAAGTTAGACAGATACGGCATAAGGGGGCTTGCATTAACTTGGCTAAAAAGTTATCTCAATGCCAGAGAACAGTTTGTAGTTTACAATAATACATCTTCGAACCGATCTCGAATAGTATGTGGAGACCCGCAAGGTTCTGTACTAGGTCCACTTTTATTTCTTTTATATATTAATGACTTAATGAATGTGAGGAAGAAATTGTTTGGAATCTTATTTGCTGATGATTCTAATTTCTTTATATCAGGCAAGGATATAAATAAAACGATTGAAACTCTTAATGGAAAATTAAAGCAAATACAGTACTGGTTACAAATTAATAAGCTTGCTCTGAATCTCGACAAAACTAAATTCATGGTTTTTAAACCCAAGCGAAAGAAAATTAGTATCCAGAGCAATGTCATTATTTCTAGCCAAATCGTTGTGCAAACTACTACCACGAAATTTTTGGGTGTACAATTAGATTGTGACCTGTTGTGGAAACAACATATAGATTATATTAAAAGCAAATTGGCAAGGGCGCTTGGAATAATCACTTGTGCAAGGAAAATTTTAACCAGTGACACCCTCCGGATTTTATATAATTGTTTTGTATCTCCATATCTATCATATTGTATTGAAGTATGGGGAGCCTCGTGTAATAGCTATTTAGCCCCTCTTATCTTAATCCAGAAAAAAGCAGTGCGCATATTATCTGGTGTTAATAAATGGGCTCATTCAGCACCGTTATTCGTAATGAATAAGATTCTACCGCTCACATCATTATACAAGCTCAGCGTTTTAGTAATTATATTTAAACAATACAATGGATTGCAACCTCTGATCATAAAAGATTTGTTGACATACATACGTATAACACTAGAAGGTCGCAGCTATTACATGTTCCTAAACATAAGTGTCAATTGACGAAAATATCTATGAAATATAATGGGATATATATATTTAATAAATGGTTTGGTAAGTTAAACTTCAATCATCGCTTCACCTTTTTAAGAGAAATACTAAGAATAGTTTGCTAAAGACAATCGATACGAGTGGTTCAACCAATGTTAACGTTAATTGAATGTGTAAGTAGCCATAATTTGATGTGTATTGCAGCGCAACGACTGGGCCAAATCGATATACAATTTAGATTGTCGAATTACTGTTTTTATTTTTTCTTGTTTCTCCTTTGTTGTTTTTTTGTTTGTTTGTTCTTTTTGAGCAAATAAGCCTCGGCTTCTGCTCCTTGCCAACCTGTTCTTTATTATGTTAATTTATGTACTATCCATGGCAATAAAGATTCTATCTATCTAACTAAGTACATATCAGACCTTTAAATCAACTTTGTCACCTGAACTGTACATAGATGTGTTAAATGTAGTTAAGTATAGATCGGCGCTGGCGAGGTTCAGGTGTTCGGCTCACAGATATGCAATTGAGTCTGGTCGATATAAAAATGTTCCTAGGAAGATGGGTCTTTAGTAAATACTGCGTGAATCGAGGTTTACATTCCATAGAAGATGAATTTCATGTTATTTGTCAATGCCCATTGTATGATAGGTTAAGAAAATCATATATAGATGTAACTTACGGATCGAATAACTCTTCACAACTTTTCTTAAAATTAATGAAATCCCACAATAAGCAAGAAATACTGAACTTATCTATATATTTATTCAATGCAGAGATATTGCACCAAACAAACGTTGAAATAACCTGTATATACCCTGTTGCACCGTATTAATTATGTTATAGCCTGTATGCACTATGGGCCTGATGGCCCTCTTATACTAAATAAACTTACCTACCTACATGTTGTGAACTGGCATACATTGGGCTTACCAGTATGAAGCAATAGGTAACGCAATGGCCGCCTTTTGCAGTCAACGACAGTTTTAAGTTATTTTTCGAGTCTGGCCTGATATGCCAATTCACCAACGAGGCATAGACATTACTGGATACGGGCATTAAATTGGCTTTGTTACGCAGTGAAAGAGAGCACGTGTCCCTTATGCACCATACCCCCCCCCCCCCCCGCCGCCCTGGATTTGCTACTGGGACTGTTGAAACTCTTATATTTTCATCCCGTCGGGCCCAGATATGATAGGTGACCATTAGAGATAATCATCTGAAGTAGCTGTAATGGTAGAGGCGTCTGTAATATGCAATTTGTTAATATAAATATATATTTTAGGGAGAAATCTATCTTTAAAGTGCACTATGTTATATTTTTCTGCCAAGGAAATCAGCAGTTGTTGGTAACTATATGAAGTCGGCAATCATACTGTCACCAATTTGTTCCCAATATAGATATGAAGCTGATATAGACATCTAGACTACATTGTTCTGTATCTGGCTAAGCAGTATGGCCCGTGGTGAACAAACCAGTAAGGGATGTACGACATACTGTATGTTGATCAGGCCTTCGATAGGAAGGTCATTGACCTTACACACAATGTATGATATATGCTGTTTTATCAGGTAACGTGGCCCGTGGTAAGACCACCAACCAGACGGGAGCGTACGACATATTGTACAGTTATCAGGCTGTCGATGGGTTGGTCATTGACGGTACACACAGCGATCAGCGGTCTATCTGCGCTCACCCTCAAACGCGGAACGGAAACCACGCCAAGTGGACCGTGGATCTCGGCGGCGACTACGTCATCCACAGCGTCACGGTCTTCAACACCAACGATGGGATCAGTGAGTAGTCTGGAATATGCGTAGATCGTTACAAGACTTTTCTTCATTTTCATTACTCGTCCTGGGCCTTGCGGCCTCGGGCGGATAATGAAAATTGGCGGGCTACTACATTAATGTCCGGCCAATAAAATTGCCTAACGCCCCGCTAACTCGCGCTATTGTTATCGAGTCTTTATATGTCGTTATACATACCAGGGTGGCGGGCGCTGGCCGATTTCGATGTGGTCGTGACGGGAGGATCATCCGGGTCCCACACATGTGGTCACTACACAGGAACCGTACCTCAGGCCTACACGACGAACGCTTGGAAAGGGACGGCAAACATCAGCTGTGACGCACATCCGGTCGGCAGATACGTCATCATTGAGAAGACCGGTAGCGATAGTCCTCATCTAATGATACTGTGCGAAGTCGTTGTCACCGGACATGAAAGCAATAGTACGTATCCCAGTGTGTGAAACAAAATTTAAGTTGTACAATACCGACAGGTCTTGTAAGGTAGTAAATACACTCGACCGACCGTGGTATCACTAGACAAGATAACGGCATTCATAGTGCAGACCAGCCCCCCCCCCCCACCATACATTGCTGTATGTTGTTGTTTTACCGCCAAAATACGCTCGGAAGTATTTTTTTCCTCGCGGCAACCCGCTATAAACGCACATTTTCAATCCCCACCCCCGTAGCAAGTTTTAAAATATTCGCTCTATAGGGGTATCTTTTTCATAAAAAATGTCCGCTCTATATGGGATATTTTTCATTACAAATGATCCGCTCCCTCTGGCAACAAGGCACCCGCGGATTCCCCCAACTATTGTATAATAGCGCCCCCCGGGATCACCCTACCCCGCCCCCCGCCCCACACCCTCACGCATGCACGCAGCAAAAATGTGAAACCGTTCCCTGGGATTATGGAGGAGAACAGTTGTGAATTGACAAACGACATTATCTCTTGATTTTCTTAGTCGCATTGGACTTTTTTGCTTTTAGACAATCAACATTCTGTTTTGGCGCCTTTGAAGGCTTGCCCCCTTTCACAAAGCGCCACATTTCTTTCCATTGTGTGAGAGGATAATTGAGATATGGCAAATGCTGCACACAGGATGTCCGCACGGTGTGCAGTTTCCATGATTGTATACTGCCAATGCCAACCAGTCTAACGTAATTAATGTGTACTTGCGCGCGTGTGCACCTGTTGGCGGGATACTACTCAGCAGGCCAAGGCGCAGAGGCACCTGATTTATTATTAAATGGTGTACCCGATAGTGCTTTCAGCGCGACAAAATAGTTACAACACCGGCCGGTCCAGTGTCGCGGTATTAACACTCGACCGACCAGTAAAATACTCGACTCGGTCCGCCGGTCGAGCGTTAGTGTCGCAAACTGGTATCCTATTCTAATAGAGTACAGTTGCCTACTTTCGATACTTTAAGCATAAAGTAGTTTTTACAGGGTAACTGATATAATTTGTCTTGAAGATGAAAAGATGCGTGGCAGTTATGTACCGGATATTAGCATTAAACAAAAATCGCATGTATTAGAAAATGGTCGTCAATTACACAATATATGATCGTATAAGCCAATATTCCAATAAGTCAACACTGTTCCAACATAATGATTTCCTGGTCAAAAAGAGATGATGCTACACATGCTTATATCTGATGTATCATGTTAAGCAAAAGGAATTTGTATCGGCAATGTCTGCTTTCCGGTTGCGTAAATAAAAATGTTTAAACTAAAAGCTATTTTTGCGGCAAACTTGATTGATTGTTTTGCTTACCAACTAAAATTTACCAACATAGGTTATATATCTATTTGTGTATGCAGCATTCTTGGGTAGAGAAACTAATTTTATGACCAGAATAGCTAGGGTGTCATTTGACCAATAGTGAATTCCTTTTTCCTAAAATCGGCATACGCCGTCGAATTTTTAGGCTTAGTGTAGATGTACTAAGTAGCAGTAATTTTTCAGTACCCTTTTGTTGACATATACTGATTATTTTCATAGGAAAGGAAACAATGTGGAACTTATAGACACGTATCAGTATGCAGTATCTCAAATTGATAGGCAGCAGGATAAAACATCATTTTGAGGATTAGCCCACTTCCTAGACATCTGCGATATCTCCTGTTTTAATTTGTTTGGCAGTGAGCACCAAATAGTAGATCAACAAAGTGATTGCCTGACACTTAATAATTTTGCACCAATTAGATATTATTGATTAGGAAATAGAACACAAGACTGTTCTCTTGTCCTTGTGTCCAACAGGTTGCCGCGAGTGTAAGGAGTGGTCTCTTGTCTGTCTATGCCACAGGTCTCGCTGACCTTCAGGACTGTTCTCTTGTCTGTGTTCCACAGGTTGTGATGAGTGTATCCAGGAATGGCCTCCTTACCTTGTGTTGCACAGTTTGTGATTAGTGTCCCCAGGACTGTTCTCTTGTCCTTGAGTTCCACAGGTTGTAATGAGTGTTTCCATGACTGTTCCCTATCATAGTGTTCCACAGTTTGTGATGAGTTGTCACCAAGACTGCTCTCTTGTCCTTGTGTTCCACATGTTGCGATGAGTATCTCCAGGACTTTTCTCTTGTCCTTGAGTTCCACAGGTGATGGTGAGTGTCCACATCACTGTTCTCGGGTCGTTGTATTCAATAGGTTGTGATGAGATTCATCGGGACAGTTCTCTTGTTCCTGTGCTCCATAGGCTGTGATTAGTGTCGCCAGGACTTTCCTCTTATCGAGTTCAATAGGTTGCGGCTAGTGTCAGAACTGTTCTCTTGTCCTGTTATTCCACAGCTTGGGATAGGTGTATCCATAACTGTTCTCTTGTGTTTGCGTGCTACAGATTGTGATGACGGTCGCCAGGGCTGCTGTCTTTTCCTTGTGTTCCACAGGTTGTCATGAGTGTCCCTATGACCGTTCTCTTGTCCTCATGCTCCACATGTTATGATGAGCGTCTCCAGCTCTTCTCTTGTCCTTCTCTGTGTTCCACAGGCTGTGGTGAGTGTCAGACTGCTCTCTTGTCCCTGTTTTCAACAGGTTGTGATAAGTGTCTACAGGACTGTTCTCTTGTCCTTGTGTTCCACAGGTTCTGATGAGTGTAAGGATTGTTCTTTTGCCCGTGTGTTCCACGGGTTGCTGTGAGTGTTAAGACTGTTCTCTTGTCCCTGTTTTCCACAGGTTGTGATGAGTGTCCCCATGTCTGTTCTCTTGTCCCTGGTTTCGACAGGTTGTGATGAGTGTCCCCATGACTGTTCTCTATTCATTGTATTCCACAGGTTGTGATGGGTGTCAGGACTGTTCGCAGGTCATCGGATGTCGTTCGTGTTCTTCTCCCGGATTAAAGTGGCCGCCGTGCACGGAAGGTAAATTTCCTTGCGCTATTTAAATCCTCATAAAATTACAGTGCAAGACACATTTGTACATCGGGCCTTTTACGTCGCTGAGACACATTTAATATCCTTCACAATAGGAATGATACATTCCGCCCACTACAAATACATCGCATACAGGAACTGATATTCTACTGGACATTATTGTGCATGTCTGGTGCATAATTTGTGTGAATGTATAGTTTCCGGTGTGCTTCGTCCTCAATGCTGCGACATCTTTTCCACTTTTGCCTCTTGCCATGATAATACATTTCTTAAAGACCTAAGATTAGCCAGATTAGTCCATGGGTATCATATTATTCCGTTTTAATAGTTCCACACCTATGGTCGGTCTCAGTTAGAATGCAATAGTTAACTGGAATGTGTCACATAATTATATGATCAGCTATCCTATAAAAACCTTATTCATTAATTATCAATTTCGCAGAAAGACATTTTCCAAAAGGGATCTTTACGCCTATATATTTATATCGACCATACTTGGACCTTGTGTGTTATTAAAAAATACATTTATATTTCCATAATAATGACACAGTACCAAAAATATATATTTTGTATCCACAATGTAAGCATAACATTGTAGCACATAGCTTGGTACATAGAATACCACGTTTTATACCCACAATTAAAGCGACTTAACGACCTTTACCTTGTGTTAGCCGCATTCTCCGCCTTGGGTTCACAGCGTGTGACGTCGGGAGGTACGGCCTGAACTGTGCCGAGAACTGCAGTGGACTTTGTGGGACTGGCGACCCCAACAGCTGTTCACCCAGTGACGGGTCGTGTCCCGGCGGGTGTCAGCAGTGGTACACGGGAACCAACTGCGGCGTCTTCATAAGTACGGCACAATGATGAACCTTATTATCTTATTTCTATGGGGGGGTTTTCAGTTCCACTTTAAATCTTTAGTATTGTTTAGGTGATAGGGGTAAATCCTTTATCTTCTTCTGTTGCCCATAATATGGCCTTTATGTTTAACGGGCTATGTTTGCAGAGCGGGATAAATGCAGCGCACTAGCTGCGCCAATCATACGTTGTCACCCGACATTGGGACACAATGACACATCTAACATAAACGCTCCTTTACCAGCCCTTCCACGAGATAACGGCGAGAGCGTGGATCTTGGAAGTGTGGGGAGTTCGTTTGTGGTGTTCGCCTTCGAGCAGAACAAGGACCTACCCGAGGGAGCGGAGACTCACTACGGCTACCGCATCAGCTACAGAGGTCCGGGATCGAGCTTCATTGACGGCCCTAACGTGGCACACCTTAGTGGCAAGACATTGCGGGCCGAAACCATATCCGGTCTAAACCATAACACCCATTATGAATTCATCTTGGAGCAGTACAGAACCTGGGGGGACAGTAAGGAGTATGGTGACACTATACAAGGACCATCAGTAAAGACAGCATGCATAGGTGAGTGATATTGATTGTCAGTGATTATTGTAATGTTCAGGGCCTTGCTCGAAAATATAGTGACTGTCAATATTTTTCACACTTCGCAATTACTCCGGATTCATACCGACCGGCACATTCAAAATTCAAAGTTTTATTATGGTTCTGTTGATTCTCTCAAGCCCCGGACCAACCGACTTCAACGGAAGTGACGACACAAGATGTAGAGGGAGCCCTGGGATCTTTCACCGTGACCTGGCAGGTAAGGCCGGGCTCCCAAGATGGCTGAAGAAGCCCTCTGGTCTTTCAATGTCACCTGACATGTAAGGCCGGACTCTCGAGATGACAGAAGGTTGGTTGATTAGTTGATTGTATATTCAGGACGCTTTAACCACTTTTGGTTAGATCCCCCCTATGCGAGAAGGAAGGGAGAGTGGAACCATGTCCCCGGGGGTAACCCACTACTCTTTGCGAAGAACGACATGGTATCTTTAACCTACGACCACTGAGACAAGGCCACAGCGGCGCGCGAACCTTCGATCCACCGCTAGGCTCTCAGGTGGCCAGAGCACACAAAGCAAATCCTCTAACCTAGTAAACAACAGGCCGGCCCCCGTCATGACAGAAGAAGCCCTGGGATCTTTCACCGTCACCTGGCAGGTAAGGCCGGACTCCCGAGATGACAGAAGGAGCCCTGGGATCTTTTACCGTCACATGGCAGGTAAGGCCGGACTCCCGAGATGACTGAAGGAGCCCTGGGAACAGGTAAGGCCGGAATCTCCATATGACAGCAGCGCTGATTTATCCTTATAGCCATTTTAAGGTTGTCGTATTACCTTCCTACTGCAGTCTTCCGTCAACTCCGGGTGTGATTACATAAGCGCCTACCTAGTGCGGTACAGAGATCAAAGTCAAGGTCAAAGCACGTGGACCAACCATACTGTGATCTTCGCGCCAGACGCCACGTCGTCAGGGGAAGTGACGCCGCCGTCTGCTGGTCGTTATGACGTCACGCTGCTTGTTATCAACAACGGTGGCTTGTGGGCTAGCAGTCCAGTACTAAACGCTGACTTGCAAGGTGTGTTTGATGGATAAACCAAATAATTCTGCCCCAGGTTCAGTGCGAGGCATGCGCGCTTTGGGTTTGCGCTAAATCGGTGTTTGTGCCAACGTGAGGCTTGCTAAAAAAACAGATCCAACGAGGTGTGAAAGCGGCCTTAATTAGCTGCTGTGAACCTCTGTCGCTGTTGGAGACTCCGTATCTCAGTGGTATCATGAATCCGTATTGTAGTTATATCACGACTTTGCTAAATGGAAATATATTTCTGCACTGAGTCAAATGATTTTTCAAATTTTCTTAATCATTACGAGATGAGATACAAAACGAAGACATTCGAATATTTTATCTGTAAATAATTGCTAAATGGAACATTACTGGACCATTGATGTGAGGAAAGGCAACTTCTGCAGTTTTCATAAGAAGACAATAGGTCAGAACTGTCCCAGTTACACACCATATATGATCATTTCGATTATTGCGACCACAATGTTTGGCCGTAAACCTCAATCCCGAGAAAAGAATAAAAAAACATTGATCGTCTAACTCAATCCCGAGAACAACCGAGTTTTGATCAAACGCCGCCACTAGGTGTGAAAATGTTTATCTCAATCCCGAGAACAATCGGCTTTCGATCGTAAGGTTCTGCGTTTATTTCCGGTTTTGTAAATGCAGGTTTTGGTTTAACGGTTGATAATGTTAATTATAGACAGGTTAACGGTTTATCTACTTGTAAATATGCAGATATGGATTTATATTTGTTGAGGAATTTTTGATGGCATTTTACGCCCGTCGGATGCGTACAGCGCACCGGTAAAGCACACAATCTCTTCACACGTGAACCTACATTTACGTCACGAAGTGTCGAATGATCGCCTCTGATATTTTCTTGATGTTTTAACGCATCAAATGAGATAATTGCAAATATTTCTAATTGTGCCCCCAAATCAAAGGTATTGTGACAGTGACAGGTATTGTTTATGGCACAATATATTGGGATTCGGGTCTTAAAAGTCCCTTTCGAACCAGGAGTTGGACTTGAAGTTGACGGCCAAATCGTCAGTAAGACGGGCTCAACAGAAATTACACAATTTCCCGTTTTAAACTTTCTTGTGTAGATGATCTGAGATTACTTTCATTTGATGACTTTTATGCGATTGACCAATATATAGTTTGTTGACAGTTCTTAAATTAGCATACGTTTGCCTTTGAAGGTGACGCCAAACTGGCTACTTCGTCTATAATCCAGCCAGGTAAGTAACCGTACAACGTGTTTATTGTTAGGCCAAAGCAGAACTTGTTTGTAAATGATGGTCGCACTAATGTTGGCCACTTCCATATTGACTTATTGCGATTACAACGGTTCACACATTCACTCCATCATGTAGATATTACATCTATTTATTTTATTCACACCGCAGCGCTGTTGGCTGTGCTGGGTTGTGTTGTGGTCGCTCTAGTTATCACACTGGTCGTGGCCGTCGTCAGACACCGTGGGTGTCGCAGGTTCTTCAACCCGCCTCCAACTACACACCGATCAACGTCGGTCGACATCCCACCAGCTAAGAAGACAGGGCGATCCACAGCGCCACCAAGCGAGTCGACCGATATACCAAGCGAATCAGCCCACCAGGGGCGCCCGGAGGGTGGCTACGAGAATGTGGGCGGGAAGGTGCGTCTCTATCTAAACGAGGGTTCACCCTTGGCCAATTAAAGTAGGTAGCGTATTCGGAGATCGTCGATTGTGCTCTGGTGGGCAACCGCACTAAGCGATATATGTTTCCTTATATTCCATGTCTTCCTTTGCACCGTGTAGTGGTTACTCCCAGACACATGGGTCATCTCGACCTGAGGCTAAGGGTCCAAAGCATTGCGCCCAGCCATAATTAAACCATCCAACTATCTAAATATATGTAAACGAATGTATTGTGTACTGAGGCACTATTTTAACTGACTTGTTTACCGTGTTGAATGTTTCTACACGTAACCCATTCCATGAATCCAACTTTCCAGAACCCCCATTATGAGAACCCTGGGTCGTTGTACGAGGACGTCAGGAACACAGAAGAGATCAATTTACAGCCTCTTGGGTAAACAAGTATTCTAATGATCTGGGTACTGGAGACCTGTAAAACGGCTGCAAATCAACACGCCATGGGTGTGAACCCTGCATGGCACCTGCATCTGGGGCAAGTCTCACCCAACCCAATATCCCAGGTCAAATTTAGCCTTCATGTGAGCGGCCGTAGACCGATACTCACTTTATTTTCATCGGAAAAGATTGCACATTTGCAATAGGGAAAGCCACTGCGCTCCTTGCAAGAATAACTGGCCACTCCGGGCTCGGTCGTGAGTTCGGCCCTGTGTGCCCCCCCCCCCCCCCGCCACTCCGACCCACTTGTAAAGTATTGATTTTAGGCAAACTTATTCCTTGCTATGCATTTATTGTTGTGGTATCTATCTGCATGTTTCTCACTTTTACGTCACCGTTACCCAAGAATATGTCTGTAAATATGGACTTGCAAGTACCAACGCTTCTTCAGCTAATAGCTGGTTGCCACCGCTGTTGCCCATAGTGGAAACAAGGGTTATTATGTTACTATGTATATATATCCTAATTTAGTTAATCCGTGTATATAAAAGCGACATTTAATCGAAATGTCAATATTGTTAAAGCCTCCATAATGTAATTAGGATTGTAAATATAGTACCATCCAGATATCATTTGGACTTCATGTTGACAGAGTTAAAATCACGCTGCGGAAAAATTATAAAGACACATTCAGTCCATTGCAGGTCCATATTATATGCGAATAACCGTTCTATGGAATAACGTTTCTATCAAATGATATGTCCCGTATGTCTTGGTATATCTGTTATCCGGTTACGCTACTGTTCATGAGTAGCAAATTTTCATAGGGGAAGTAGCGGGATGATAAAATGTAGCATAATAGCGTAATGGTAGGAAGAAGTAGGACGGCAGGGGGCGCGTGGGTGAGATTGGGTAATAAACATCCGCCAAGACAGAAAAGAAGTTTGAGCAAGTTCGGGAGAAAGACTATTTAGAGGATTCGAGTGAGCTTATCTTTCGCCAGTATATTTATAAATGGTTTATGTCTCTTTTTTATGCAAGTTGTTAAGCAAGTTTCCCCAGAAGTTTGAAGGATAATGATGAGCATTTTGGCCCTATTTTTAAGTGTAGCAATACAGTTTCTTTCACTATCGCTCATTGGTCAATTTAGGGGGTAGCGTCATCAGAGTTAATGTCCCTATGATAGGCGTATAAAACGCCTTGCATCAAAGCCAGAAAGTCAGTTGGAGTGGCGGAACAGCGCAGAACTAGCGCACCTCTCACTCTCTTTCAGCGCTTCGCCCGCGCACCACTTTTCTCCCTATTCCTTGCGCTTCGCCCGCGCTCCTCTTTTCTATATTCTTTTATAAGAGGGTCTAGGTCAGAAAGATATATGTGGAGCTATATTTAGAGGAATCAGCAATGGTATATGGAGAATTAACTTGGCAATAAGAGAAGCAGTGTGAGAGATAGATCAGGCCAGCAATTAGGCAATGGGAGGCTAGATTGAATTAGTGAGAAAAGATATATGCAGCAGTTGCAGTGATATTTGAACTTATGATATTGGAAGCTCCATGTGATATTGTTATCTGTGTATTTAGGCTGGTGGCATCTACATATTCAAGTAACATGGAGAGACTTATCATAAATTTGTATGTGGTGGCAGCGATTGATCGAGTTAACCCGGAATAAATCATTTGAACTGTACCTACTTTATTATTGCCTTATTGCTGCGTTACACTGGGTTACTGTTTGACTGGGTTAAACCGAGGATGCTTAACAATATCGCGGCATAAAATGCCCCTTTCCTGATATAACACCACAAACATTACACCTTCGGCACGCTACAGTTTGGTGGCAGCGATACGATTTGGCCACATACACCCCTCGGCGCGCTACACATGTATGACATAAATTTGTAATTCCACAGAATGCTTCTTTGAGTTAATATTTGATATTTAGCAACACAAGTTTGGACACGAGTGACGTCGATCTCCCAACAGAGGACATTACGCTTGCGCTATGGTCCATCTGCCCCACGTCAAATTTAACCATCAGAATTATCCTTCATGCTTAAGCATTGAAAGTTAATCTAACCGAAGTTACATTCGTATTTTGGCATCAAATTCATCAATGTTTAGCATTTACTGTGATATTGCTACCGTACCGGACGAATTCATTCGATTTTGATTAATTCCAAGCCATGTTACTTTCGAAATATGTTTTCGAGTTCGATCGAGGTCAAAGGCGCTTCAAATTTGGCCATGCGCAATTTTGAAATTTTGCTTAGCTCTTCCAATGTGATCGTACGGAATGCTTTATTTTGAAAATTCTGCATCAAAAATGCAAAATTCTACCTGTACATTCTACCTGTACTACCTACCTGTACTACCTACCTGTACATTTTACCTGTACTACCTACCCCAGCACCTTTGGGGTCAACCGTGAGGTTAGCGGTTACGTGGGGCAGAGGAGATGTGAGGAATGAGAAGGACTATCGGAAGGTATACTTCATCCGCGACTTGTACGCCACTCTGAATACAGCAGCGGATCCAGAATTTTGCAAACGGGAGGTTGAATTTGTACAAAGTATTTTGATACTTGAGACGAAGCGAATGGTTGGTTGGTTATTCAGGACGCATTAACCACTTTTGTTCATATCGCGTCAATGGGAGAAGGGAGGGAGGGTAGAGCCATGGCTCCGAGGGTAACTCCCCGCTCTTTACGAAGAAAGATATAAGAATTTTTATCCTACGACCACACAGACATGGCCACAGCGGGGCGCGAACCATCGATCCACGCGCCGTTAGGCTCTGAGGTGGCCACTGAGCTTTCGCACCGGCCCCGCGAAGCGAATGAAGGCGGCGCACTTTTTTTTAACGCCGATTTTTCCTTCTGTATTTGGTGAAACTTCAGCGTGCACTCCCACCATGAACCCGCCATTATAATATATTTCATTATGCCCCATAGCATATGCTTGGTGTGTAACCTAACATAAGTTGAGTGAGTGAGGCATCGGGGACGAAGCTGGAGTTAGGCTTAGCCCCAGTCCCGGGGGTGGGGGACGGGAGGGGTGGGGGGGGGGGTGTGGAGGGGGGAGTGAGAGAAAAGTGCGAGAGATTTTGTGATCATTGAGAGAGAAAGGTTTGGTTAAAAAAAAATCCAAAATAGACACTGACAGTCATGGTAAATTATACGGAGGTTAAAGTGACATATCGAGCTCTTTCCCGCCAAAGCTAAAGAGGTCAAAATACAAATAAGAATCAGTCCTTGAATCATCCAAAATTTTGGTTTGTCTATTCCACGCATGCCAGACTGCCACATAGTCTCTTGGCCCCGTGATAGCAATTTTCCACAGGTTTTCAACTTAGAGGTGAACGTCATCAGTTTTTTGGCTTCTCGATGCTTTGTTATAAGTAGCAGTGCCGCGACAGTTCCGCTGTGACTCAGGATAGACACGTTTGCCACATCACAGACAAAACGGCGATGTTTATTAGATTTCTGAATTTATAGAATGAAGCGATCGAGTTTTCTGCAAATTGTGATATATATATATCTCCTGGGTGTAGATTTAGCGGGAAAAGTTCGAAAAGCGGCTTTAAGATAATACGTTTTGTTCGGCGTTACCATACTATTAGGACACATACGTTTACACTTCTGGGATCATGTGGACCAACCAAAGAACATTCTCCCAAGGATGGTACCTTATTTTGTCCATTTTTACATGTCATCGGATAAAATTTGAACAACGTGGCAAATGTTGTGAACATAATAGCATAGATAGTAAACTTTGACTCTGTCTGGTCGTGCCAATGTCTGCTCACCGCGCTACAAGCTCTCTTATGATAAGCTCTAGGCTTGCTCAGCCTCAAACTGATCAAACGCATTCGAATACTCATACGTCACACACGCGCCCTAGTTTTCTGTACCCTGGTTCCGCGGCCCCAACTTCGCTTGTATACTTCTACCAGCTTAGAGTTTCTGCGATTTAGGCTTGCAGAATTGGAGACTAGCAACAGACCGACGGTTGAGCAAAGCGACGCGATTGTCTAAACCAGAAATATACGCGCTTGAATAATAAAATCTGACCTTCAATTCATGGAATGTGTTCTTAAACAGAATAATGGTGGTTATGACGTCGTTAATCAAACAGTAGGTAGTTCGGAAAATCGTAGAGGAAGCGGCTGCGGTTCAATTTGAATGTTATGCTTAACTTTACAGTAACTGACGATGACACTATCTGGAATGCCTATATTATACTTGCTTGTGAATATAAAATACTTATATTGCTCCCGTAGTGACATTTATAACATTTGGGCGTGGAACCAGCCAGCCCAATTCTAGGAGACTCCAACTGGGGTTCTCGATTAGTGAAGTGCTGCCACCTTGTGGGGTCTCTTGGAGACAGAATAACCTCAGTTCTAAAAGAGGTATTGGCAGCCAGCCATGCGTTCCTTCTGTTAGAAGTGCCTTGGCCTCCTTTTGCCATGGTTCGCTCCTCTCTATGAGTCGTAGTTATCATACAAGCGTCCAGAAGACCAGTTGACGGTGAGGGTTACACACATAAATATTCTCTTGTGATATCACACGTCTTCCCCGCCCCTGCCCCTGTCTCTACCTGTCTCTTCCTCTCGCTCTCTCGCTCTCATGTTGACTTATTTGGCGGGCATGAAAGTAGGTTAACATTGGGCTAGAAAAAGCACCAATCTGGATAAGTCATAACTGCATAGTTTACTGTTTGTCAAGCTGTTATTTAATTTTATTTTTGTTTCATATTAGATATACATTCTAAAACGGTAGTGCCGATTGATGTTAAATATGAGGCCCATTTTCACTATGGCACACCTAAACCCATTACTCCTGCTTGCGCTCCCCACGCAAACATGCACACATTACATATGAAAAAACTTCAGATCGGGGCGTCCTTCAAGGAGTCTCTCTAGCCAAATGTTTGCCAAGCTATACGGAACATCCTGGGCCCAAACCACAAACTGACGAGAATGCCTTGTTTGGCATAAGCCGAGGTATAACATTTTACCCTTGCTGAGGTGACAGTGACTTCGCAGTACCTGCCCTAACGAGCCCTGTCAGCCCGCACGGCCACTAGGCCGCTCCCTGCCTGCGACTCACTCCGCTAAGGCTCTATTATATCTTTGTTGTCGCCTACTTCCTCAATGCATTTTCACACTCGCTCGCCAGGGCGGCGCTGCGCAAATTGATAGGAAAAATGCGCCACGCATTTCTACAAATTAGTGCCTGGGACCCAGCCTAAGCCTAATAACACGCGGTATCAGGTGATGATAGGATGATAACCTTTTTGAAAAGGTACAAGGTGTTTTTTGCTGTATTAAATACACATAGCTCGTTATGTTTATGTTTTATTCTTCAAAATTATAATTTTGCAAGAAATTACAGCTGATTTGACTGTTTTTCAAGAACCTTGAGTTTTTTGCACGGCCGACAGCAGCGGTAAAAGCGGAGCTTCCGCAGCGCCACCGTTCGGGGAGCTTGCCGCTAATCCTATCTTGTGGTCCCAGATGGGTCCGACAATAACAACGATGGTTGTAGCGATTACTAATTAGCAATAAACAGATTATCAAGTATATGCATACTTAATGGTTAGGTGAAAGTGTACATCACATATGCTTGCATATATTAGCCAAATCAGTCATCCCCGAATCGACACCTAAGATTGCCGAATCTATCAATAATACGACAAATCTTTCGACTGAGAGACTCCTAACGTGCTACCAAGGGTTGACGACTGTCTGAACATTGCCACGTAGACTAGCAGGTCTTAATGATTAGGTCCGTTATACTGGATAAGGTGTTGCTACAGCTGATATCAGATCCCTAAGTTACAGGAAATCTACATGCGGTCGTTAGCAATGCCGCGACATGCCTCTCCTATCATGGCCGCTCAGGTGTGGACGTGATTTTGTCGGCTGGGAACATGAGAGCGAAGAAATGTGTCTGAATCACGTTCATATGTCTCATTAGTGGACAATGTGTAACGGGAACTAGCAAAGGCTAAGTTGAGACATGTTTTAGGGGACCAGCCATGCATTATGTGCTTTTAATTCAGGAAGAAAGTCACCATTGGACAGAACTTGGGTGTAGCTGCCGTTATCGCCTCCCTCACAAGGCCCTCGACCAAGGGGACGGTCTCCACATGAAGAATGGGGCGCAGTAAACGCATGCGTAACAGCAGCCAAAAAACACCTGAGAAAGTCACAGGTAAGAAACAAAAAGAAACAAAAGACCCTTGCTGTGAGGTTTGAAGCGGATGACACCGAAGAAAACAGTTTGGAATCGTATCCGGAAATGTCAAACATGTCCGTATACTGGATTAAAAGAACGAGTAAATACTCTTACAAAAATAACACAAATTCCACTGCAAATGTAAATGACCTCAAAGCGAATAATACGTCTCTAAAAACCCAAATCGTTGCTCTTGAGTCCTATAGCCAAAAGGAAAGTCTTATTTTCCACGGCATTTCGGAGTCACCGTGGGGTCAGGAAAACTGTGTCCTTCTAATTCAGGATATTATTTCAACAAAATTGAACATAGAAAAGGCATGCGATATCAGAATACAACGTTATCACAGGCTGAGCCCAAACCCTACCCCTGCCACGAGAACCAAAAGGTCGTCGCCCATCATTGCTCGTTTCGCCTTCTTCGACGATCGCGAGAAAGTCTGGGCCCGGAAGACGCAGTTACGTGGGACTCAACTCTTCCCGAAAGCCATCCAGGACGAACGCCGCTTCCTGCTGCCTGTGATGAAGGCCGTCGGGAAACAGGCTACTAATCAACGGCAAGAGCTATGATGTTGAGACTTTGATCACACTATCGGAAGCCTGGCGGAGAAGTCCTCACACGGCGCAAGTTGTATCGTAAGAACATACGCATGAGGTGAGGTCCTAAAATATAATTTGATACTGACGCCGATATGAAAATTGGTATGCAATAGACCTATGGCTGTTATTTGCCCGAAATTTGCCTTTTTTTCATATAAAACACGTGTATTACTGTTGTGATCAACGCACATCGTCAGTGCTTAAAGCGTCATTAGAGTAAATGAACATTGAACATTAAACAATGAACATTTGGCTCGACTCACAATGTAATTTAAAACGCCTTATGCATATTCATGTGGTCACGCTCTCGTGTTCTCCTCCTCACCTGTGCACCAAGCTGTGCTGCGCTGCCTTCACTCTACTTTTCATGCGAAGTTCATTGTTATTCTTATTTGTTTATTTCTTTTCTACTGTACTGATTCCTTGTACGCGTTTTGAGTTATCGCCAGTTTGCGCTGTGAATACGATCAACTTGATTCAGATCGACCGGAGTACAAATGGAGACCCCGGCGCGTCCAGTGTGTGGGTGTCATTGAAAGTAATGCTGGGCTACTTAAAAATGTGGGCGCTGGCGCTGGCGTTGGCGCGTCCAGTGTGTGGAGGCCCTAAGAACAGAATATATCAAGGTACTACTCCAGATATAGGGTTGTACTGACAAATTTTATTTTGTCAAGCGGCCAATAAATCTTGTTTAAAGTAGCCCGCCCCCCAGCATGCACACAGACTTTAGACATGGGATTTAAAACAATGACCAGGCGTCGGCCAAGACTTCTACGCAGTTGCATGGAAAACTGGAGCATCGCATGCTTGCAGGACCTTGCAGTATGTTGGTAAACATGTTCCAGCGATATTTATAGAACTAAACCATAAGTAATACCCCGCCACAAAATAGACCGTTCCATGGGAAATTCTGGCAGGCACGTGTTTCGGGTGAACTCCAGCTCGCTCTGCGCTACATAGCATGTAAAAGGCGAGTACTGACTTACAGCTGCATACTTTTCAACTGTTTATCATAGGTTAACAGGGTGTTTTCTAAAAGGGCTTTGCTCTTGTTCTTATGGAAAACGTGACTGAATAGCGATGATTTTACCTTGGGTTGTACTGGTCTTGTACCTTGCTTGTCTTCTTCTCGGAGTTCACTTATTTGGTTTATCATTTCAACTTCACAGTTCCTGATACATTCTTCGGTTTCTGCCTTCTGAATCTCATGCAGTATGTCAGTATAAGGGATGGCTGATCTGCTGGTTTTACACTCACATGGCCGCCTTCAGCTTATGTTGGAACTGTTACAAAAGTTACTTTCTCCGGTCTAAAATATAACGTAATAAACTGAGGCTATTTGGATGGGCTCAAATACAGGACGACCCTCAGGTACTATGGAAATTTCCATAGGAGACCTATTTCACACCAGATGCTGTATTTATACTTCCGGTATGAAGCAGGTACCGCTCTTTTACAAGGATATAATATCTTCATGCAGTGAACTTAGATCGACATTTACCGTTGAAAATGGAACCGACAAATTGAGAGAATGGTTGTGGTTCAATCAGTGGTGTTGATTCGGCGCTTTATTATAATTGGTACTTGAAGGGTATAAACAAAGTTAAGGATATTATAGGTGCGCAAATCAAAATGTTTTGGAACACTACAGCTTATGTCATGCGATACCATATGTATGTATTGTTAACTCAAGGCTGCAGTCAATACATTACAGTGTCAGATCTGATATTTTTTTTTAGTTACACACTATGGCCACTCAGGTGTGGACGTGATTTTGTCGTCTGGGAACACGAGAGCGGCAAAATGTGTCTGAATCACGTTCATATGTCTCATTAGTGGACAATGTGGGACGTGAACTAGCAAAGGCTCAGTTGAGACATGTTTTATGGGACCAGGCATGCATTATGCGGAATTATTCCGGAAGAAAGTCACCGTTGAACTGAACTTGGGTATAGCTGCCATTATGACGAGTTGGTTGTCATGTTAAGCCGTATTCTGACCCGAACCGCCCTGCTGCCCATGTAATGGGCAATTGTTGCCATAGCGACATTGCATAAAACAATGAAACATGAAGTCACGCACAAAAGAATTGTAGTTATAGCTTTAACTGGCCCATACACGACTTCGCAATTATACGCCATCTTGGAAAAATCGAGACTGACGCAAAGAGTTATAGGAACTATTTTGGTGTTATCTTGACTTTTCTATGGAGAAAAATATCATACTTCCACGTTATTGGCAAGGCATGTATAAAATTAATGAGCATATCTAACTTACATTCAGATTAAGTAACTTTTCCGTTACATAGATGACACTGTTTCATGTTTATATGGGTATAAATTACGTTGTCAGGCGACGACGCCATCTTGACATCTCGCAAAGACCAAAAAAATACCCAGAATGCATTGCGCATGTAGTAGCGCCTCACGGTGGCAAAATTGGAACTACGATTAGCGAAGTGGTCTATGTAGCCGCATTGTTGCATAGCTCCGCCTGCCGTTTCTTGGTCACGATATACTGATATATATTATACGTATATGGCGTAAAGAAGGTGACTACCACAAGGCTTGTAAGCGCTAAACATTTTACTTCGAACATTGCATGCGAATTAAATCAAAGAAACAAGGAGACATGTTAACGCCCAGCACATATCAGCAATACAGGTTTACATTATTTGGTTCCAGTTTTAAGAGGGGGGGGGGGGGGTAAGAGGGGTATCTCATCTCGGATCACAGAAATAAAATTCCTAAAATTCCCTTATAAAAGCGGATATGAATTCATTTATAGACTTAGTAATTCAAAAGGATGTGTACGTCATAATGTGACAGATTATGACATTGGCAGTATGACAGTTGAACTGTTCTGGTGTTCGCCAAATGAATTGTCATTTATTACGAAATAGCTTAATATGACAAGATACAATCAATCTCGTTTCGATGTGAATGCTTTGTTTGTCGTGAGCATGAAAGGGATTGGCAGAAGAACTAAGATTGACCGTCGTTTGCAAACGATATGAAGGCTTGTTTGTCATGAGCGTGAGAGGGTTTTGGCAGACGACGTGAATTCTTAGTTTGTCATGAGCGCAAGATGGCTTGGCAGACGATGTGATGCCTGTGAGAGCGGATAATTGTAATAGGCAAATGCTTGGCAGATGGTGTGAATGCTTGGTTAATCATGACCGAGAGAGGCCTTGAAATAACATGTGAATGTTTGTCATGACCGGCAGAAGGCATGGCATACGGTGTGCAAACGCATGTTTTGTCGATGTGAAGGCGTGGTTTGAAAACCAAAACAAAATTGTCCCAGGAGTTTCTTGGTCTAATTTAAATTCAATGAGCGCACAGGATACCTAAAGCACCACCATTTCACCTCATGCGCCGCTCTCCTAGTTTCGAGTAGGTGGGGTGATGTATGTTGAGCATCCTTAAAAAGAAAAACACTTGGTGTCTTTATGAGCGTGAGTTTATTGAGCTTTCAAGTCCATCACGCCCAAAATATATATAGACATAACAGTGCATATTCGTAAAACATGTGCAAGTTAGGCTTAGATTTACCGATGAGTTACATTGAAACTATAAAAAGCACGAAGTCCAAGTCATTTAAACCAAGAAAATATTCGCGTTGCAGGTGGCTATACGTGGGTTGCTTTACCATTGTCTTCTGGGAACGGCGACTTTGCTATGGATCAATGTAAACTTCCTCATAAAATCCAATGTGCTTGAGTTGGTTGGCTAGTTTGAAATAGAGAAGTTCAAGTAGTTCAGGTAGTTTTGTCTAGCGGGCCAACATTGTTATACCATCTGCCCAACAAGATGAGGCCGTCAATTGACCGACGCATTGGATCGCTGAACATTTTAAAAACAAAATACCCGGTACACCAAATCACTCATTCTTGATGACACCCTTTAAGCATGCCCGCAACAAATGGAAACAATACAATATGACCAATGTCGTTCCATCACTAGTTCAGAGTGATCAAAATATTGTACGCGGCGATCGACCGTGATACGGAACTCGGCCCAGGTTAATTTCAAGGCAGTGGAAAGGGAACTAAATGGCGGGAATCAGGGTCAAAAACTCCAACAAAGTCGCATATCACAATCACGATAATAACTGTAGTGCAAATCACGATCACAAGTGAAACGGAGGTCACGGATCACGATAACAATTGTTTCCAATCACACATCACGGATTTGTAGTTTCACCCAAATCATGATCACGAGAATTACTTCGATCTCGAATCACGTAAAAAGCTCTCCTCAGTTCCCGATCACGATAATAATTTTAGGTCCGGATTACGAAAAATGTATTACCCCCCCCCCCCCCCTCTTTTAACCATTTAAACTTATTCCCGAGTTTAAGTCATTTAATACCAGTCCGAATGTTTTATTCCTAGTTAATTATTCCCAATAATTTACTCCTGGTTTGAATAATTATTGGCGATTTTGATCAATTATTCCCGGTTTAAATTACTTACTCTCGGTTTTAATCATTTAGTCGCCGTTGAAAGAATTTACTCCGGGTTTGAATGTTTGATCCGGGTTGATAAGCGGAAAACACGTAGATTAATAAAGGCAAACTTGGATGGCCCTAACGAGCTTGCGTACTGACGACACGAGTCGTATCACCGTGCTCCGTCCACCCGGATTCAACCCTCTCTGGTGTTCACACTGATGACACGAGTCGTGTCACCGCGCTCCGTCCATCCGGATTTAACCCTCTCTGGTGTTCACACTGACGACACGAGTCGTGTCACCGCGCTCCGTCCATCCGGATTTAACCCTCTCTGGTGTTCACACTGACGACACGAGTCGTGTCACCGCGCTCCGTCCATCCGGAATCAACCCTCTTTGGTCTTCACACTGACGACACGATTCGTGTCACCGCCCTCCGTCCACCCGGATTCAACCCTCTCTGGTGTTCACACTGACGACACGAGTCGTGTCACCGCCCTCCGTCCATCCGGAATCAACCCTCTTTGGTCTTCACACTGACGACACGATTCGTGTCACCGCGCTCCGTCCACCCGGATTCAACCCTCTCTGGTGTTCACACTGACGACACGAGTCGTGTCACCGAGCTACGTCCACCCGGATTTAACCCTCCCTGGTGTTCACACTGACGATACGAGTCGTGTCTCCCCATAATGTCTTGTTTTCTCACGCGCGAGAGAGGCATAAAATAGAACCCATATGAGACCAGGAAATGGTGGGTATAGTCTGTGCATCTTGTAGTTATTTGCCCTCATCCGTAAATTGCATTTTATAGATACACTAAATAGCTTGATGTCGAGAAAAACTTTTCGCAAATATAAGAAAACGTAAGAACAGTTCCACACTCGTCTGGTGGAATTACTTTTTATCACTTTGCATGGTAGGTGATTTATTGATAAGGACGAATAGCTATACGATGCACGGACACCCCCACCAAGTCCTGATCTCATGTGGGTTGTACTTCTTAGCTCTCTCGCGCGTCGGGTACCAGCGCGTATGCGAGCCGTGTATCAGGGTTATTAAGACGAAAATCTACGATTTTCGTCTTATGTCAGTGTGTTCGGTTAGTCTGTCTGTGTGTCTGTGTGTCTGTGTGTGTGTCTGTCTGTCTGTCTTGTCACGCATTATCTCTCGAATGCCTTAACATATCGACTTCCAAATTCACAAAAAGATGCGGAAGTGCCAATCTCAGGCTGAGTTCGAAGATGGGCAACGTACCTCAAATGTCAACGTCACGATGACGTCATACGTCCAAAACACATTTTGCGCTCTAGCTCTCTTAATATTGCAGCTAGAGAGCCGCAATTTGTGTCAAAATACTCAGCGCCTCAAAATCTTTCGCGTTACTGACATCAGATTTGACGTAGGATAAAAAGTTTTCGCGCCACAGGCAGCTAAAAATTCGAAATTTTGGATTTTTTTTTTTTTTTAAAGAGTTTGAGATATCGACTCCTCCTTCTGCACAGACAATGCCACGGCCCACCGTCAGGCTAAGTTTGTAGATGGGCCATGTAGGTCAAAGGTGAAGGTCACAGGAATTTTTCGAAATTCGCTTAACCATTGATAGATAGGACCAAAAATCGGCAAAATCGCTATAGCGGTCCGAGTTTTTGCTTAATGACGCTCAGAATTAATTCACGTATTAGGCTCGTAAGTACCTTGTATACGGTGTTTTAATTTTGAAAATCGTCCAAATAGTTCTTCCGCAAAAAATTCCCAAAGTTTAACATGGGACCCTATGGGACCATTTTGGCGGGAACCAGGCCTCCTCAATTTCTCCATGAAAGGGACATGTCAGACAAACGACACGCTGCGTGAGACATGACATTAGTATTTGGGCGTAAAATATTATATTGACCAAGGTCACGCTTCCAAGGTCAAGGTCACATCAAGGTCATGGTTACGAAACATGTATTCCCGCGTAATTTCGTTAATATTTGGACTAGAGATTCGCGGTTTGTTTCAGAGTATTCTTCAGAGAGATACGCAATAGTAATGTGTCCTCAGATTTCACCTCACTTTTATAGTTTTCGAGTAATTGGATGATCAATTTTGACATTGCCGAAAGCGCAAAAAATTCGATGTGACTACATAAATGCAGGTAGATGACTCATATGTGGTGGAATATGTACCCATATTACTGGCATCATATTTGCCAAATTGCATCAAAATCAAAGCAGTAATTTGGACGCTAGCAAATAATCACACGTTAACATGGCCAAGCCCACTATAAGGCCTCGATACGCCAAATGACTGACGGCGTGCCATGCCAAAGTCATGAAATGGGCCTTAACATAGTCGAATTGGTCCCATAACCCAAATTTTCGTCTTCCTTCTCAAGCTGTGCTTGACGGTCTAGTTAAGACGAAAATCTACGATTTTCGTCTTATGTCAGTGTGTTCGGTTAGTTAAGACGAAAATTTTCAATTTTCGTCTTATGTCAGTGTGTTCGGTTAGTCTGTCTGTGTGTGTGTCTGTCCGTCTGTCTTGTCACGCATTATCTCTCGAATGCCTTAACATATCGACTTCCAAATTCACAAAAAGATGCGGAAGTGCCAATCTCAGGCTGAGTTCGAAGATGGGCAACGTACCTCAAGGGTTAACGTCACGATGACGTCATACGTCCAGAACACATTTTCCGCTCTAGCTCACTTAATATTGCAGCTAGAGAGCCGCAATTAGTGTCAAAATACTCAGCTCCTCAAAATCTTTCGCGTTACTGACATCAGATTTGACGTAGGATAAAAAGTTTTCGCGCCACAGGCAGCTAAAAATTCGAAATTTTGGATTTTTTTTTTTTTTTTAAAGAGTTTGAGATATCGACTCCTCCTTCTGCACAGACAATGCCACGGCCCACCGTCAGGCTAAGTTCGTAGATGGGCCATGTAGGTCAAAGGTGAAGGTCACAGGAATTTTTCGAAATTCGCTTAACCATTGATAGATAGGACCAAAAATCGGCAAAATCGCTATAGCGTTCCGAGTTTTTGCTTAATGACGCTCAGGATTAATTCACGTATTAGGCTCGTAAGTACCTTGTATACAGTGTTTTAATTTTGAAAATCGTCCGAATAGTTCTTCCGCAAAAAATTCCCAAAGTTTAACATGGGACCCTATGGCAGCATTTTGGCGGGAACATGATCTCAATTTCTCCGTGAAGGTTACAAGTGAGACAAACGTCACCGGGCGTGATACATGACATCAGTAATTGGGCACGAATAACTATATTGGTCAAGGTCACGCTTCCAAGGCCAAGGTCACAGCAAGGTCAAGGTCACGAAACAGATTATCCCGCGGTACTCCGTTCATATCGGGTCTAGAGATTCGCTGTTTGGTTGAGAGTATTCGTCGGGGAGAGGCGGTGACGAACTATTCGCTCAGATTTTTCCGGGTACTGAACGATTTTCGAGTAATCGGCCAATCAATATTCAGCGTACGTGTCAAGTGGCGTTTTGAACTTTGCAAGGCCATAACTCGGTCAATATTTGAGCTAGGGAGCCCAGATTTGGCATGAATGGAGAGAAAAATGTGACCTAGGCTGATCGAAACCACCTCAGAATTGCTCTAGGACGCTTAGTTTGGCCGCTAGAGCGCTCGCAAGAGGTGCACCCCCCTCCATGCCGACGCTCCCATTACGAGTCAACGGCGATATGGACCGGCACTCTTTCGGGGTTGCGATGGCCGCCGTTCGCTTAATAGCGACGCTAGAGAGTCGGGACCGGTTGCAAAAGACGGGCAAACGTCGACTTGGGTATGGAATCCGCCTTCGCTTTTAGCTTATCACGCTTAGTTCCGCCGCTAGGGGGCTCCGTAATTCAGCGATGGCGAGTCCGAGAAGAGCGATTAGGGCGCGACCAAGGACGCGTAGAAAGTCGTGATTTGAACGTATTCACTCTAAACGAAGGCCTCGACCTGGAAAAATAGCCCGCGTTCAACAGCAGCCGTTAGATGGCGCTCGTCCAGTACATCACGATCCATTTTGGGCTAATTTGCGCTTTCAGCCAGCAATTTGGCCTCAGTACTACAGCTTTAAGGGGGCGATATGGTTTCCAACGCCAGGCTGAACAACCAATGAGCGAGCGGCGATGGGTCTTAACATAGTCGAATTGGTCCCATAACCACAATTTTCGTCTGCCTTCTCAAGCTGTGCTTGACGGTCTAGGTCTGTCTGTCTGTGTGTCTGTCTGTCTGTCTTGTCACGCATTATCTCTCGAATGCCTTAACATATCGACTTACAAATTCACAAAGAGATGCGGAAGTGCCAATCTCAGGCTGAGTTCGAAGATGGGCAACGTACCTCAAAGGTTAACGTCACGATGACGTCATACGTCCAAAACACATTTTTCGCTCTAGCTCACTTAATATTGCAGCTAGAGAGCCGCAATTAGTGTCAAAATACTCAGCTCCTCAAAATCTTTCGCGTTACTGACATCAGATTTGACGTAGGATAAAAAGTTTTCGCGCCACAGGCAGCTGAAAATTCAAAATTTTGGATTTTTTTGATTTTTTTATCAAGTTTGAGATATCGACTCCTCCTTCTGCACAGACAATGCCACGGCCCACCGTCAGGCTACGTTCGTAGATGGGCCATGTAGGTCAAAGGTGAAGGTCACAGGAATTTTTCGAAATTCGCTTAACCATTGATAGATAGGACCAAAAATCGGCAAAATCGCTATAGCGTTCCGAGTTTTTGCTTAATGACGCTCAGAATTAATTCACGTATTAGGCTCGTAAGTACCTTGTATACAGTGTTTTAATTTTGAAAATCGTCCGAATAGTTCTTCCGCAAAAAATTCCCAAAGTTTAACATGGGACCCTATGGGACCATTTTGGCGGGAACCAGGCCTCCTCAATTTCTCCATGAAAGGGACATGTCAGACAAACGACACGTTGCGTGAGACATGACATTAGTATTTGGGCGTAAAATATTATATTGACCAAGGTCACGCTTCCAAGGTCAAGGTCACATCAAGGTCATGGTTACGAAACATGTATTCCCGCGTAATTTCGTTAATATTTGGACTAGAGATTCACGGTTTGTTTCAGAGTATTCTTCAGAGAGATACGCAAAGGTAATGTGTCATCAGATTTCACCTCACATTTATAGTTTTCGAGTAATTGGATGATCAATTTTGACATTGCCGAAAGCGCAAAAAAATCACTGTGACTACATAAATGCAGGTAGATAACTCATATGTGGTGGAATATGTACCCATATTACTGGCATCATATTTGCCAAATTGCATCAAAATCAAAGCAGTAATTTGGACGCTAGCAAATAATCACACGTTAACATGGCCAAGCCCACTATAAGGCCTCGATACGCCAAATGACTGACGGCGTGCCATGCCAAAGTCATGAAATGGGCCTTAAAGTCCATCTCTTGGGGGGGTATTTGTTTCTAAACCACTGTCAAATATACATTTCTCAGTGGTTACTAAAGCCATTTATCAGATGCAATTATTTTACAATGTCTCGTATGCCATAAATATTAATATCTAAAGTCACCAAAATAAACTCAAGCAGCGAACGATCCATTTCCAAACCCCCGCCCACAGTAGAGATTGGTGACGTCACAAGATGATCCGGTTTGAGTGCGCCTCGCTCGCTTCGACTGCCCGCGGTGTTTGAATGTAGCTTACGTGCAGGGAAGCTCTAACTCAGATGTGTATTTCGATTAACATTAACTCATGATGAATATTTGCCACATGTAGATGTAGATAGACCTAGATCAATTACATTATAGGTGTGTGATTGTTGGTTAGCGCAACATTCGTGACACTGACACTGAGAGAAAACAAACAGCTGCAGTGGCCGCCGCCACTGCCAGAGTGTTGACAGCCTACGTTTCTTCCCAAAAATGAAAAGGGTGCCACAGTAGTGGACGGGCCGTCGCGGGGATGTCCGTCGAATCGTAGACATAGAATCTAGATCCAGGGTTAAATGAAATGTATGTACTAAAAGACGCCAAATGACTGACGGCGTGCCATGCCAACGTCATGAAATGGGCCTTAACATAGTCGAATTGGTCCCATAACCCAAATTTTCGTCTTCCTTCTCAAGCTGTGCTTGACGGTCTAGTCTGTCTGTCTGTCTGTGTGTGTGTCTGTCTGTCCGTCTGTCTTGTCACGCATTATCTCTCGAATGCCTTAACATATCGACTTCCAAATTCATAAAAAGATGCGGAAGTGCCAATCTCAGGCTGAGTTCGAAGATGGGCAACGTACCTCAAACGTCAACGTCACGATGACGTCATACGTCCAAAACACATTTTCCGCTCTAGCTCACTTAATATTGCAGCTAGAGAGCCGCAATTAGTGTCAAAATACTCAGCTCCTCAAAATCTTTCGCGTTACTGACATCAGATTTGACGTAGGATAAAAAGTTTTCGCGCCACAGGCAGCTGAAAATTCGAAATTTTGGATTTTTTTTTTTTTTTATAAAGTTTGAGATATCGACTCCTCCTTCTGCACAGACAATGCCACGGCCCACCGTCAGGCTAAGTTCGTAGATGGGCCATGTAGGTCAAAGGTGAAGGTCACAGGATTTTTTCGAAATTCGCTTAACCATTGATAGATAGGACCAAAAATCGGCAAAATCGATATAGCGTTCCGAGTTTTTGCTTAATGACGCTCACAATTAATTCACGTATTAGGCTCGTAAGTACCTTGTATACGGTGTTTTCATTTTGAAAATCGTCCGAATAGTTCTTCCGCAAAAAATTCCCAAAGTTTAACATGGGACCCTATGGGACCATTTTGGCGGGAACCAGGCCTCCTCAATTTCTCCATGAAAGGGACATGTCAGACAAACGACACGTTGCGTGAGACATGACATTAGTATTTGGGCGTAAAATATTATATTGACCAAGGTCACGCTTCCAAGGTCAAGGTCACATCAAGGTCATGGTTACGAAACATGTATTCCCGCGTAATTTCGTTAATATTTGGACTAGAGATTCGCGGTTTGTTTCAGATTATTCTTCAGAGAGATACGCAAAAGTAATGTGTCCTCAGATTTCACCTCACTTTTATAGTTTTCGAGTAATTGGATGATCAATTTTGACATTGCCGAAAGCGCAAAAAATTCGCTGTGACTACATAAATGCAGGTAGATGACTCATATGTGGTGGAATATGTACCCATATTACTGGCATCATGTTTGCCAAATTGCATCAAAATCAAAGCAGTAGTTTGGACGCTAGCAAATTATCACACGTTAACATGGCCAAGCCCACTATAAGGCCTCGATACGCCAAATGACTGACGGCGTGCCATGCCAAAATCATGAAATGGGCCTTAACATAGTCGAATTGGTCCCATAACCCAAATTTTCGTCTTCCATCTCAAGCTGTGCTTGACGGTCTAGGTCTGTCTGTGTGTCTGTGTGTGCGTCTGTCTGTCTGTCTTGTCACGCATTATCTCTCGAATGCCTTAACATATCGACTTCCAAATTCACAAAAAGATGCGGAAGTGCCAATCTCAGGCTGAGTTCGAAGATGGGCAACGTACCTCAAATGTCAACGTCACGATGACGTCATACGTCCAAAACACATTTTGCGCTCTAGCTCTCTTAATATTGCAGCTAGAGAGCCGCAATTTGTGTCAAAATACTCAGCTCCTCAAAATCTTTCGCGTTACTGACATCAGATTTGATGTAGGATAAAAAGTTTTCGCGCCACAGGCAGCTAAAAATTCAAAATTTTGGATTTTTTTTTTTTTTTTAAAGAGTTTGAGATATCGACTCCTCCTTCTGCACAGACAATGCCACGGCCCACCGTCAGGCTAAGTTCGTAGATGGGCCATGTAGGTCAAAGGTGAAGGTCACAGGAATTTTTCGAAATTCGCTTAACCACTGATAGATAGGACCAAAAATCGGCAAAATCGCTATAGCGTTCCGAGTTTTTCCTTAATGACGCTCAGAATTAATTCACGTATTAGGCTCGTAAGTACCTTGTATATGGTGTTTTAATTTTGAAAATCGTCCGAATAGTTCTTCCGCAAAAAATTCCCAAAGTTTAACATGGGACCCTATGGGACCATTTTGGCGGGAACCAGGCCTCCTCAATTTCTCCATGAAAGGGACATGTCAGACAAACGACACGCTGCGTGAGACATGACATTAGTATTTGGGCGTAAAATATTATATTGACCAAGGTCACGTTTCCAAGGTCAAGGTCACATCAAGGTCATGGTTACGAAACATGTATTCCCGCGTAATTTCGTTAATATTTGGACTAGAGATTCGCGGTTTGTTTCAGAGTATTTTTCAGAGAGATACGCAAAAGTAATGTGTCCTCAGATTTCACCTCACTTTTATAGTTTTCGAGTAATTGGATGATCAATTTTGACATTGCCGAAAGCGCAAAAAATTCGCTGTGACTACATAAATGCAGGTAGATGACTCATATGTGGTGGAATATGTACCCATATTACTGGCATCATGTTTGCCAAATTGCATCAAAATCAAAGCAGTAGTTTGGACGCTAGCAAATAATCACACGTTAACATGGCCAAGCCCACTATAAGGCCTCGATACGCCAAATGACTGACGGCGTGCCATGCCAAAGTCATGAAATGGGCCTTAACATAGTCGAATTGGTCCCATAACCCAAATTTTCGTCTTCCTTCTCAAGCTATGCTTGACGGTCTAGTTCTGTTATATCTGCGCCTGGAACTCGGCCAACTTGGTGCTGGATTTTGTGTGTGCGGGGTAAAAACTTCCTCGTGCAAACTCACTCGGGCGCGTCGCCACTGCAAAGAAGTAGCTCTCACGTCGTTGGTTGGAGGTTATATATACATCTACCGTTTACCGTCGGCGTTGAGGCGCCCAAAAGATACTTGTACGTGTGTTTGACCATGGCATATTTAATAGTTCGATTTTCTCTATTGGTCATGATTATCATACAAGTATCTAGAAGACCAGCTGCCGGTGAGTGTTACAAACATATCAAACTTGATGCACACTGTACGCCAATATATATAATGCCACAGGGACTATTTATCTATAGCGTGATATATGTTTGAGATGAAACTACAGTGGAACCCCGCTATTAAGACCACCTACGGGACTGAGCAAAGGTGGTCTCATTAGCGGGATGGTCTCATTAGCGAAATATCCCCAATATTAGCAGTTAATGACTGAGATTATCACTGACGCCAACGATGGGTGATGTGATGCGTGGGGTTTTGTCTGGGTGGATGGCGGTTATGTAATACTCAAACAAGTACTCTCTGACGTCCTTTTATATGCATTCTGGTATTGAACTGTGAACACCTTCATCATCAAGTCAGAATCAAGTCAGGTATAAAACAATAAAACCGGATGGCTCGGCCAGCTTACAAGCAGTTGATTACTATTGCATTGCCTGCTGAGCGCAATTAGTCGGACACTCGTTGGGGAAAAACAGTTCGTTTGAGCTTTATTGATGTCCACGAGTTTCGTCGAAACTTCGGTGGTCGCATTAGCGGGGTGGAAGTTCATTGAAATTGCTTGGTTGGGCTTGGTCTTCCTGGTCTTAATGCCGGATAGGCGAGGTGGTGGCATTAGCAGGGTATACCGTTAGGGGGCCGTCTTAAAGCACAGTTCCATTGTACTAGGTGCTGATATATTTGTTATGTAGTTATCAACCGTAGCGTATTTAACGTTCCCTGCTTCACCAATGTTTTATTGCACATGCGAACGACGATTTTTCTTCTGGCTTCTGGCTGGAGACAGGGCCCATCTACCTTGACTTTTAAGCATTTTCTGTACAATATGCACAAAGCGTAAAGTACGTAAGCTGACACTATTGATTGGTCGACTCCGTCATGAATCTTCGACACAGTGAGATCGGGGAAAATTCAACGCAAACGAATCTGACGGTTTATTGTTTTGTTGAAATTCTACCACGACAGTACCGAATGAGGGGGACAGTGTGGCACATGCCCTCGCCCCCCCTCCCCCCCACCCACACACACACACACACGCACGCGCACACGACATGCATGACTCGCGTTTCGAGTGTTTGCCAAGCGAGAGATCTACTGTTCACTATTGTGCCAAGCTATATTGAGTATTTTAGACCGACCACTGTGATAGCAGTTATGTTTACGACACCCGAGGATTGAGGGTACTTAATACATTGCTGGGTTTCGGGTGGTTTCGCGGTAAAGCTCCATACAAACGTCAGCTACAGCGATGCCAGAAATGACTCTCTTAAAAGAAAATACCGGGGGGCTGCAATGTGATATAAAAATAAAAGTCTGTTGGTATAAAATCTATTTGCCCTTAATCGTTTTGTTTAAAAAGAAAACATAAACAGTATAAAATACACATTTCCGCCCATCAAGCGGGTGGCGACATGTTTTGAACACGTGACCAGAGTTAGCCAATCACACGCAAGGCATTGACGTCACTGACGACTACCTTTCGCTGAACCAGCACTTTGTTTACATGCGAGCAGTGCGTCTTTGGAACAAGCTGTCGCGAGGGGGGTCACTTTATCATGATTTATAATAAAATAAAAATTTAGTCAAAGTATATTTTACTCTTACTTATCAACAGGATTCATGTAAACTGGCCATTTTTACCATGTATGCCTTTTTGATCAATCATGTGTTAATGTGGGTATATAGCGGAACGGAACGGAACGGAACGGAACGGAACCGAGCGTGCGGGAAGGGAGGGGTGTGCGCCAGCGAGCCAGTCACTGGTACTCCGTGTCGATGAGGGAGTGGGTGTTTGTTTTCCAATGATATTCAGCGGTCGTTTGTTGATACGTTGTCTCCTGCTTGTTAACAGAGAGTTTTTGCACTACGTTTTTAATTGAACGTATCCCAACACGCAACCCGATGAGCAATTACGTCATTAGAACTAGGGGTGTGTCCTGACCTACATAGATACGTTTACGGGATCGGTTTACGGAACAACGTATAAATAGCCTTTCTAACGTTTTGCCCTCTACGTATTACAGCCCCACAGGGAATTTCCTTCACTTTACCATGAATTTATAATGAAATAAAAATTGAGTCAAAGTATACTTTACTCTTACTTATCAACGGGATTCAAGTAAAATGGGCATTTTTGACAATGTATGCCTTTTTGATCAATCCTGTGTTAATGTTGGTATTATTAATTAAGGCAACCCCCCCCCCCCCCCCAACGTCGAGGCGCGCGCCATTTTGCCGGAGCAAGCGGCGTATATTGTGGCGCCACCCTACGTTATAACTGGAAGTTATCTCGCGGAGGGACCCCTTCACAGTGGAGGTACCCTACAGATTGGTTTGGTTGATTATTCAGGACGCTTTAACCACTTTTGGTCATATCGCGTCAATGGGAGAAGGAAGGGAGAGTGGAGCCATGTCCCCGGGAGTAACCCCCTACTCTTTACGAAGAAAGACATGGGATCTTTATCATGCGATCACACAGTCATGGCCACGGCAGGGTTGGAACCACCGATCCACGTGCCGTTAGACCCTCAGGTGACCAGAGCACTCAATGCGAGCGCTCTAGCCCACTGAGCTATCACGCCGGCCCCATGTACCCTTCAGGAGAAACTGGTGAAACGAGAGATCAGGTCTGCGATTTGCTGATGAATTGCGGCATTTCCAAACCGCGCAGTAGACCACGATCTCAGTGTTTCGTGGAAAGTAGCATCCAAACAATTCGAAATACGTCTTGCGACGATTGTCTCTGTAAAAGAAGTTAGAAAAATAGTTAGAATCGCAGCTATTTATATTAGCGCTAATCACGCGCTCTCGTTTTGCTCACACAGTAGGCGTCATTTCCGGTTTGAATACATTTAGAGTATCGCCTCCTAATTGGTCAATCGCAGACACACCTGCAAAAACGGCTGCCGCCGGGTTAAACGGCAAAATCGTGGCTGGCGTTCACTTCTAAATTTTATTGCGAGCTACAGACAAGACGGATAATTTGGTAATTTTGAGGATAGACACTTGGATATTATATTTTTCGGTAAAACGGCGTTAGAGGCCAGGCGGGCGGCTTCCTTTAAAGCAGACTTTTTAATCTGTCAACCACTACGGTTATCAAATGATGTCCCGAAATGTCGTTGTCGCAATTATTGGCCAAACTGAAGTTGACATGTGGGAACGTAACAAATGTATCTATCAAATCAACGACGGTAATGTTACACTTCATCAACGAAGTGTACGTCAGTCTCCTGGCCATTATTTCCGTATTTACCAATCTTCGTATCGGCCTGCTCTAATCATAACGTTGCCGAACGTTTCCAGTCAAGCAACGAAACGTTGCAACGGTTACGTGTCACAGGCACTTTGTTGACAATGTGGTGCACAGCGACAGAGTCACCCGGATCTCCCGATAGACAGCGTTTCGCCTGAGCTATATAGTCAGTGGGTGTCACCCTGTGTCTGACGGTTGTGCCTTGGTTGATTCTATTATAAAAAAAAATTACACGATGGAAGACAAAATAGCTTAGTCCTGTTTGATGGCGTTTATGGTTTAGGGCAGACTGATACTGATAGGCCGTCCTTACCACCATGGCGTAGGTCGCCATTATTATTGGGTCTCAAAAACGGTGAGAAGTCCTCTTTATAAGTTGCTGGAGGTTTCAATACACGATCACCTCTAGTTCTTAATGATTGTGAGCATTGGAACTGCCAATGGTGCGATCGACGCCTTTGCTGCAAGACTAGCCCTGACGAACCCAGGCCTAGCTACCGCCTAGCTGGCCGAGAGCGTTTTCGTCTTAGCCTCACCAGCTCGTTGTGGTGGTGTTCATGATTACAAAATCTTAGCACTTTCTTAATTCAAAAAATCCATTTCGTGTGTGTCTACTTATGTATTTTCAACCCGATAATCGCTCGACAAATCTTCCACTTACCGCTAAGTCTAGTTGCGTAGCCTAAGTGGCGATTATGAATACGGCCCCTGGTTTCTTCAGGGCTACTGCAAGACTAATCGAGACAGCAACACAAATCAGCAAAACTTGTCAATGGACAAAATGAAAAGAGTTGAGCGAGTATTAGTTGCAGCAAAATTATTTCACTCAGACACTCCTAGAGAATAATGTCCTGTAATTGAAATAACTAAGAATTAGAGGTAATCGTTTTGTATTGAAACCTCCAATTAATGGTCATCGCACAAAATCTTCCGCAAATAGCGATTGTATCCAGTGTCTATGCCGAGACCCAGCATTTTGGGTGCTGTGCGCAAAAGAAGCCACGTGTCAGTGACACCCGCCTCACCTTGCCCAGGTTGAGTTATGTCATATGGAGCCAAATACAATGCGTGCGAGCCGAATACGGGCGAGGCAACATTGTCTAAACGACAGGCACATCAATGTACACAATCGCAGGACGTGGTCTCGCGTGAGACGAGTTGTTGGACCACATGCATACTTATAAAAAGGTTCCGAGGCAAAAGGACATATATACAAAATTACATGCCTGTGCAGCCCAATGTGTACACATGTGCGTACGTGCGTGGCTAGCTTTGACCCGGGATAAAAAACAGTAACACTGTTATAAGCTCATATTATCATGTACAATACACTCTAGTAAGTCTAGTAAGGAAAAATCTCAGAGTAGTTTAAAAGGTATGCAGTAGGCCTACAATCCCGGCAAAGGGAGCAGGACAACTAGCCCCCCCCCCCCCCCCGGACAATTGCCCCCTGGTCAGCTCTCCCCCCCCCCCCCCCACCCAGACAATTCTCCCCCGGACAATTCCCCCTGGGACAATTAACTCCCCCCGAATATATCCCCGAGGATAAGTCCCCCCCCCCCCCGGGACAACTCCCCCTCAACGATCCCCCCTCGGACAATTACCCCCTAAGACAACTTCCCCCCGGTAAGTTCCCCCCCGAGACCATTCTGCCCGGAATACGCTCCAACCCCCCACCCGCCCCAATCATCTCCCCGGACAATTCCCTCCCATGACAAGTCACTCCGGGCAATTGCCACAAAGAAACCCCCCTCTACCCCCACTCCAGACAATTCCCCTTCGAAGCAATTGCCACCCGGGCGCCCCTCACAAACTTCCTGGTGGGGACTCACCGAAGCGCATCTCTATGCTATGAGGTTGGTCTCACTCACTTCGCTTGGCTGTGCTGCTTCAACGGCGTTTTAACGCGAAAAGGGAGTCATGTTTTCGTTTTCCACCATGGTTCGGTCTTCTCTATTAGTCGTGATTATCATACAGGTGTCCAGAAGACCAGTTGACGGTGAGTGTTACACACAATCAGTCATATCTCAGTTTCTCTCACAATATCACAATATCTGCTCCTCCCCAGCACCTGTCTCTACCTGTCTGTCTCTCTCGCTCGCTCATGTTGACAAAATTATGCCGGCATGAAAGTAGGTTAACGTTCGGTGAACAAGCATCCTGGAACCAAACTGACGAGAATTCGATTTGACGACCCACCGCCTCTCGGGTGAACACCAGGGGCGTGTGCAGGAATTCATTATAGGTGGGTGGGGGCACAATAAAAAAACTTGTGACGACCGGGGACGGAGGGACTGAACAAAATTGCAACCAAGGGGTCCATTATTATTTTGACAACCGGGTGGGGGGGGGGTACAAATATACATTAGGGTGCCCCTCCCCCCCCGCCTTGGCCACGCCCATGAACACCAAACGGTCCCGTTTTGCATGGCGTTTATTTATCCACCGACTAATTGGCAATAAATTGATTATCAAATGTATGCATACTTAATAGTTAGGTGGAACTGTACGTCACATATGCTTGCACATATTAGCCAAATCATCCCCGAATCGATACCTAAGATATCTGAATCTTTCGACAGAGAGACTAATAACGTGCAACCATGGGTTGAAGACTGTCTGAACAGTAGTCTTAATGACTAGGTTCGTTATACTGCATGGATCAGCAATGGCTACAGCTGATATCGGATCCCTAAGTTACAGGATAGGAAAACTATATGCGGTCGTTAGCAATAGTTCAGACATGCCGCGATGGGCACTGGATTCACTCAGGTTAGAAAGTTAAATATTCAGTTCTATTGAGATTGACTATTGAGTGATTTAACACGTGGTTCCTGGTTGGCCGGTCTGTGCTCGTGTCCTGATCGCGTCGGCTCTATCACTGTGTATCTGGCACTCGGACGGTCACGCCGCCCCCATCACTGCGTAGCTGGCACTCCGGCTGTCACGCCGCCTCCATCACTGTGTAGCTGGCACTCGGGCCGCCACGCCGTCTGCATCACTGTGTACCTGGCCCTCCGGCTTTTACGCCGCAGTCTCTGCTTTCTTATTTCCACTACGACCAGATGATGGTTCCACGTCCGTTGATCTGTCCGGCCCTTTTCTACATAGCGAACACTATTTGACACGGTGTTAGGTTCGGTTAATCATTATTGGTCCTTTTTTTATTGTCGTTAAATATCTCTAGGCCTAGTGACTAATTTGCTCTAGACCGTTGATATATAATATTGTCCGTGAGTTACGGTGTTTGTAACATTATTGTTAAATAACCATGTAATTTGCACCTTATTCTACGTTAATTTTGTAATTGCCACTCACTTTAGCATGGCAATATATGCTATAACAGTTACAAGTGCATCTGGTCTACCAATCACAAGCTTTTATGGTATGTTCATCCAAAATACTACCATAGCTCAAAAAAATCTTTTTTTTTACTCAGCAATTTACCAAGAAATGACTGTAGATTATATGCAATTCCACATCATGTGTAGTGAGACCTGCTGTCAGAACATCAACGCCATATAGCGGCAAGATGCAAAAATAGTTATAATGCTTCAACCTGCCCCAGTAACGTTTAACCCCCGCCTCCCATACTGTATGTAATGTAATGTATGCATACAGTCACACGGCCCAGCGCCCTCTCTCAAAGCTGACGACGCTTCAGTGTCTGGATGCCGAGCCCATTTGCCACTGACTTGTAAACATATTCTGTACCAGTGAGCATAATGATTAACAGACTTAACACAAGACATGTGTGACCTGACTTCGCGGGCGAGAATCAATTGTTACAAACGATTCTTTGCCCTGCTCGAGCATGCAGTTTTAACATATTGGAATATTATAGTAATAAGCAACCAATAAGTCAAATGCGATATCATCAGCATGATGTCATGAATCTCGTACGCAGCAACATTTGTGACAATTCACAAATGTTATATTTTAAGTTAATCAGATTACATTTTTTTACTAGAGTGACAAAATGAGGGACAATATGCTAGAGCAGCACCTCTTTCCTCCGGCCCTCCCCACACCCCCAACCGCGACCTACACGACAATTGGAGCAGGTTGTTCAGCCAAGCTATACCCACTCTCTCAGAACCGACCACTTTCAACGCCACGTGTGTGACGAGCAACAATGTTCACAATAACAATCCCGAGTTTTTTCATAGGATAACTGCTTTGCTCCCTTCTTTCAATTGATCATACATCTTTCATGTGCAGTTAAATGTAACAAATCTATATTTAGCTGTAACGTTTCTAGCTGTAGCTTTTGCAATGCTGTTTTACAAAGGCAGTTACAATTGCAGCTACGTGAACCATCCCCGCCTCGTCACGGGACGATCCGGGTTAACCGTAATCATTACGTAGCTTGAAAGGCGTTTTGTTGTTAACAGAAACCAAATCTGTACGCCGGTGACATACACACCTTTTATTTAAAAACGATTGTTTGTATAAACACTATTTCTTCTTCTCGTTCAGCTTCGTGCTTGTTCGGATCGACTTCGGGCTGTGAGTTCCAGTGTCACTGTGCCGGTGGCGCCATCTGTGATGCGGTCACCGGAGTCTGTCCGGGAGAGTGTGCTCAGGACAGTCCCGGTCTGTTCACCTGGAGCGGCGAGGCTTGTCAGATAGGTAAAGAGTCAAACCGCCTACTGCCATGTCTTATGTACCAGATACATCCATGTTGTATGTATCTGACGTGGGTTATCAAATCTGCCAACTTTCGTTGCGTCATATTCGGAGTTGCCTTATATATGCATAACAAAAGTCAGAACACCCCTACCTTACTTTGCATAACGAATAGTAAAATTGGCTGAAGTTTGTGATTAATGTATGTAATGATATTACTACATACTTTCGTCAGGCGGATACCTTAATATTTAGATTACACTATCTATACTAGGGAGGGGGGGTGCACTCTTATACGAATCTGTGGGGGGGTGGGGGTGGGGGTGGGAGGGGGGCATGTAAGGTTGAATATCCGCATCCCCAGGGGCGGATCTAGGAATTTGCCAAGGGGGGGGTTGCTCTCTGAAAACTTCCGACCGAGGGGTGTGCTCTCTGAAAAATCTCCGACCGGGGGGGAAGGGGTGCTTGGAGAACCCGACTTTAACAGTGTATGTTCAGTTTCCGAAGGGGGGGTTTCTGTCTGACAACTTGGGACTTTAACATGTATGTTAACATGTACGTTGTATGTTCTGGTTCCCAGGGGGGGGGGGTGCAACCCACCTAGATCCGCCACTGCACCCTCATTGATTTAATGTTGTTGATTGCATTTTAGGTTATTCAGTCACATGCCACTTCGGCATTGGCCCTATCACGGCCTCCCATGGTCATGACAAATCAAACCTTCGCATTGTCTACCAAGTCCTCTCACGGTCGTGACAAACCAAGCATTCCCACCAAACAATGCCCAAAAGGCAGTAAATTCTTCAGGAATTTGTCTACAGTTAAAATAGTAACCGACCGCTTTCCGCGGCAGATCGCCACTGTCGCCTTTTATCGCTCATATCACACGCTAAAAAATTGTTCCCATACATTCGCCAGATGGCGTAATGCATTAATCGCGTACGCCACACCGTGGCGCCACTAGTCTCTAGCTCTCGCCCTTAAAGTCACGTAATGGGTCTGCATTAAAAACTGCACATGACAAACGAACGATATGCGTTATGGGACCTTGGTAATGTATTAAGTTTTATCAAACTTCAAATATAACATGTTGGTTTAAGTAATGTCATATGGCGTCACCAGGCAGGGTCAGCGAAGCGAGGGGGCCCTGTCCCTGGGGACAACATCCTGTTCTTTGCCAAGACATCCTTGTTCCTGTACAAAGATACTTGCGCAGGTGGGACTCGCACCAAGCACCGGCCGCTGGGGCTGGCCTAGCGAAACGCAATATTATAGGAAATAGTTATACACTAGGCCACGGGGTGATCCCTCACATATAGAAAGCACACATGTCATATTTTAGGAGTTGTCGTACATTGGACTCACAGATATAAAGTGGTGTAAGTAACGACATTTTTTTTAGCAACACTTTCAGGATAACACGATTGTTTATTAAATTATCAAGATCAAAGATATTCCAAGAAGCACTGTGGAAGTGCCTGACCCCATGTTGAACTCCCATAGGCCGCTGGCACCCTAACTGCCATTTACAGACCATATGGAATGGACCATAGTGATCAACTGTACCATGCATGGTGGACCCGATATTAATGTGCATGCGTTATGTGTCGGCCGCCTCTTCACATGTGTATATACAATATAATAAACAATAAACCAAGATGAGAGTACAGATGATTTCCCCATAAATTTCTGCACATAAAACCATCGTATAGTATCATTTGAGGTATTTGAGCATTTAGTTGGTAAGCCGTAAGGTCGTTGGTCCAACCCAGCTACCTTCATTTTGGCGTTGGTTTCTTTTCACCCATCAAAGGCCGAGACGATGAACCTGACAAACATTCTCAAATACCTAGTAGTGAAGCATTGTGGCATTATAGCCATCGAGGTAATTATCTTCACTTGTTGGTAAACATATGAAGCCAACAATAACAATGTCATCAATGGGAAAATAAATAATTTGGGTATGAAGCGAAGATGCACATAAATAATACATTCATAATGATACTTACCTAGGTAACTTGGCCTGTTCTAAGCCCACCGACCAGACCAGGTTGTTAAATATAGTGTACAGTGATGAGTCCTTCGATGGGAAGGTCATTGACAGTCATTGATCGCTCAGCGGTATGTCTGCCTTCACCTTGACCCGGACACAGTGCCAAATGTAGTAATGACACTATATATAAACTGTTCTATCAGGTAACGTGGCCCGTGGTAAGCCAACCAACCAGACTAGGACGTACGACAACTTGGTCAGTGAGTACGCTGTTGATGGCAAAGTCATTGACAGCATTCACACCAACCAATATTCCATCTGCGCTCACCCTGACGCCATGGGTAGTAATACCATGTATATATGTTTTTTAAGGTAACGTGGCCCGTGATAAGTCCACCAACCAGACGGGAACGTACCAATCATTGTACAGTGATCAGGCTGTCGATGGGGAGGTCATTGACGGTACACATAGCGATCAGCGGTCTGTCTGCGCTCACCCTTTCGCCCGTTTGGGAAACCACTCCAAGTGGACCGTGGACCTCGGCGGCGACTACGTCATCCACAACGTCACGGTCTTCAACACCAACGATTACGTCGGTGAGTTACTTTAAACTATTTAATCAACTCAGGCAGATTTGATACCAACGGTATCTTGATAACGCGCCTGTCCTACGCCTTTTGATGTTCTTGGCCTGCATGTTTTGAAAGATGCTCTGACTCGTGTTGCCATCATTTCACCAATCACAATCATTACGTCAGTCGGTTCAGTGAAGACTTCTGTTAATGAGGAAAATCTCCCGTGTCAAAAGTTGATGCATATGGCTTTGCGACTTTCGCTCTTTGATCGCATGTCAAACTCCAACGTCTTAAGGGCGTCGATATGGAGATCTCACCACGATTTGATTTCGGGAAGTTGAGATGAAAACATCTGTCTAACATGTTATATATACACCTCGTTGAAGGTATTTGTACCCTTCGCTGATGTGACTTTCTCCTGACGCTTTGTCAGTATTAGTACTATTTCATTTGCTGACGTACTCTTCGCGAAATGGACATTTAACGTACATTGAGGAACAATAATACAGTCGTGATCGCTCTGTACAGCGAATGGATTATTAGAAACAAGCAAGAGGACAGTCGCCATGTTTTCGCTAAGCTCAAACTACCGCTCCTACTGTAGCTCGATCTGGATTATTCATGAGATAATGTGAAGAAGGGTCTATTACTGGGCTATTTTGCGATATATCCTGTCATAAGAAATAAAAAAGAGAAAATGCATAGCCCCATTAACTATGAGACAATCGCTCTTGGCTTCAAACTGCATGTGAATTTAAGTTATAATTTGTTATTAAATTGGCGAGCGGAAGTGTCGTCATCGTGACGTTACGGGGGCCAAAACCACGGCTCCTGCAGTTCCATCAATATTAGGTTTAGCGATGACTATCTTCAACACGTTAACGGGGCCCGTCGCGAGACCTGTAGGCATGTAATGCGGCTTTAATGAGCTTCTTGGTCTTAATTGGGCTGTTGATTATCCTTATAGCGCCTACAGTGCATGACCTAAATAGCGCCTATAATAACCCATTTACCGCCTACAATACCCATTTGGACTACGTAGCGCCTACTAGCCCAGGCAGCCTGTACAGAATCGGGGGTCAACCCGAAACAAATTGCAATAGTAATCAAACCTGTTTTTTCTCACTCCTTATGTATCTGATAATATCATTTCCAAAATCTACCAAAATCTATTCATGGGAACATATTTTTTGCGGGCGTAGTTTACCCTACCGTTGAAAGGACCAGCATGGATTACGTATTTGACTGTACACGAAGTGGCAGGAAAGCTTTGTAATTGAGACCCCTACTACGAATTTAGACCTTCGTAGCCTACCCCTACTATATCTAATGGAGTGTTATTTCATCTACCAAATGCAAAAAAAAAAATACAATATCTTCGATATTAGAATTTCTACATATTTTTTAATGGGGGACCCCTCGTCAGGTTTTGCGGCTGTCTATCGACACCGTGCATTTGCACAGCGCGCCGGGTGGGTCTCAAGTGTGACAGATTGTAACTTTTAATTCATCGTGACCTGGGAATCAAGAAATTTATTCTTTGTTATCAGGGAACACGATGCCCTCTTTCACCCCCCCCCCCCCCCCACACACACATGGCGTCTCCTCTCTTCTAATTTAGGGTGTCTCTAAACCTGGAGTACCACTCTAACTTGCGGTACCACTTCAAGTTCGGGTGGTCCAACTTGGAGCGTCTCCCTTCCTATAACTTAAGGCCTCTCCCATCGCCAAAATTGATGCCTTCCAAATATTGGGTGTCTTTCCACCCCAAATATTGGATGTCTCCTCTCCCCAACCTGGAGTGTCTCCTCTCCCCTAATTCGGGGTGCCCCCCCCCCACCCCCCCCGCCCCATTAACTTGCCTTTCCCCTCTCTACACTTGCGGTACACGTTAAATACCTGGGGTGTCTTCCCTCTTCTAATTAGGGGTGTCTCCCCTCCCCTATCTTTCGGCATCACCTGAATTTTGAAGGTCTCCCCTCCCCAACTTGGGGTACCGCCCTAACTTGGGGTGTCTTCCCTCCAATAACTTTTGGTACCATCCAAACTTGGAGTGTCTGCCCTCCCTACTATCTCAGTCTCGCCTCCCCTAACTTAGAGTATGTCCCCTTTCCTAACTCCTTAAACCCCCTAACCCCCGCCCCCACCCCTTCCCCCTAGGATCCTGCTGAGTACCATCTGTGCCGATAAAATTTTACATTGACAGAGATGAAATATACAACATTGGTCGTCGTCGTGGAAAAAGAAGTCATTTAACCTCCCCCCACCCCCAATCCCCTTTCCACTCCCACATACATATGTTATTCATATGATCAGGATGAAACGCGTCAACAATCGATTGCATTGCGAATATCGGACCATGTATGAAAAAGTCTGTCAAACCTGAGACCCATCCGGCTCGCCATGCAAATACACTGCGTCGATCGACAGTCGGAAAACAGAAAAAGAGGTTCCGAATGTAAAGATTCCTTATAAATTTATCTATGTTTGTTGTATTTTGCGGTTTAAATAACTCTCTATCACGCAAACTGGAAATACGGGTACTGTGGGTCACAATTCGTAGTGCGGGTCTCAACTGCCTCGCCTTCCTGTCATTTCGTTTATGCAAAAATACGTTGCTTCTTGTGGGCTTAATAGGGTAAGATAGGATAAGATAAAGTTTTATTTAACGTCGGTATGTAAAAGTCAACAATACACATTAGCACACGTGCTATTGACCGACAATGATAAAATGACATGAGCGGATGAGATATATGTGCATATGACAATGAAAATATAACAACCTTTGCATCTCATAAAACCTTACTCATTAGCTATGTTACATAATGTGCACGAATTATAGTTACACAAGAACATATCCGAGGTTGACATCGTTGTTTTAGATTCCTTGGCAGTTTCCTTGTTGAGCATGTTTCATAGCTTGCTACCTTGATACTTCAATGAATTATGGCCATAAGCTGTTGTCTTAACGCATGGCATACATATATTTGGCCCATTTTTTCAAGTGTGATTGCTTTCCTTCACGTTATACATGTCATGAAAATAACTGGGCCCAATCTTGTTGATACTCTTGTAAACTTCTAATGTAGCGCAATCGTTCAACATATAGCAATGGTCTACCCGATCTCTTCCTCAACTCTGCGTATTCTGATCTAAAGTCATTAAACACATACCTCATGCCCTCTCCTGTATCTTTTTTAAATCTTACGCATATTTTTTATATAACCTAAATGCCATACAACGGGACAATAATTAAAATGTGAAAGAATAAATGAATGAAATAAGGTAAGTTTGCTATCAACATCCATTGATTTAGAAACTCTAGCTAAAACATTGATACTTTTTCCAGCCTTTTCGCATAAACTTGATATATGGTTGCCGCAAGTTAACCTAGCGTCCAGTTGAATACCTAGTAATGTTTCTTCCTGTTCGGCTATACCAGTTTTGTTCCAGAACTCGAAAACGATCTGTGCTGACTTAATTCGTTTCTCTTTTCAAACACGATTGCCTGGTATTACTTGGGTTCGCTTTCATGTAATTGTCGGTGAGCCACGTGGTTACCTCCGATAACGCCTTCTCTAGAGTTACTTGAACCATGTTAAACTCTTTCCTTGAGCCGCCACAGTATTATCATCAGCATAATGATACCTATCGGTTTCCCGTGCGGTGGATACAAGCAGGTCATTCGTCAATACATTATACAGATGTGGACCAATAACAGATCCCTGTGGTGCTCCTTTCTTGAGGGTAAGCCACCCGCTCAGATTATGCCCTAGCTTTACCATCTGTTCGCGGCTCGTAAGATAGCTTGCAACTAGCGTACATCATTGTTTACTTACGCTATAAGCGTTCATCTTGGTAATCAATAATCTGTGTGGAAGACAATCGAATGCTTTTGAGAGATCCATTAGTATAGCTCCCATAACTTGATTATTATCTAATGCATTTTTGGAGTCTTCAACTAAGCGCATCAGTATACAGCTGTGTCCCTTTCTAAACCCAGATAGTCTGGGTGATAACCTGGGTTCCATAAAGGACATAAGCTGGTCACACAATATTTTTTCCATATATCTTGGAGATACAGGGAAGAACACTTACCGGCCTGTAGTTTTCCTTATTTAAGTTGTCCTTCTTCTTGAAAATTGGTGCGACTTCAGCGTAATTTAGTTCTTTTGGAAACTTATTACAATTAATAGTCATATTTAACACGTACCTTAATGGCTCACACAGGATGGCAGCTCCCAGCTTGATAAGCTTCGGAGGTATTTTGTAGCCACTAGCCTTCGACACGCCAATGCCTTTAAGTGCATTGTATATTTCGTGGCTACTTACTGCCCGAAAGTTAAACGTTTCCGTTATGCCTTGGTTACCTTCCGTTATAGCCATAACGGATTAATGGTCTTTGTGATCATCTGGTATGTCATCTTGTTGGCCTATGACTTTGGCAACGCCTATGAAATATTGATTAGATATGTCACTTACCTTTGATGGATCTGATATTAATTCGTCACGCTCTTTCAGAAACACGTTTCCGCTGCTTGCGTTTTTTCTTGATATCAGTGGTTTTACAACTTTCCAGAATTCCTTACCGTTAGTCTCAGCTTCGCTACATTTCCCCTTTATGTACTTTTGCATGCTTACTTTTCGAAGACGTCCTAGGTAATGTAAGTTGCCCATTTAAAAATAAGTCCCAATGAATAGATGTGGGTGGATTTTGGAAACACTACTCCTAGATACCTAAGTAATGAGAAAAAAACAGGTTTCATTACTATTGCAATTTGTTTTGGGTACATCCCTATTTTGCCCGGACTCACAGCGCCCACATTGCCATACGTACCACCAGCAATGACCTACTTAGGGTCTACAGTGCACACTTTGCCCACGTGGCGCCTAACGTAGGCAATTTACCCTACATAGCGAATACTATGAGATACATAGCGCCTACAGTATGAACACTGCCCAACATTGCGCGTACAATTCGCAAATTGCCTTACATAACGCCTACAGTGACTTACATAGCGCCGATACCGCCCACGTTGCCCTACATTGCGCCTACATGAAGCACTCGGACTTACACAAGCGCCTACAGCGCGCAAATATCCTTATATAGCGCGTATAATTACCTAGTACATAGTGCATTTAATACACACTTTGACCAACGTAGCGCCAACAGCGCGTAGAGACCTACAGTACGTTCGGATTGCCTAACGCGTGCGCACGTCCAATGTCGTCATCCGTGTTTCCTCTCAGAGCGTTTGAAAGAGTGTCTAGAATGGCGTGATTTCCTTTTGTGCGAGAGACCTCCTTCAGCTCCTTCAACGTCCACCCCGAAACACGAATCAGCCTAAAATATTAGGTTATCGCGTCTGAGCCGAGCGCACCGGAAGAGCGCCGTCGACTTCATGCGACTCAGTGTATGGAGGTGGATGTCATGGGTCCAATAGTGACGTCGCCATGATGTTACCGCGAAAGACCCGTAGCGGCCCGTATTAGGCGGGGCCAAGAGCATCGGAAAGTGAACGGTCGATTTCATACAGTACCACCCGACACACAATTCCCAATTTGATGTGGGTAGATTATTATGATGAAAATCTACGATTTTCGTCTTATGTCGGTGTGTTCGGTTTGTTAAGACAAAAATCTACGATCCTAAAGATATCGTTCTCTTCTTTTACCAAAACATTCCGACAGCCCATCGACAGGTCATGTTCGTGAATGGGCAATATAACTCAAAGGTCCACGTCACGATGACGTCATACGTCCAAAACACATTTTCCGCTCTAGCTCTCTAAATATTGCAGCTAGAGAGCCGCAATTAGTGTCAAAATACTCAGCTTCTCAAAGTCTTTCTCGCTACTGACAGATTTGACGTAGGATGAAAAGTTTTCGCGCCACGGATTCCGCCTTCTGCACAGACAATGCCACGGCCCACCGTCAGGCTAAGTTTGTAGATGAGCAATGTAAGTCAAAGGTCAAGTCACAGGAATTTTTCCAATTTCGCTTAATCATTGAAAGATAGGACCAAAAATCACTACTACTGTCTCAGTTTTCATTTAATGACGCTCAAAATTATTTCTATTATTGGGCCCAAAGGTACCTTTTATATCGTGTGAAAATTGTGAAGATCGCCCGAATAGTTTTTCTGCGAACAAGGCTCAAAGTTTAACATGGGAGCCTACGGGGATCATTTTGGCGGGAACATGGTCTCCTCAATTTCTCCATGAAGGGGACAAGTCAGACAACCAACACCTTGCGTGCAACATGAAATTATTATTTGGGCGCGTTGTGCTATATCGTTCCAGGTCTCGTATCTAAGGTCAAGGTCACATCACGGTCAAAGTCACGAAACATGTTTTCCCGCGTAACTCCGTTAATATTGGGTCTAGAGATCCGCGGTTTGAACACCCAACCTTCATGCCCACTGTCGAACGCCTTATCCACTACGCCAAAGTGCCGCGTTGCATGTACACGCTACTGTTTCAGAAGTCCCCAAACCCGGTCGATCAGCCTTATTTCATACGAAATCCTGCCCTTGGTATTTCATAGGCTCGACCGAAGTAGCCCTGATACATGACACTCATACGCGCTGGTCTCAATCTTTATATCTCGCACCACAACGAAACAGGTCCACATTGGGTAATATTGGGTAGAGATCCGCGGTTTGTTTCAGAGTATTCTTTAGAGACATTTTGGAGATTCAAACGTCCTCGCTATCTTCCAGCTATGTTACAAGCGAGATTATGAATATGGCCCCTGAACTTTATCTGTGACCTTTCATAGTTATCGGCTCCCTTTCAAGCTATGCTTGACAAATTCTAGTTACAATATCAGATGGTACATATATTGCCCATCAAGATTATTTATATCATTTTCCTGTATACTTAAGTTTGAAGTATAATTAAGTAACTAGTAACGATACATTCACAGTTGAGTTAGAGCGTTTTATTGGCCACCAATAGCTCAAACCGACTCTCGAAATTATACTGAAAAAGACCTTATTGTTTCGGAGCGTTTTGCCGGTAAGGACCAGCGAACCATGAATAGGAGGTCATTATTTTCTTACAGTTGGTCACTATTGTCTCGGCGAGTGTCATCATAGCTCCGTCACAAATAATGACCCACTGACGGAAGCTCTCGAGTGGATGAAACATGTCCAATATTAGGTGCCCATGCCCGGGTTCGAACCCATGACCTAGTGACTTGGGCATCTCTGGGCTAACCACTTGAGCAAGGAAGTCCCCCCCCCCTTCGCCATTCAGATTGATAATTAAGCAGACAAAATGTATCAATACATTTTAAGAAAAGATGTTGTAATAATAATAATGCCGTACAACTGTTGTGTCACCAAAATAATGTTATTTGACAAATAATGACAAAACGTATACAAGTTATCAATACGATCACAAATGTTATTTCTCAATTATCAATAATATCTTTTAACAACCTGCATCCAAGCCTTGAAATTAAATATTGTGTGTCTGTTGTATAGTGTGAGTTTATACGTTTATTTAGAACATAATTATTTATTCCGGGTCTGTATACAGAACGTGTGTCATGCGTGGTTGGTACAGCACGAAGGCCCGCACAACAGTAAACAGGATTACATACGTTGTAAAGAAAACTGCAACCATGAGTTATACATACACATCCATCCATACTCAGAATGCAGCCCAAGGCAGATTAGTTTGCTATCGATTGCATGGGATGCAAGCGAGACTGTGAAAACACAAAGCTATCACATAGAAAGGAGGATTACTACATGTAACACGGAACGGATGACAATAAAACCTCTGAAAGTCGCAATAACTATGGATATATGCAGTAATTGGACGAGCAAGATTACAATACAGGGACAATTATGACCCCTCGCTCAAATAATCCGCTCCATCGCCTCCTCCTCAGAGGAAGCAATGTAAATGAACATTAACCATATTGCTTTTCCACAATCCTCAGTAGTCATTTTCGGCATCCGGTCGTTGTGAAATTGATAATCATTTCTCATTATTTCTCATCTCTAACAATTCTTCTTTCGTATTTCAAATCTCAGGATTTCCGCTCGACTCGCCACGTTGCTAGTTTCCACCTCCAAACTGTTCAGTTTTTAACGGTTATCCCTCCTTTTGTCGTTCAGGTCTACATTACGGGTCTCGCTAGAACCTCCAATCTTTTGTCAAGAAATTTAACTGACTTCTGAGCCATTACCGGCATGCGCGATGAGCGTTCCTTTGGTGCCTTTGTTGCCATTGCTTCCACTACCTGCCCGATGCCCTCTTTATTGCCTAAGTTCTGGCGACAAACTGTGACTGACAATATTAGCCTTTTTCTTCACGCTACCCGTGCTGCTTGTTCCATTGCGGCTCCTGATATCTTCCCCACTAGTTTTATGTTGATTTCACTTTGTGTATCTGCCTAAATATTCATCTATATGCTATATAATGGGGCGATAGACGTTTAGCTATTGAGTACTTATTGCTTACTGTATTGCATTTGTTAATGCCCCTCCATATACCCACCAGGCTGGTGGCGGCTGGCCGACTTCGATGTGGTTGTGACGGGAGGACCATCCGGGTCCCACACATGTGGTCACTACACTGGATCCGTACCTCAGGCCTCCACGAGTGACGCCTGGAGAGGTACAGGCAACATCAGCTGTGACGCACCCCTGGTCGGCAGATACGTCATCATAGAGAGGACTGGCGGCAGGGAACCTGATCTAATGACGCTGTGTGAAGTTGTAGTAATTGGTCATAAGTACCACAGTAAGTATTTTACATTAGTCCTCAATTACCCGTTTCGTCGGACGCCACGATTAATCGTGCGAGAAAATTATATAAGAACCTGATCAACAGGTTTATGATGATGGTTCCCTAAACGGTTCCACAGGTTGTGATGAGTGTCCCCCGGATTGTTCTCTTGTCATTGTGTTCCGCAGGTTGTGATGAGTGTCTCCATGACTGTTCTCTTGTCCTTGTGTTCCACAGGTTGTAATGAGTGTCCCCAGGACTGTTGTCTGGTCCTTGTGTTCCACAGGTTGTGATGAGTGTCCCCAGGACTGTTGTCTGGTCCTTGTGTTCCACAGGTTGTGATGAGTGTCCCCCGGATTGTTCTCTTGTCATTGTGTTCCACAGGTTGTGATGAGTGTCCCCAGGACTGTTCTCTTGTCATTGTGTTCCACAGGTTGTGATGAGTGTCCCCAGGACTGTTCTCTTGTCATTGTGTTCCGCAGGTTGCGATGAGTGTCTCCATGACTGTTCTCCTGTCCTTGTCTTCCACAGGTTGTAATGAGTGTCCCCAGGACTGTTCTCTTGTCCGTGTGTTCCACATCTTGTGATGAGTGTCCCCAGGACTGTTCTCTTGTTCGTGTGTTCCACATGTTGTGATGAGTGTCCCCAGGACTGTTCTCTTGTCATTGTGTTCCACAGGTTGTGATTAGTGTCAGGACTGTTCTCTTGTCCCTGTGTTCCACAGGTTGGATTTGTGTCAGGACTGTTCTCTTGTCCGTTTGTTCCACAGGTTGTGATGAGTGTCCCCAGGACTGTTCTCTTGTCCTTATGTCCCACAGGTTGTGATGAGTGTCAGGACTGTTCTCTTTTCCTTGTGTTCTACAGGTTGTGATGAGTGTCTCCAGGACTGTTGTCTGATCCTTGTGTTCCACAGGTTGTGATGAGTGTCTCCAGGACTGTTCTCTTGTCCGTGTGTTCCACAGGTTGTGATGAATGTGTGTCAGGACTGTTCTCTTGTCCGTGTTTTCTACAGGTTGTGATGAGTGTCTCCAGGACTGTTCTCTTGTCCCTGTGTTCCACAGGTTGTGATGAGTGTCAGCACTGTTCGCAGGTCATCGGATGTCGTTCGTGTTCTTCTCCCGGATTAAAGTGGCCGCCGTGCACGGAAGGTAACTTCCCTTACACTATTTAAATCATCATAAATTACAGTGCAAGATACATTTTTACATGAGGTCTTTTATTCCGCTGAGACACATTTAATATCCTTCGCAACGGGAATGATACATGCCGGCCTCTACAAATACATCGCACACAGAAACTGATATTTTACTGGACATTTTGTGCATGTCTGGTGCATATTTTGTGTGAATGTATAGTTTCCGGTATGCTACGTCCTCAATGCTGAGACATCTTTTCCACTTTTGCCTCTTGCCATAATAATGCATTTCTTAAGGACATAAGATTGGCAAGATTAGTCCATGTGTATCATATTATTCCGTTTTATTAGTTCCGCAAACATGGCCGGTCTTAGTTAGAATGCAATAGTTAACTGTAATGTGTCACATACTTGTCTGATATGATGATTATACTATGATTATATAAAAACATTAATAATTAATTATCAATTTTGCAGAAAAAGGGGTTTGTAGGCCTTTATATGTACATCGACCCTACCTCTACCTTTTGTGTTTAACCATAATAAGGTTACAGTACCAAAATATATATTTCAGATCCAATATGATGCATAGCATTACGGCACATTGTTTGGTACATCAAAGACCACGTTTTATACCCACAATTAAAGCACGACTCAACGACCTTTACCTTGTGTTAGCTGCATTATCCGCCTTGGGTTCACAGCGTGTGACGTCGGGACGTACGGCCTGAACTGTGCCGAGAACTGCAGTGGGCGTTGTGGGCCCGACGACACCGACAGCTGTTCACCCAGTGACGGGTCGTGTCCCGGCGGGTGTCAGCAGTGGTACACGGGGACCGACTGCGGCGTCTTCATAAGTAAGACACAATGATGAAACTTATATTATTTTTTTATTTATATTGTTTTATTTAATTCAAATTTAAATTGTTAGTATTGTTTATCTGAGAGGGATAAATTGTTTATCTTGTTCTGTTGCTCATAATATGGCCTTTATGTAAAACGGGCTATGTGTATAGGGTGGGACAAATGTAATGCACCGCGCCAATCGCACGTTGTCCCCGATACTGGGGAACAATGGCATCTAACATAAACGCTCCTTTACCAGCCCTTCCACGAGATAATGGCGAGAACGTGACCCTTGGAAGTGTGGGGAGTTCGTTTGTGGTGATCGCCTTCGAGCAGAACAAGGACCTACCCGAGGGAGCGGAGACTCACTACGGCTACCGGATCAACTACAGAGGTCCAGGATCGAGCTTCACTGACGGCCCTAACGTGGCACACCTTAGTGGCCAGACATTGCGGGCCGAAACCATATCCGGTCTGAACCATAACACCCATTATGAGTTCATCTTAGAGCAGTACAGAACCTGGGGGGACAGCAGGGAGTATGGTGACACTATAAAAGGACCATCAGTAAAGACAGCATGCATAGGTAAGTGATATTGATTGTCAATGATAACTGTAATGTTCAGGTCCTTGCTCGAAAATATAGTGACTGTCAATTTTTTTCCCACTTCACAATTACTCAGGGTTCATATCGACAGTTGGCACATTCAAAATTCAAAGTTTTATTATGGTTCTGTTGATTCTCTCAAGCACCGGACCAACCGATTTCCACGGAAGTGACGACACAGGTTGCAGAAGGAGCCCTGGGATCTTTCACCGTCACCTGGCAGGTAAGGCCGGACTCCCGAGATGACAGAAGGAGCCCTGGGATCTTTCACCGTCACCTGGCAGGTAAGGCCGGACTCCCGAGATGACAGAAGGAGCCCTGGGAAATTTCACCGTCACCTGGCAGGTAAGGCCGGACTCCCGAGATGACAGATGAAGCCCTGGGATCTTTCACCGTCACCTGGCAGGTAATGCCGGACTCTCGAGATGACAGAAGGACCCCTGGGATCTTTCACCGTCACCTGACAGGTAAGGGCGGACTCCCGAGATGACAGAAGGAGCCCTGGGATCTTTCACCGTCACCTGGCTGGTAAGGCCGGACTCCCGAGATGAGAGAAGGAGCCCTGAGATCTTTCAACCTCACCTGGCAGGTAAGGCCGGACTCCCGAGATGACAGAAGGAGCCGTGGGATCTTTCAACCTCACCTGGCAGGTAAGGCCGGACTCCCGAGATGACAGAAGGAGTCCTGGGATCTTTCACCGTCACCTGGCAGGTAAGGCCGGGATCCCGAGATGACAGAATGAGCCCTGGGATCTTTCACCGTCACCTGGCCGGTAAGGCCGGACTCCCGAGATGACAGAAGGTTGGTTGATTGGTTCGTCGTATATTAAGGACGCTTTAACCACTTTTGGTCAAATCGCATTAACGGAGGAAGGAAGGGAGAGTGGAGCCATATCCCCAGGGGTAACCCCCTACTCTTTGCGAAGGAGGACATGGGATCTTTATCCTACGACCACAGAGACATGGCCACAGCGGGGCTCGAATCATCGATCCACGTGCCATTAGGCTCTCAAGTGGCCAAAGCACTTAAGGTAAGCTACCCATCATAAGCCTCGGCGATTTTGAGCAGACCTCGGTAAACATCGGCAAACATCGGCGGGCTGTAGCCCTGACATTTTACGCAGTCTTAATGAAACAAAGCACGAATAAAACAGAGCAAAAGAAGTGGTGACATAGGTAAAATGAATAGAGCATCGTCTAATAAGCTTCGGCGAGTTAGAAAAGACCTCGGTAAACATCGACAAACATCGGCGGGTGTCAGTGAAACGGGGAATCCCTAACTCGTTACGTCATTCACAGGGTATTTCCCCGAGAATGGTTCTTCGTGATAAATTCGGAAGATTCAAGAAAAAGGCATCGAGAAAACTTGTAAATAGTTCAGAAAACCTTCGTGTATATCATAATTATATCGGAGACAATTATGCATAACCAGATTTATTAAAATGTGAACACAAGGCGTAAATTACTGATAATTAGTGTGACATAAGCTGTGCCAATAAATATTTGTGAAATAACATTTTCAAGCTTCAGGACGTGGTTCTCGGGAAATTTGCACGGCTACCTATATATTTCTTTATTTTCTTTACAGGAACGATGTTTTTAGACGTTTTTAAAAGAGGTTTGGTGTCAATATTTTTACCTTTGATGAAATTATAGCCAATTTGGTGAAGGTGCTGATTTCGAATTTTGGCAAAAACTGTCCTGATTTTGCATAATTGCACTTTATTATGACCATTCTGTTATTTTGTGTGGCTACTATTTACACTTTTGAATATCATTGCACTAGTTTAAGCTTTCCGAAGAGCTATTACTGATGATCATGACCTTAATTGTAGCAAAATTACATATTCGTGGTAGGTGTCAAGTTTTGGTCATTTTGTGAAATGGGGGTATACTTGGAAAATGGAGAATATTTTTTTAACGGGACGGTAAAGTATCTTAAAAAATCACCAGAAGGTGTATACTTTCATAAAATAATCACAAATACAGATTTCTTTTACCTTGGTATTGTGGGTAGTTTACCTTAAGGCGAGATCTCTAACCTACTGAACTATCGGCCGGCCCTCGTCATGACAGAAGAAGCCCTGGGATCTTTCACCGTCATCTGGCAGGTAAGACCGGGCTTCCGAGATGACTAAAGGAGCCCTGGGATCTTTCACCGTCACCTGACAGGTAAGGCCGGACTCTTCAGATGCCAGAAGAAGCCCTGCATGTGGGATCTTTCACCGTCGCCTCACAGGTAAGGCCGGACTCCCGAGAGGGCAAAAGGAGCCATGGGATCTCTTTCACCATCACCTGGCAGGTAAGGCCGGACTCCCCATATGACAGCAGCGCTGATTAATCGTTTTAGCCATGTTAAGGTTGTCGCATTACCTTCCTACTGCAGATTTCCGTGAACTCCGGGTGTGATTATATAACCGCATACCTAGTACGGTACAGAGATCAAAGTCAAAAGCAAAGCACGTGGACCAACCATACTGCGAGTTTCGCGCCAGACGACACGTCGTCAGGGGAAGTCACGCCGCCGTCTGCTGGTCGTTATGACGTCACGCTGCTGGTTATCAACAACGCTGGCTTGTGGGCCAGCAGTCCAGTACTAAGCGCTGACTTGCAAGGTGTGCTTGATGGATAAACCAACTAATTCTGCCCCAGGTTCAGTGCGAGGCATGCGCGCTTTTGTCCTTAATTAGTTGCTGTGAACCTCTGTCGCTGCTGGAGACTCCGTATCTCAGCGGTATCATGAATCCATATTGTAGTGATATCACGAATTCGCTAAGCGGAGTCGCTGAGAATTCGTTTCTCGCAAATTTAGCAAAGTGAAACAGATTACGAAATTCGGCTGGGCAAGGAAAATGTCAAAACAAATCTGTTTTTATCACTTGCACTTCACAATTAGTTTCTTGGGTTAAAAAGTTGATATTGTAAACGGGCCAGATATATATGTAAAATGAATCGACGATAATATTCAAAAACAAATATATTTCTGCACTCGGTCATTGGATTTTTCTAATTTCTTAATCACTAGAGATAAGATAAGACAGAGATAAGAGACTAAGCGAAGACATTCGAATAGTTTATTTGTAAATAATTGCTAAATGAAACATTACGGGACCATTTTTGTGAGGAAAGGCAACTTCTGCAGACAATAGGTCAGACATTTCCCAGTTTACACACCATATATGATCATCGCCTTTTGTAGGCGAGGAAGCGGTTATTGTTGCGATCACAATGTTTGACCGTAACTACGCTAAGGTTTTGTCAAAATGCGGTGCAATTAATTTTCAAGATTACTATCTTTAAAAAAATACATTGGCTGAGCCGGGCCGCAAGAATATCTCGTGAGTTCAGAAGTATGTGCTTTTAAACGCCGCCACTAGCTGTAAAACTGTCTATCTCAATCCCGAGAACAACCGACTTTTGATCGTAAGTTTCTGCGTTCATTTCCGCATTTCCGGTTTTGTTGCGATTACTGATGGCGACAACCTTATTTTATGTGACAAATGTGGTCCTACCGACGGTCGTCACTTTGAAGAAAAGTCATCAATCGTAATCTGTGAATAAAAGACTATAATTCACTGTATGCTGTTTGATGCCCGTAACTCAGAGGCCAGTTTCAGGGGAAACTAAGGAACTAAAAGAACGCAACGAAGCAATCTGGTGGATTTGCAAAATATATGGTCCATAATTTGGTAATTTTTATTCACGCAATCAAAGCGGTATTTTTCACGCCAAGTGACGTAAATGCAGGTTCTGGTTTAACAGCTGATAATGTTAATTATAGGCAGGTTAACAGTTTATCCACTAGTAGATAGGCAGATATGGATTGATATTTTTGAGAAAGAACGCAGTACATGTTCGATATACGCTGAATTTATAATACCTGGAATGGCATTTTACCCGGCGATGTTTTGTGACTGAGTTTTGTCAGAATGAACGGGACGACTGTCCGTCGCATGCGTACAGCGCACCGGTACAGCACACCATCTCTTCACATGTGAACCTACATTTACGTCACGAAGCGTCCAATGATCGCCTCTGATATTTTCTTGATGTTTTAACGCATCAAATGAGATAATGACAAATGTTTCTAAAATTGACAGGTATTCTATGTTTATGGCACAACATATTGGGATTCGGGTTAAAAGTCCCTTTCGACCGAGGACTTGAGTTTGATGGTCAAATGGTCAGTGAGACGGGCTCTATGCAACAAAAATGACGTAATTTCCCGTTATAAACTTGCTTGTTTAGATGATCTGAGATGATGTTCATTTTAGGCGATTGACCAATATATAGTTTGTTGACAGTTCTTAAATTAGCATATGTTTGCCTTTGAAGGTGACGCCAAACTGCCTACTTCGTCTACAATCCAGCCAGGTAAGTACACCGTACAACTTGTTCATAGTTAGGCCTATAGCAGAACTTGTTTGTCAATGATGGTTGCACTAATGTAGGGCACTTCCATATTGACTTATTGGGGTTACAACGGTTCACATATTCACTCCATCATGTAGATATTACATCTATTTATTTTATTCACACCGCAGCGCTGTTGGCTGTGCTGGGTTGTGTTGTGGTCGCTTTAGTTATCACGCTGGTCGTGGCCTTCGTCAGACACCGTGGGTGTCGCGGGGTGTTCAACCCGTCTCCAAGTACACAACCATCAACGTCGGTCGACATCCCGCCAGCTGAGGAGACAAGGCGATCCACAGCGCCACCTAGCGAGTCGACCGGGGTAGCAATCGATTCTGTCCGTCAGGAGGACGGTGGATACGAGAATATGGGAGAGAAGGTGCGTCACTATCTTAACAAGGGTTCATTCCGTGATCGATCTAAGTCATTTCGTCTGCATTGCTTCTCAGAAACATGTCTTAAATATTAGAAACATTGTATTCGTTTCAATATATCAAGGTGCATAGAAGTATAACTGTAGTAATGTTTATGACATTTGGTTAAATATTAAAGGCTTTCGGTGATCGTCGATTGTGCTCTGGTGGGCAACCCTAAGCGACCGGTGCAGGGGGGGGGGCGCAAGGGGGGGGGGTTCGTGTTCCCAAATCACGAACATAATACTAAGTGGTTATCGGTTCACGAAGATCATTAAAACGTAATCCCGAATCACGGAGGGTCGAGGAAGTCCTGATTCCCGATTCACGAGGATAATCAGACCCTGTTCCTAAATCACGTAAGATAAAAAATACTGATCACGACGAACGTGAATACCCCTTGCCCCCACCCCCCTCCCCTGGTGCATGGTTGTGCACGTGTAGGTTGTGCACGTGTACTCCCGGACATCTCTTGGCTCATCTCGACCTGAGGCTAAGGGTCCAAAGCACTGCGCCCAGCCATAAATGATTAAACCATTTAACTATCTAAATATATGTAAACGAATGTATTGTGTATTAAGGAATTATTTTTAACTTACTTTTTTACCGTCTGGAGTTTTTCTACATGTAACCCGTTCGATGAATCCAACTTTCCAGGAACCCCAATATGAGAACACTGGGTCGTTCTACGAGGACATCAATTTACAGCCTGTCCAGGGTGAACAAGAGGTCTGACGAGCTGTATGTTGGAGACCTGTAAAACTGATGGAAAGAGTGAGCACGAGTTAAGAGATCCCATCATCGGCATCCTAAAGAGCTTCCATGGCTTAATCGGTACACAGGCTGAGCCACAGGTCAATAGGTCGCGGTTACGAATTCTTACATCCATGTCCCGCAAGGCTCCTTGGCCCAATTATAGGCCTTCGTGTACACAGAAGCGGCGCTAAGAAACAACCAACAATCATTTTATTTCGAATGGTAAGGATTGCACATGCCACTCCTGCTTCCTGCCGCCAAATAATTGGTCATCCCGCACCCGGTTCTTACATCGATTGCTGTGGTATATTGTTGTCTGCATATTTCTAGTGGTGACGTCACCGTTACCCGGGCATGTGTCTGTAAATATAGACTGGGAAGTACAAACGCTGAGTCAGCTAATAGCTGGTTGAGTCCTCTGTTGCTTGTAGTGGAAATAAATGTTGTTATTATACTAATATATATACCAGCATCTATTTAATTGGGGTAATTCGTGTATTCATGACAATGACCAATACACTAGCCCGTTTTCTCTATATTACAGGCTATACTTGGGAACCCTGCTATAATTTGAATTGTAAATATAGCAAAATCAACTCTTAACATGGTTAAAATCGCGTGGCTAAGACGTTAATATGGATAGGTGGTACCTAAAAAATGCGAGCGTATATTTATTAATTCAGATATTCCGAGGGGATACATTTAGATTAATATTCAAAATTAATCTCACTTCGGCTTGCCATCAAGCATATCTTTGACGGGATGAAGTATACCATGCACGTGCTTGTGACATATCATTCGGTTGCTTGGGAACTCCCATTGTGACGTCATGTTTATAACATTTTGACGTCACAACTACTCAATATGCTCTGCTTGGAGATTCGGTAATTTTGTGGGGCAGCTGATTTAATTAATAAAGACATGACATAATATGCTTCGACCTCTTTTGCTTGAATATATTTATGTACAACTGATATTTACTCCGAACTCGAAAACGTCTCATGGGGGCTGTTACGCGAAATGAAAGTCCTAAGCCTATGCTTGAAATGGACTTTGAATATGCATGCATGCTACCTTAAGAGCTCGCTTGCGCTCGCTATAAAGTCACATTCAGCCCATTACAGAGGGATATTATTATTATTTCATATATAGGATTGTCTATAGTTTGAAGTTTATATTGACTGTTATATCGAATATCGGCCTAAGGGTGAAAACAATTGTTATCCGGTTAGGAGGTTCCTGTTCATATATCAAATAAGTGTGCAATTCCGCAGAATGCTTGGGTGAGTTAATATTGAAATGATGCTTAAAGTACTGTCATATAAAGTTTAAACATCTGTGATGTTAGACATTTGAGATGTTGAGTCAAATCAAGATTTATTGAGTCAAAAATCGGACTATAATAATATATGTTAATCATAGAAATTGGGTAGAGGCTGATGCAGAGCCAGTACATATTAGTTTGTACAATTTTTATATGCGATACCATACGATTGTTAACATGGTATAGGTCTATCCGTTCAATGAGACTGTAAGCTTGCTGTCGTTCATGGAATATTCCTTGTGTTACAGTGCTAATAAACTGCCATAGAAAATAGCCTCCAAACTATTTGATATACGTCTGGCGACGCTTGTCTCAGTAAAAAAAGGTAGAAAAAGAGTAGAATCGCAGCTATTTGTATTAGCGCTAATCACGCGCTCTTGTTTTGCTCACACAGTAGGCATCATTTCCGGTTTGAATATATTGAGAGTATCGCCTCCTGGTTGGTCAATCGCAGACACACCTCCAAAAAAGGCTGCCGCCTGGTTAAGCGGCGAAGTCGTTGCTGTCGGTCACTTCTAAATTTTATTGCGAGCTACAGACAAGACCGAAAATTTTGTGATTTGGAGGATAGACATTTATTATTATATTATTCGGTAAATCAGCGTTATAGGCCAGGCGGGAGGCTTCTTTTTAAGCAGACTTTTTAATCTGTCAACGACTACGGTTATCAAATGATGTCCCGAAATGTTGTTGTCGCAATTCTTCAACGAAGGTAATGTTACACTTCATCAACGAAATGTACGTCACCCTCCGGCCATTATTTCCGTGTTTACCAATCTTCGTATCGTCCAGCTCTTATCATAACGTTGCCGAACGTTTCCAGTCAAGTAACGAAACGTTACAACGGTTCCATGTCACAGACACCTTGTTGACAATGTGGTGCACCGACAGAGAGCGTTTCGCCCGAGATATAGAGTATAGTCAGTGAGAGTCACCCTGTAACTACTGCCAGTTGTAACTTGGTTGATTCTACTATAAAAACATACACCATGGAAGATAAGATACAGGACTTTAAGATTAAAGGCGTGCTACATTCAGTCGTTCTTCAGACGAATGACAATGTGTTGCGATGGATGCCTTCAGCTGGCCTTGATAGATCGCCGAAAGCCAGTGGTAGCACAGAAAAACACAGGTAAGGCGTAAGCGACAAACTGACCGATGAAGTGACAGTGTGTTTACCATGCATACTGACTGATGAAGTGACAGTCAGTGTGTTTACCAGGCATATGGCCTGTCATACAGCTGCATCACCATAGCGTCATCGGAGCGCCATCTCATCTGCCTGGAGATCCAGGGAGGAGCGGGGGTTGCGGTGGGTGGGGGGCGCTTCCCATGCCCAAGTAGGCGTGCTGAAACTGGGCCATCGATCAGTGCATCTGTATCTGCAGCGTGTGCGACGACAAATCTACTACATGTATGCCGTAATGGCGAAACCGCGACTCAGCTGGAGCCCTGGGCAGCCCAACCCAACCCCACCCCTCAGTCCACCCACGCTCCTTCATATGTTCACAATATCGGGGGAATATATATATATATATATGAGGCAGCTGGGTCACGATCGCGACGATCACTGGGTTTAGTAGGAAAGGTACAAATGAGCGGCATGATCACGGCTGCTGACGAACGGGCGAAGGAGCTAGGGGACGCTCGATCAGATCTGCCGACCGGGAGGCGAGGTTAGGGCAGGGGGCAAACGTTTCGTCCCCTTTATTGAAGGTCACGATTACAAGGCCCAGTGGCGGGTGGGGTTAGCTATAGGGGCCCCCAAATTTTACGTGGATGCATAAATTTATTGTGGACATTTAAATACATGCATATTGCACTGACAGCCGTCCCAACGTGAACCCGATTGATGATGGCATCGCCCCGTAGTATAGAATTGGACCCGTAGACGATATAATTAGGCCCATGCACACACCTGCTCTCTACCTTCGACTTACTCCGCGGTAAAAGCGGAGCACCGTGCGAGGAGCTTGGCACACACGGTGCACAGCCATCCTGCCAGCAGAGGGAGCTCGTTCCTCACATCATTAAAATTCAATTTTCGCGTATGAAGGGTAATACTGATGATTAAATTTGACGATACCGCACGAGACAAAGATACTTATGCTCTACGTCAATGCCTAGCATCAACGGCCTGTGCGTGATGTCTACCTTCCGGTTGTTTGCCTTCACTCGCTTCACACACAAAATCGGCTAAAGCTGTCCTTGGATGCACAACTAACTACTGAATTTCTGTGCATATCACAATTAAACCATCCGAGTAGATTTATATAATATATGAGCGGTTAGACAGTTGATAAACCAGAATGCAGTTGTCTCATGAGTAACTGTCAGTGTCAGGCGAGTTAAGGACATGTGCTGCACGGGGTTTTCCATGTCCTATGACGTAATAATCATCATGACTCGCATGTCTGCGCCCGGTATCTATGGTTACGTAACAACGCTCCTTAGCTGGGCAGGCGAGGACGACCGGGTTCCCTTTGTAAACAGCGCTCGGATGATTCGCCTCAAAATACCACGCATCTAACAGTCTCACCAAACGAACCACCTGCAGTATGGAGAGATAAATGTCTTATCTTTAACTATATTATTTTTTATTTGTTTATAGTTAGGAATGCCTGGACCAAAGCAAACAACGAGATTGCGTCACCCGTAAGGTGAGATGACGCAAAATGTAAACACCGGAATATGTCTTCGCGCTAAGCCCCGCGCACTGACCTACAAAACGACACCTCAGTCATCGCATGCGTATATTTAGCAAGAGCCTCACTTATGCCAGGTTGACGCGATCATTCCTTCAATAGTCTTAAAACAACGGTCGAACCGCGCACCACCAACTTACATCGTCCTGCGCAAACCACCTAGGCCTCGTTCACAAGCGACAACTAGTCGACTATTTTTTGACCTAGATTTCGCCATTGCGCCTGCGCATTACAGCCTAATGCCGAACGCGGGATAGTCGAAAAGGGTTGACAATCTGTCTCATGGCGGAAATAGCAACAATAACAAGCACCTTTAACCGCCGCGTATCCTGACCCTCTTGTGCAAAATCCTGGATCGTCACTGAATTGTGTTACAAAGAACATCTTACCCTGTGTTCTTTGACTAGTGCCTCACTGTATCGGTTTGGTGACCGCAGGAGTACCAAGAATTCTTCCCCCCCCCCCCCCCCCCAAAAAAAATCATATGCATATAGTTAGTTCGATCATGTGAACATTTGGCACGAAAACATGATAAATTGGCAAAATAAGCAATTACGTATGAACCATACTATATTTTAATTCGTTTTATTAAATGTATATAAACTTGCAAAAGAAGTAACAGATCAAGTATACGCCACAAAGATGACGCGATCACACCGCTTACTGCTCATTTGCCTCCGCCATCTTGGACGACAATCGACCAGAGGAACCGTGGGTGGCGGCATGGTTCGTTCTGGTCGACTAGATGGTTTGACTAATCACCTTTCGGCTGCCAAATCGTCAACCATTAGTCGACTAGCGGTCGCTTGCGAATGAGGCCCTACTCAACTCCACTCCCACCCCCACCACACCGCGGCAGTCGATCTTCACCGCTCGCGATCGCCCAACGCCTCGCTGTCGTTCTTTCCTTCATTAGCAGATAAGTGAGCCGCCGCGTATTGTTATGCCCAGCGACGGACGGTCCCCAGCAGCCGTTGACTCCACCGCTGGGGTCTTCAACTAACAAGCAATATACTTACCTGCGCCATCTGAGATTCTTTACACTTTACAATCAAGACTAAGAGTATCTTAAAGTTTTCCGCGTTTTATTGATGACCTACCGAACAGCGAACAGGCACCCAGGGATATAAAGCCGGCCGCCAATTCTTCTGCTCCGGAAAACAAATTCGCTCTCTCCGGATAGCCACGGGCTTTCAGGATTTAAACGCAAAACACAATATACTTATTTTATATTGAGAAGAGATTGGTCGAACAAAAATTACGGAATATATTGCTTTAAAGTTTGGCAATTTTGGGTCAAAAAACTACTAGGCGATTTGCACAATTCAAAGACGTGATACAAGTTACACCTACGGGCTCAATACGTAATGTACAGCGTCATTAAAGCAATATATTCCGTAATTTTTGTTGTACGAACCTCTTCTCCATGTGAAATTAATATATTCTGTCTTGAATTTAAATCCTGAAAGCACGTGGCTATCCGGAGAGAGCGAGTTTGTTTTCCGGAGCAGAAGAGTTGGTGGCCGGCTTTATATTCCTACGCGCTTGTTCGCTGTTCGGTTGGGTCATCAATAAAACGCGGAAAACTTCGGAACACTTTTTCGCGGCGGAAAGTTTTGCGCAGTATTCCGTATGATTTTGCAGGTATTCCGCAAGTATTCCGCGTTTTATTGAGGCCCCTTCGGTATGATGTGTGATGTCGACTGCGGCTCGCCAAGATGTCCGCGCGCGATATAAATAAACCGCGTAGTTTTATGTTAAAATTGTTGTTTTACAGACTCAAAGAGATAAATAATATATGCATCATAATTTTAAGATACTTTTAGTCTTGATTGTAAAGTGTACAAAATCTAAGATGGCACATGTAAGGTTATTGCTTGAAATGAAAACTGTTAACGTTATAGCGACTTTCCCGATTTTTGGTCCCATCTACCAATGGTTAAGGAACAAAAAAAAAATTGAGACCTTGACCTTTGACCAACATACCCCGCTAACGAACTTGACCGAGCCATGTCGGATACCTATCGATGGGTAAAAGTTACAGAACGAAGTGTTGCGGTTTGCGACCTACAGAGCGCGCGCGCACACACACACACACAGACATACCAACGTAGTGATAGATGCCGGAAAAATTGTAGACTTTCCGTCATAAAAAATAGTTTCACACCCACTCGATTCTTTACGCACAAACCGCGCAGCCTGCCGGTTCCCCAACACTCAAACTTTGACTACAACGAGTGCGGGTGACGGAACTTTTTGTTGGTCCCCAAAGGACCTAAACCGGAAATAGAAACCGCGAGAACTGTACAGCCCTATAACCTAGCTGAAACCCCCTGCCGGGAGATCGCTACACGGCAGATCGCCACACGGCCTGCCCGCCCCCCGCGCTCCACGTACCAAGCGAAATGAACCTGAATGCCACGTAGCGGTGGGCTGCGGAGGAGACTCCCGATATTATATAGAATGCCGGGGTTTAGTCTTACGATTTGCAAGATGGTGATTTTCTACATAACGCAAAGTAAAGTAAACCTGGTTGGTTATATAGTCTACGCCTTTCAGACACCATGATCATAGCTGATGTACCACCCACATGCAGCCAATAGATAATAAATAAATATTACATAGCACCCAATGAGGGGGGGCATATTACGCGAATCTTGGGAGGGAGGGCATATTGTACGAATCTAGTTGGATGGGGGTGGGGGATCCCTGTGCGTCCCGTGATGCCTGAGAGCGGAGACATTTCTGAAGGTCCAATTATAGAGCGGACAATTTTTTTAGGGAATACCTATATTGTCTTGGAACCAACTTGTAACGTGCTACCATGGGTTAAAGACTGTGTGAACAGTAGTCTTAATGATTAGGTCCGTTATACTGCATGGATAAGGATTGGCTACAGCTGATATCGGATCCCTAAGTTAGAGGATAGGAAAACTATATGCGGTCGATAACAATGGTTTAGACATGCCGCGATGGGCACTGGGTTCACTCAGGTTAGAAAGTTAAATATGCAGCTCTATTGAGATTAAATTAATTGGTTGAAAACGGGGTTCCTGGTTGGCCGGTCTGTGCTCGTTTCCTGATCGCGCCGCCTCCATCACTGTGTAGCTGGCACTCGGGCTGTCACGCCGCCTCCATCACTGTGTAGCTGGTACTCCGTCTGTCACTCCGCCTCCATCACTGTGTAGCTGGCACTCGCGCTGTCACGCCGCCTCCATCCCTGTGTAGCTGGCACTCGGGCTGCCACGCCGCCTCCATCATTGTGTAGCTGACACTCGGGCTGTCACGCCGCCTCCATCACTGTGTAGCCGGCACTCGGGTTGTCACGCCGCCTCCATCACTCTGTAGCTGGTACTCCGTCTGTCACGCCGCCTCCATCACTGTGTAGCTGGCACTCGGGCTGACACGCCGCCTCCATCACTCTGTAGCTGGCACTCCGGCTGTCACGCCGCCTCCATCACTGTGTAGCTGGCACTCCGGCTGTCACGCCGCCTCCATCACTGTGTAGCTGGCACTCGGGCTGTCACGCCGCCCCCATCACTGTGTAGCTGGCACTTCGGCTGTCACGCCGCCTGCATCACTGTGTAGCTGGCACTCGGGCTGTCACGCCGCCCCCATCACTGTGTAGCTGGCACTCGGGCTGTCACGCCGCCTCCATCACTCTGTAGCTGGCACTCCGGCTGTCACGCCGCCTCCATCACTGTGTAGCTGGCACTCCGGCTGTCACGCCGCCTCCATCACTGTGTAGCTGGCACTCGGGCTGTCACGCCGCCCCCATCACTGTGTAGCTGGCACTCGGGCTGCCACGCCGCCTCCATCACTGTGTAGCTGGTACTCGGGCTGTCACGTCGCTTCCATCACTGTGTAGCTGGCACTCGGGCTGTCACGCCGCCTCCATAACTGTGTAGCTGGCACTCCGGCTGTCACTCCGCCTCCATCACTGTGTAGCTGGCACTCCGGCTGTCACGCCGCCTCCATCACTGTGTAGCTGGTACTCGGGCTGTCACGCCGCCTCCATCACTCTGTAGCTGGCACTCGGGCTGCCACGCCGCCTCCATCACTGTGTAGCTGGTACTCGGGCTGTCACGCCGCCTCCATCACTCTGTAGCTGGCACTCCGGCTGTCACGCCGCCTCCATCACTGTATAGCTGGCACTCCGGCTGTCACGCCGCCACCATCACTGTGTAGCTGGTACTCGGGCTGTCACGCCGCCTCCATCACTCTGTAGCTGGCACTCGGGCTGCCACGCCGCCTCCATCACTGTGTAGCTGGTACTCGGGCTGTCACGCCGCCTCCATCACTCTGTAGCTGGCACTCCGGCTGTCACGCCGCCTCCATCACTGTATAGCTGGCACTCCGGCTGTCACGCCGCCACCATCACTGTGTAGCTGGCACTCGGGCTGCCACGCCGCCTCCATCACTGTGTAGCTGGCACTCCGGCTGTCACGCCGCCTCCATAACTGTGTAGCTGGCACTCCGGCTGTCACTCCGCCTCCTTCACTCTGTAGCTGGCACTCCGGCTGTCACGCCGCCTCCATCACTGTGTAGCTGGCACTCCGGCTGCCACGCCGCCTCCATCACTGTGTAGCTGGTACTCGGGCTGTCACGTCGCTTCCATCACTGTGTAGCTGGCACTTCGGCTGTCACGCCGCCTGCATCACTGTGTAGCTGGCACTCGGGCTGTCACGCCGCCCCCATCACTGTGTAGCTGGCACTCGGGCTGTCACGCCGCCTCCATCACTCTGTAGCTGGCACTCCGGCTGTCACGCCGCCTCCATCACTGTGTAGCTGGCACTCCGGCTGTCACGCCGCCTCCATCACTGTGTAGCTGGCACTCGGGCTGTCACGCCGCCCCCATCACTGTGTAGCTGGCACTCGGGCTGCCACGCCGCCTCCATCACTGTGTAGCTGGTACTCGGGCTGTCACGTCGCTTCCATCACTGTGTAGCTGGCACTCGGGCTGTCACGCCGCCTCCATAACTGTGTAGCTGGCACTCCGGCTGTCACTCCGCCTCCATCACTGTGTAGCTGGCACTCCGGCTGTCACGCCGCCTCCATCACTGTGTAGCTGGTACTCGGGCTGTCACGCCGCCTCCATCACTCTGTAGCTGGCACTCGGGCTGCCACGCCGCCTCCATCACTGTGTAGCTGGTACTCGGGCTGTCACGCCGCCTCCATCACTCTGTAGCTGGCACTCCGGCTGTCACGCCGCCTCCATCACTGTATAGCTGGCACTCCGGCTGTCACGCCGCCACCATCACTGTGTAGCTGGCACTCGGGCTGCCACGCCGCCTCCATCACTGTGTAGCTGGCACTCCGGCTGTCACGCCGCCTCCATAACTGTGTAGCTGGCACTCCGGCTGTCACTCCGCCTCCTTCACTGTGTAGCTGGCACTCGGGCTGCAACGCCGCTTCCATCACTGTGTAGCTGGCACTCGGGCTGTCACGCCGCCTCCATCGCTGTGTAGCTGGCACTTCGGCTGTCACGCCGCCTGCATCACTGTGTAGCTGGCACTCGGGCTGTCACGCCGCCCCCATCACTGTGTAGCTGGCACTCGGGCTGTCACGCCGCCTCCATCACTATGTAGCTGGCACTCGGGCTGTCACGCCACCTCTATCACTGTGTAGCTGGCACTCGGGCTGCCACGCCGCCTCCATCACTGTGTAGCTGGCACTCGGGCTGCCACGCCGCCTCCATCACTGTGTAGCTGTCACTCCGGCTGTCACTCCGTCTCCATCCCTGTGTAGCTGGCACTCGGGCTGCCACGCCGCTTCCATCACTGTGTAGCTGGCACTCGGGCTGTCACGCCGCCTCCATCGCTGTGTAGCTGGCACTTCGGCTGTCACGCCGCCTGCATCACTGTGTAGCTGGCACTCGGGCTGTCACGCCGCCCCCATCACTGTGTAGCTGGCACTCGGGCTGTCACGCCGCCTCCATCACTATGTAGCTGGCACTCGGGCTGTCACGCCACCTCCATCACTCTGTAGCTGGCACTCCGGCTGTCACGCCGCCTCCATCACTGTGTAGCTGGCACTCCGGCTGTCACGCCGCCTCCATAACTGTGTAGCTGGCACTCGGGCTGTCACGCCGCCCCCATCACTGTGTAGCTGGCACTCGCGCTGCCACGCCGCCTCCATCACTGTGTAGCTGGTACTCGGGCTGTCACGTCGCTTCCATCACTGTGTAGCTGGCACTCGGGCTGTCACGCCGCCTCCATAACTGTGTAGCTGGCCCTCCGGCTGTCACTCCGCCTCCATCACTGTGTAGCTGGCACTCGGGCTGTCACGCCGCCCCCATCACTGTGTAGCTGGTACTCGGGCTGTCACGCCGTCTCCATCACTCTGTAGCTGCCACTCGGGCTGCCACGCCGCCTCCATCACTGTGTAGCTGGTACTCGGGCTGTCACGCCGCCTCCATCACTCTGTAGCTGGCACTCCGGCTGTCACGCCGCCTCCATCACTGTGTAGCTGGTACTCCGGCTGTCACGCCGCCTCCATCACTGTGTAGCTGGCACTCGGGCTGCCACGCCGCCTCCATCACTGTGTAGCTGGCACTCCGGCTGTCACGCCGCCTCCATAACTGTGTAGCTGGCACTCCGGCTGTCACTCCGCCTCCTTCACTGTGTAGCTGGCACTCGGGCTGTCACGCCGCCTCCATCACTGTGTAGCTGGCACTCGGGCTGCCACGCCGCCTCCATCACTGTGTAGCTGGCACTCGGGCTGTCACGCCGCCTCCATCACTGTGTAGCTGTCACTCCGGCGGTCACGCCGCCTCCATCACTGTGTAGCTGGCACTCGGGCTGCCACGCCGCCTCCATCACTGTGTAGCTGGTACTCGGGCTGTCACGCCGCCTCCATCACTGTGTAGCTGACACTCCGGCTGTCACGTCGCTTCCATCACTGTGCAGCTGGCACTCGGGCTGCCACGCCGCCTCCATCACTGTGTAGCTGGCACTCGGGCTGTCACGCCGCCTCCATCACTGTGTAGCTGAGACTCCGGCTGTCACGTCGCTTCCATCACTGTGTAGCTGGCACTCGGGCTGTCACGCCGCCCCCATCACTGTGTAGCTGGCACTCGGGCTGTCACGCCGCCTCCATCACTGTGTAGCTGGCACTCGGGCTGTCACGCCGCCTCCATCACTGTGTAGCTGTCACTCCGGCGGTCACGCCGCCTCCATCACTGTGTAGCTGGCACTCGGGCTGCCACGCCGCCTCCATCACTCTGTAGCTGGCACTCGGGCTGTCACTCCGCCTCCATCACTGTGTAGCTGGCACTCCGGCTGTCACTCCGTCTCCATCCCTGTGTAGCTGGGACTCCGGCTGTCACGCCGCCTCCATCACTCTGTAGCTGGCACTCCGGCTGTCACGCCGCCTCCATCACTGTGTAGCTGGCACTCGGGCTGCCACGCCGCCTCCATCACTGTGTAGCTGGCACTCGGGCTGTCACGCCGCCTCCATCACTGTGTAGCTGACACTCCGGCTGTCACGTCGCCTTCATCCCTGTGTAGCCGGCACTCGGGCTGTCACGCCGCCCCCATCACTGTGTAGCTGGCACTCGGGCTGTCACGCCGCCTCCATCACTGTGTAGCTGGCACTCGGGCTGTCACGCCGCCTCCATCACTGTGTAGCTGTCACTCCGGCGGTCACGCCGCCTCCATCACTGTGTAGCTGGCACTCGGGCTGCCACGCCGCCTCCATCACTCTGTAGCTGGTACTCGGGCTGCCACGCCGCCTCCATCACTGTGTAGCTGGTACTCGGGCTGTCACGCCGCCTCCATAACTGTGTAGCTGGCACTCGGGCTGTCACTCCGCCTCCATCACTGTGTAGCTGGCACTCCGGCTGTCACGCCGCCTCCATCACTGTGTAGCTGGCACTCCGGCTGTCACGCCGCCTCCATCACTGTGTAGCTGGTACTCGGGCTGTCACGCCGCCTCCATCACTCTGTAGCTGGCACTCGGGCTGCCACGCCGCCTCCATCACTGTGTAGCTGGTACTCTGGCTGTCACGCCGCCTCCATCACTCTGTAGCTGGCACTCCGGCTGTCACGCCGCCTCCATCACTGTGTAGCTGGCACTCCGGCTGTCACGCCGCCTCCATCACTGTGTAGCTGGCACTCGGGCTGCCACGCCGCCTCCATCACTGTGTAGCTGGCACTCCGGCTGTCACGCCGCCTCCATAACTGTGTAGCTGGCACTCCGGCTGTCACTCCGCCTCCTTCACTGTGTAGCTGGCACTCGGGCTGCCACGCCGCTTCCATCACTGTGTAGCTGGTACTCGGGCTGTCACGCCGCCTCCATCGCTGTGTAGCTGGCACTTCGGCTGTCACGCCGCCTGCATCACTGTGTAGCTGGCACTCGGGCTGTCACGCCGCCCCCATCACTGTGTAGCTGGCACTCGGGCTGTCACGCCGCCTCCATCACTATGTAGCTGGCACTCGGGCTGTCACGCCACCTCTATCACTGTGTAGCTGGCACTCGGGCTGCCACGCCGCCTCCATCACTGTGTAGCTGGCACTCGGGCTGCCACGCCGCCTCCATTACTGTGTAGCTGTCACTCCGGCTGTCACTCCGTCTCCATCCCTGTGTAGCTGGCACTCGGGCTGCCACGCCGCCTCCATCACTGTGTAGCTGGCACTCGGGCTGTCACGCCGCCTCCATCACTGTGTAGCTGACACTCCGGCTGTCACGTCGCCTTCATCCCTGTGTAGCTGGCACTCGGGCTGTCACGCCGCCCCCATCACTGTGTAGCTGGCACTCGGGCTGTCACGCCGCCTCCATCACTGTGTAGCTGGCACTCGGGCTGTCACGCCGCCTCCATCACTGTGTAGCTGTCACTCCGGCGGTCACGCCGCCTCCATCACTGTGTAGCTGGCACTCGGGCTGCCACGCCGCCTCCATCACTCTGTAGCTGGTACTCGGGCTGTCACGCCGCCTCCATCACTGTGTAGCTGACACTCCGGCTGTCACGTCGCTTCCATCACTGTGTAGCTGGCACTCGGGCTGCCACGCCGCCTCCATCACTGTGTAGCTGGCACTCGGGCTGTCACGCCGCCTCCATCACTGTGTAGCTGACACTCCGGCTGTCACGTCGCTTCCATCACTGTGTAGCTGGCACTCGGGCTGTCACGCCGCCCCCATCACTGTGTAGCTGGTACTCGGGCTGTCACGCCGCCTCCATCACTCTGTAGCTGGCACTCGGGCTGCCACGCCGCCTCCATCACTGTGTAGCTGGTACTCGGGCTGTCACGCCGCCTCCATCACTCTGTAGCTGGCACTCCGGCTGTCACGCCGCCTCCATCACTGTGTAGCTGGCACTCCGGCTGTCACGCCGCCTCCATCACTGTGTAGCTGGCACTCGGGCTGTCACGCCGCCCCCATCACTGTGTAGCTGGCACTCCGGCTGTCACGCCGCCTCCATCACTGTGTAGCTGGTACTCGGGCTGTCACGCCGCCTCCATCACTCTGTAGCTGGCACTCGGGCTGCCACGCCGCCTCCATCACTGTGTAGCTGGTACTCGGGCTGTCACGCCGCCTCCATCACTCTGTAGCTGGCACTCCGGCTGTCACGCCGCCTCCATCACTCTGTAGCTGGCACTCGGGCTGCCACCCCGCCTCCATCACTGTGTAGCTGTCACTCCGGCTGTCACTCCGTCTCCATCCCTGTGTAGCTGGCACTCGGGCTGCCACGCCGCCTCCATCACTGTGTAGCTGGCACTCGGGCTGTCACGCCGCCTCCATCACTGTGTAGCTGACACTCCGGCTGTCACGCCGCCTCCATCACTGTGTAGCTGGCACTCGGGCTGTCACGCCGCCCCCATCACTGTGTAGCTGGCACTCGGGCTGCCACGCCGCCTCCATCACTGTGTAGCTGGTACTCGGCCTGTCACGTCGCTTCCATCACTGTGTAGCTGGCACTCGGGCTGTCACGCCGCCTCCATCACTGTGTAGCTGGTACTCGGCCTGTCACGTCGCTTCCATCACTGTGTAGCTGGCACTCCGGCTGTCACTCCGTCTCCATCACTGTGTAGCTGGCACTCCGGCTGTCACGCCGCCTCCATCACTGTGTAGCTGGTACTCCGGCTGTCACGCCGCCTCCATCACTCTGTAGCTGGCACTCGGGCTGCCACGCCGCCTCCATCACTGTGTAGCTGGTACTCGGGCTGTCACGCCGCCTCCATCACTCTGTAGCTGGCACTCCGGCTGTCACGCCGCCTCCATCACTGTGTAGCTGGCACTCGGGCTGTCACGCCGCCTCCATCACTGTGTAGCTGACACTCCGGCTGTCACGTCGCCTTCATCCCTGTGTAGTTGGCACTCGGGCTGCCACGCCGCCTCCATCACTGTGTAGCTGGCACTCCGGCTGTCACGCCGCCTCCATCACTGTGTAGCTGGTACTCGGGCTGTCACGCCGCCTCCATCACTCTGTAGCTGGCACTCGGGCTGCCACGCCGCCTCCATCACTGTGTAGCTGGTACTCGGGCTGTCACGCCGCCTCCATCACTCTGTAGCTGGCACTCCGGCTGTCACGCCGCCTCCATCACTGTGTAGCTGGCACTCCGGCTGTCACGCCGCCTCCATCACTGTGTAGCTGGCACTCGGGCTGCCACGCCGCCCCCATCACTGTGTAGCTGGCACTCCGGCTGTCACGCCGCCTCCATAACTGTGTAGCTGGCACTCCGGCTGTCACTCCGCCTCCTTCACTGTGTAGCTGGCACTCGGGCTGCCACGCCGCTTCCATCACTGTGTAGCTGGCACTCGGGCTGTCACGCCGCCTCCATCGCTGTGTAGCTGGCACTTCGGCTGTCACGCCGCCTGCATCACTGTGTAGCTGGCACTCGGGTTGTCACGCCGCCCCCATCACTGTGTAGCTGGCACTCGGGCTGTCACGCCGCCTCCATCACTATGTAGCTGGCACTCGGGCTGTCACGCCACCTCCATCACTGTGTAGCTGGCACTCGGGCTGCCACGCCGCCTCCATCACTGTGTAGCTGGCACTCGGGCTGCCACGCCGCCTCCATCACTGTGTAGCTGTCACTCCGGCTGTCACTCCGTCTCCATCCCTGTGTAGCTGGCACTCGGGCTGCCACGCCGCCTCCATCACTGTGTAGCTGGCACTCGGGCTGTCACGCCGCCTCCATCACTGTGTAGCTGACATTCCGGCTGTCACGTCGCCTTCATCCCTGTGTAGCTGGCACTCGGGCTGTCACGCCGCCCCCATCACTGTGTAGCTGGCACTCGGGCTGTCACGCCGCTTCCATCACTATGTAGCTGGCACTCGGGCTGTCACGCCGCCTCCATCACTATGTAGCTGTCACTCCGGCGGTCACGCCGCCTCCATCACTGTGTAGCTGGCACTCGGGCTGCCACGCCGCCTCCATCACTCTGTAGCTGGTACTCGGGCTGTCACGCCGCCTCCATCACTGTGTAGCTGACACTCGGGCTGTCACGCCGCCCCCATCACTGTGTAGCTGGCACTCGGGCTGTCACGCCGCCTCCATCACTGTGTAGCTGGCACTCGGGCTGCCACGCCGCCTCCATCACTCTGTAGCTGGCACTCGGGCTGCCACGCCGCCTCCATCACTGTGTAGCTGGCACTCGGGCTGTCACGCCGCCTCCATCACTGTGTAGCTGACACTCCGGCTGTCACGTCGCCTTCATCCCTGTGTAGCTGGCACTCGGGCTGTCACGCCGCCTCCATCACTGTGTAGTTGGCACTCGGGCTGCCTAGCCGCCTTCATCACTGTGTAGCTGGCACTCCGGCTGTCACGCCGCCTCCATCACTGTGTAGCTGGTACTCGGGCTGTCACGCCGCCTCCATCACTCTGTAGCTGGCACTCGGGCTGCCACGCCGCCTCCATCACTGTGTAGCTGGTACTCGGGCTGTCACGCCGCCTCCATCACTCTGTAGCTGGCACTCCGGCTGTCACGCCGCCTCCATCACTGTGTAGCTGGCACTCCGGCTGTCACGCCGCCTCCGTCACTGTGTAGCTGGCACTCGGGCTGCCACGCCGCCTCCATCACTGTGTAGCTGGCACTCCGGCTGTCACGCCGCCTCCATAACTGTGTAGCTGGCACTCCGGCTGTCACGCCGCCTCCTTCACTGTGTAGCTGGCACTCCGGCTGCCACGCCGCTTCCATCACTGTGTAGCTGGCACTCGGGCTGTCACGCCGCCCCCATCGCTGTGTAGCTGGCCCTTCGGCTGTCACGCCGCCTGCATCACTGTGTAGCTGGCACTCGGGCTGTCACGCCGCCCCCATCACTGTGTAGCTGGCACTCGGGCTGTCACGCCGCCTCCATCTCTATGTAGCTGGCACTCGGGCTGTCACGCCACCTCTATCACTGTGTAGCTGGCACTCGGGCTGCCACGCCGCCTCCATCACTGTGTAGCTGGCACTCGGGCTGCCACGCCGCCTCCATCACTGTGTAGCTGTCACTCCGGCTGTCACTCCGTCTCCATCCCTGTGTAGCTGGCACTCGGGCTGCCACGCCGCCTCCATCACTGTGTAGCTGGCACTCGGGCTGTCACGCCGCCTCCATCACTGTGTAGCTGGCACTCGGGCTGTCACGCCGCCTTCATCCCTCTGTAGCTGGCACTCGGGCTGTCACGCCGCCCCCATCACTGTGTAGCTGGCACTCGGGCTGTCACGCCGCCTCCATCACTATGTAGCTGGCACTCGGGCTGTCACGCCGCCTCCATCACTGTGTAGCTGGCATTCGGGCTGTCACGCCGCCTCCATCACTGTGTAGCTGTCACTCCGGCGGTCACGCCGCCTCCATCACTGTGTAGCTGGCACTCGGGCTGTCACTCCGCCTCCATCCCTGTGTAGCTGGGACTCCGGCTGTCACGCCGCCTCCATCACTATGTAGCTGGCACTCCGGCTGTCACGCCGCCTCCATCACTGTGTAGCTGGCACTCTGGCTGCCACGCCGCCTCCATCACTGTGTAGCTGGTACTCGGGCTGTCACGCCGCCTCCATCACTCTGTAGCTGGCACTCGGGCTGCCACGCCGCCTCCATCACTGTGTAGCTGGTACTCGGGCTGTCACCCCGCCTCCATCACTCTGTAGCTGGCACTCCGGCTGTCACGCCGCCTCCATCACTGTGTAGCTGGCACTCCGGCTGTCACGCCGCCTCCATCACTGTGTAGCTGGCACTCGGGCTGCCACGCCGCCTCCATCACTGTGTAGCTGGCACTCCGGCTGTCACGCCGCCTCCATAACTGTGTAGCTGGCACTCCGGCTGTCACTCCGCCTCCTTCACTGTGTAGCTGGCACTCCGGCTGCCACGCCGCTTCCATCACTGTGTAGCTGGCACTCGGGCTGCCACGCCGCCTCCATCGCTGTGTAGCTGGCACTCGGGCTGTCACGCCGCCTCCATCACTATGTAGCTGGCACTCGGGCTGTCACGCCACCTCTATCACTGTGTAGCTGGCACTCGGGCTGCCACGCCGCCTCCATCACTGTGTAGCTGGTACTCGGGCTGCCACGCCGCCTCCATCACTGTGTAGCTGTCACTCCGGCTGTCACTCCGTCTCCATCCCTGTGTAGCTGGCACTCGGGCTGCCACGCCGCCTCCATCACTGTGTAGCTGGCACTCGGGCTGTCACGCCGCCTCCATCACTGTGTAGCTGACACTCCGGCTGTCACGTCGCCTTCATCCCTGTGTAGCTGGCACTCGGGCTGTCACGCCGCCCCCATCACTGTGTAGCTGGCACTCGGGCTGTCACGCCGCCTCCATCACTGTGTAGCTGGCACTCGGGCTGTCACGCCGCCTCCATCACTGTGTAGCTGTCACTTCGGCGGTCACGCCGCCTCCATCACTGTGTAGCTGGCACTCGGGCTGCCACGCCGCCTCCATCACTCTGTAGCTGGTACTCGGGCTGTCACGCCGCCTCCATCACTGTGTAGCTGACACTCCGGCTGTCACGTCGCTTCCATCACTGTGTAGCTGACACTCCGGCTGTCACGTCGCTTCCATCACTGTGTAGCTGGCACTCGGGCTGTCACGCCGCCCCCATCACTGTGTAGCTGGCACTCGGGCTGTCACGCCGCCTCCATCACTGTGTAGCTGGCACTCGGGCTGTCACGCCGCCTCCATCACTGTGTAGCTGTCACTCCGGCGGTCACGCCGCCTCCATCACTGTGTAGCTGGCACTCGGGCTGCCACGCCGCCTCCATCACTCTGTAGCTGGCACTCGGGCTGTCACTCCGCCTCCAACCCTGTGTAGCTGGGACTCCGGCTGTCACGCCGCCTCTATCACTCTGTAGCTGGCACTCCGGCTGTCACGCCGCCTCCATCGCTGTGTAGCTGGCACTCGGGCTGCCACGCCGCCTCCATCACTGTGTAGCTGGCACTCGGGCTGTCACGCCGCCTCCATCACTGTGTAGCTGACACTCCGGCTGTCACGTCGCTTCCATCACTGTGTAGCTGGCACTCGGGCTGTCACGCCGCCCCCATCACTGTGTAGTTGGCACTCGGGCTGTCACGTCGCCTCCATCACTCTGTAGCTGGCACTCCGGCTGTCACGCCGCCCCCATCACTGTGTAGCTGGCACTCGGGCTGTCACGCCGCCTCCATCACTGTGTAGCTGGCACTCCGGCTGTCACGCCGCCTCCATCACTGTGTAGCTGGCACTCGGGCTGCCACGCCGCCTCCATCACTGTGTAGCTGGCACTCGGGCTGTCACGCCGCCTCCATCACTGTGTAGCTGACACTCCGGCTGTCACGTCGCTTCCATCACTGTGTAGCTGGCACTCGGGCTGTCACGCCGCCCCCATCACTGTGTAGTTGGCACGCGGGCTGTCACGCCGCCTCCGTCACTGCTTAGCTAGCACTCGGGCTGTCACGCCGCCTTCATCCCTGTGTAGCTGGCACTCGGGCTGTCACGCCGCCTCCATCACTGTGTAGCTGGCACTCGGGCTGTCACGCCGCCTCCATCACTGTGTAGCTGGCACTCGGGCTGTCACGCCGCCCCCATCACTTTGTAGTTGGCACTCGGGCTGTCACGCCGCCTCCGTCACTGCTTAGCTAGCACTCGGGCAGTCACGCCGCCCCCATCACTGTGTAGCTGGCACTCGGGCTGTCACGCCGCCGCCATCACTGTGTAGCTTGCACTCGGGCCCTCACGCCGCCTCCATCACTGTGTAGCTGGCACTCGGGCTGCCACGCCGCCTCCATCACTGTGTAGCTGGCACTCCGGCTGTCACGCCGCCTCCATAACTGTGTAGCTGGCACTCCGGCTGTCACTCCGCCTCCTTCACTGTGTAGCTGGCACTCCGGCTGCCACGCCGCTTCCATCACTGTGTAGCTGGCACTCGGGCTGTCACGCCGCCCCCATCGCTGTGTAGCTGGCACTTCGGCTGTCACGCCGCCTGCATCACTGTGTAGCTGGCACTCGGGCTGTCACGCCGCCCCCATCACTGTGTAGCTGGCACTCGGGCTGTCACGCCGCCTCCATCTCTATGTAGCTGGCACTCGGGCTGTCACGCCACCTCTATCACTGTGTAGCTGGCACTCGGGCTGCCACGCCGCCTCCATCACTGTGTAGCTGGCACTCGGGCTGCCACGCCGCCTCCATCACTGTGTAGCTGTCACTCCGGCTGTCACTCCGTCTCCATCCCTGTGTAGCTGGCACTCGGGCTGCCACGCCGCCTCCATCACTGTGTAGCTGGCACTCGGGCTGTCACGCCGCCTCCATCACTGTGTAGCTGGCACTCGGGCTGTCACGCCGCCTTCATCCCTCTGTAGCTGGCACTCGGGCTGTCACGCCGCCCCCATCACTGTGTAGCTGGCACTCGGGCTGTCACGCCGCCTCCATCACTATGTAGCTGGCGCTCGGGCTGTCACGCCGCCTCCATCACTGTGTAGCTGGCATTCGGGCTGTCACGCCGCCTCCATCACTGTGTAGCTGTCACTCCGGCGGTCACGCCGCCTCCATCACTGTGTAGCTGGCACTCGGGCTGTCACTCCGCCTCCATCCCTGTGTAGCTGGGACTCCGGCTGTCACGCCGCCTCCATCACTATGTAGCTGGCACTCCGGCTGTCACGCCGCCTCCATCACTGTGTAGCTGGCACTCTGGCTGCCACGCCGCCTCCATCACTGTGTAGCTGGTACTCGGGCTGTCACGCCGCCTCCATCACTCTGTAGCTGGCACTCGGGCTGCCACGCCGCCTCCATCACTGTGTAGCTGGTACTCGGGCTGTCACCCCGCCTCCATCACTCTGTAGCTGGCACTCCGGCTGTCACGCCGCCTCCATCACTGTGTAGCTGGCACTCCGGCTGTCACGCCGCCTCCATCACTGTGTAGCTGGCACTCGGGCTGCCACGCCGCCTCCATCACTGTGTAGCTGGCACTCCGGCTGTCACGCCGCCTCCATAACTGTGTAGCTGGCACTCCGGCTGTCACTCCGCCTCCTTCACTGTGTAGCTGGCACTCCGGCTGCCACGCCGCTTCCATCACTGTGTAGCTGGCACTCGGGCTGCCACGCCGCCTCCATCGCTGTGTAGCTGGCACTTCGGCTGTCACGCCGCCTGCATCACTGTGTAGCTGGCACTCGGGCTGTCACGCCGCCCCCGTCACTGTGTAGCTGGCACTCGGGCTGTCACGCCGCCTCCATCACTATGTAGCTGGCACTCGGGCTGTCACGCCACCTCTATCACTGTGTAGCTGGCACTCGGGCTGCCACGCCGCCTCCATCACTGTGTAGCTGGCACTCGGGCTGCCACGCCGCCTCCATCACTGTGTAGCTGTCACTCCGGCTGTCACTCCGTCTCCATCCCTGTGTAGCTGGCACTCGGGCTGCCACGCCGCCTTCATCACTGTGTAGCTGGCACTCGGGCTGTCACGCCGCCTCCATCACTGTGTAGCTGACACTCCGGCTGTCAGGTCGCCTTCATCCCTGTGTAGCTGGCACTCGGGCTGTCACGCCGCCCCCATCACTGTGTAGCTGGCACTCGGGCTGTCACGCCGCCTCCATCACTGCATAGCTGGCACTCGGGCTGTCACGCCGCCTCCATCACTGTGTAGCTGTCACTTCGGCGGTCACGCCGCCTCCATCACTGTGTAGCTGGCACTCGGGCTGCCACGCCGCCTCCATCACTCTGTAGCTGGTACTCTGGCTGTCACGCCGCCTCCATCACTGTGTAGCTGACACTCCGGCTGTCACGTCGCTTCCATCACTGTGTAGCTGACACTCCGGCTGTCACGTCGCTTCCATCACTGTGTAGCTGGCACTCGGGCTGTCACGCCGCCCCCATCACTGTGTAGCTGGCACTCGGGCTGTCACGCCGCCTCCATCACTGTGTAGCTGGCACTCGGGCTGTCACGCCGCCTCCATCACTGTGTAGCTGTCACTCCGGCGGTCACGCCGCCTCCATCACTGTGTAGCTGGCACTCGGGCTGCCACGCCGCCTCCATCACTCTGTAGCTGGCACTCGGGCTGTCACTCCGCCTCCAACCCTGTGTAGCTGGGACTCCGGCTGTCACGCCGCCTCCATCACTCTGTAGCTGGCACTCCGGCTGTCACGCCGCCTCCATCACTGTGTAGCTGGCACTCGGGCTGCCACGCCGCCTCCATCACTGTGTAGCTGGCACTCGGGCTGTCACGCCGCCTCCATCACTGTGTAGCTGACACTCCGGCTGTCACGTCGCTTCCATCACTGTGTAGCTGGCACTCGGGCTGTCACGCCGCCCCCATTACTGTGTAGTTGGCACTCGGGCTGTCACGTCGCCTCCATCACTCTGTAGCTGGCACTTCGGCTGTCACGCCGCCTGCATCACTGTGTAGCTGGCACTCGGGCTGTCACGCCGCCCCCATCACTGTGTAGCTGGCACTCGGGCTGTCACGCCGCCTCCATCACTATGTAGCTGGCACTCGGGCTGTCACGCCACCTCTATCACTGTGTAGCTGGCACTCGGGCTGCCACGCCGCCTCCATCACTGTGTAGCTGGCACTCGGGCTGCCACGCCGCCTCCATCACTGTGTAGCTGTCACTCCGGCTGTCACTCCGTCTCCATCCCTGTGTAGCTGGCACTCGGGCTGCCACGCCGCCTCCATCACTGTGTAGCTGGCACTCCGGCTGTCACGCCGCCCCCATCACTGTGTAGCTGGCACTCGGGCTGTCACGCCGCCCCCATCACTGTGTAGCTGGCACTCGGGCTGTCACGCCGCCTCCATCACTGTGTAGCTGGCACTCGGGCTGTCACGCCGCCTCCATCACTGTGTAGCTGTCACTCCGGCGGTCACGCCGCCTCCATCACTGTGTAGCTGGCACTCGGGCTGCCACGCCGCCTCCATCACTCTGTAGCTGGCACTCGGGCTGTCACTCCGCCTCCAACCCTGTGTAGCTGGGACTCCGGCTGTCACGCCGCCTCCATCACTCTGTAGCTGGCACTCCGGCTGTCACGCCGCCTCCATCACTGTGTAGCTGGCACTCGGGCTGCCACGCCGCCTCCATCACTGTGTAGCTGGCATCGGGCTGTCACGCCGCCTCCATCACTGTGTAGCGGACACTCCGGCTGTCACGTCGCTTCCATCACTGTGTAGCTGGCACTCGGGCTGTCACGCCGCCCCCATCACTGTGTAGTTGGCACTCGGGCTGTCACGTCGCCTCCATCACTCTGTAGCTGGCACTTCGGCTGTCACGCCGCCTGCATCACTGTGTAGCTGGCACTCGGGCTGTCACGCCGCCCCCATCACTGTGTAGCTGGCACTCGGGCTGTCACGCCGCCTCCATCACTATGTAGCTGGCACTCGGGCTGTCACGCCACCTCTATCACTGTGTAGCTGGCACTCGGGCTGCCACGCCGCCTCCATCACTGTGTAGCTGGCACTCGGGCTGCCACGCCGCCTCCATCACTGTGTAGCTGTCACTCCGGCTGTCACTCCGTCTCCATCCCTGTGTAGCTGGCACTCGGGCTGCCACGCCGCCTCCATCACTGTGTAGCTGGCACTCGGGCTGTCACGCCGCCTCCATCACTGTGTAGCTGACACTCCGGCTGTCACGTCGCCTTCATCCCTGTGTAGCTGGCACTCGGGCTGTCACGCCGCCCCCATCACTGTGTAGCTGGCACTCGGGCTGTCACGCCGCCTCCATCACTGTGTAGCTGGCACTCGGGCTGTCACGCCGCCTCCATCACTGTGTAGCTGTCACTTCGGCGGTCACGCCGCCTCCATCACTGTGTAGCTGGCACTCGGGCTGCCACGCCGCCTCCATCACTCTGTAGCTGGTACTCGGGCTGTCACGCCGCCTCCATCACTGTGTAGCTGACACTCCGGCTGTCACGTCGCTTCCATCACTGTGTAGCTGACACTCCGGCTGTCACGTCGCTTCCATCACTGTGTAGCTGGCACTCGGGCTGTCACGCCGCCCCCATCACTGTGTAGCTGGCACTCGGGCTGTCACGCCGCCTCCATCACTGTGTAGCTGGCACTCGGGCTGTCACGCCGCCTCCATCACTGTGTAGCTGTCACTCCGGCGGTCACGCCGCCTCCATCACTGTGTAGCTGGCACTCGGGCTGCCACGCCGCCTCCATCACTCTGTAGCTGGCACTCGGGCTGTCACTCCGCCTCCAACCCTGTGTAGCTGGGACTCCGGCTGTCACGCCGCCTCCATCACTCTGTAGCTGGCACTCCGGCTGTCACGCCGCCTCCATCACTGTGTAGCTGGCACTCGGGCTGCCACGCCGCCTCCATCACTGTGTAGCTGGCACTCGGGCTGTCACGCCGCCTCCATCACTGTGTAGCTGACACTCCGGCTGTCACGTCGCTTCCATCACTGTGTAGCTGGCACTCGGGCTGTCACGCCGCCCCCATCACTGTGTAGTTGGCACTCGGGCTGTCACGTCGCCTCCATCACACTGTAGCTGGCACTTCGGCTGTCACGCCGCCCCCATCACTGTGTAGCTGGCACTCGGGCTGTCACGCCGCCTCCATCACTGTGTAGCTGGCACTCCGGCTGTCACGCCGCCTCCATCACTGTGTAGCTGGCACTCGGGCTGCCACGCCGCCTCCATCACTGTGTAGCTGGCACTCGGGCTGTCACGCCGCCTCCATCACTGTGTAGCTGACACTCCGGCTGTCACGTCGCTTCCATCACTGTGTAGCTGGCACTCGGGCTGTCACGCCGCCCCCATCACTGTGTAGTTGGCACGCGGGCTGTCACGCCGCCTCCGTCACTGCTTAGCTAGCACTCGGGCTGTCACGCCGCCTTCATCCCTGTGTAGCTGGCACTCGGGCTGTCACGCCGCCTCCATCACTGTGTAGCTGGCACTCGGGCTGTCACGCCGCCTCCATCACTGTGTAGCTGGCACTCGGGCTGTCACGCCGCCCCCATCACTGTGTAGTTGGCACTCGGGCTGTCACGCCGCCTCCGTCACTGCTTAGCTAGCACTCGGGCAGTCACGCCGCCTCCATCACTGTGTAGCTGGCACTCGGGCTGTCACGCCGCCGCCATCACTGTGTAGCTTGCACTCGGGCCCTCACGCCGCCTCCATCACTGTGTAGCTGGCACTCGGGCGGTCACGCCGCCTCCATCACTGTCTACCCATAAAATACTGCAAATTTATCCTTGGTGTATCCAGCAGTACAAGTAATGTTGCTGTCTTAGGAGAATGCGGACGTAAACCGCTGTATATTCACCATTTTGTAAAGTGTGTTCAATACTGGTTGAAACTCATGGACAACTGTAGACTCCCAAAGTCTGTTTATAATATGCTTCTTTGTCAAGACGAACATGGCAAGCGTAACTGGGTATCAGAAGTGAGGCTGCCATTGTCTAGATATGGATTTGGTGGGTCAGTAGTATTAAGGAAAATTTAAAGCTAAGGCCATACTCTGCATATAACCTGAAAGACAGTCGATAGCTATAAGTAAACGAAAGTCCACTACCACAGGTATCTATTTGACGAATTTATGTCCAGATATGTAAAGGCCTCTTTGTCAGATGACCTCTCACCCGTCCGCAGAAGGGCGAAAGTTGGCGTTCAGGGTGTGGGGGTGGGTGTAAGATTATGCCCAGCGTGTAGATAACCTTGGCGCCATCTATCGTCAAAAATAAACACATGTTTCGGGTCAGAAAACCAATTCCCGCATGCGTTTGCCTTGCAATGCGTATGCAGCTGGTTCAGATGCCCGGCTTCAACGTTTCCTTTGTGAGGGGTAGGCTGGCTCTTCGGAAGTGTTATTCACAGAACAAACCAAAATGTCTCTATAAAGTTTCATTTAAGTATAGTGGAATCACAGCTTATATGTTACCATATTAAGAACAGTTTAACAGTCCTGTCTGTGTTTACGTCACTGCAGGCCGGCTACACGTGGCCACACTAGTGCGCTGAGATTCGAATTGAAAGTATAGGCCGGCCCATGTCATCGCTTTATAGCCGATTATAATGTCCACATATCGGATAAAGATGTATGTATTCTGTAAAATATATGTTCGTGATTTTTAGTGTCTCCAGACAAAATTAGTTCCAGAAAGATCATTATTTTCGCGCTGAAGGACATCAGCAAACTGGGAATATAACCGCTTTCCTGCTAGGCAGAGCGCAGTGAAACTCATATAAATTCGCCGTTTGGCATTTACATCAGCTGTTTTCTCGGCTTATATCACGCCTCAACCTTATTTATAAAGTAGTGTCCTTTGATAGCCCACATATTTATCAATACAAAGTATGTGTGCTTTTTTAGTGTTTTTTTCAGTAAAGACCTTGTTAACATCTCATAAACCCTTGAATATTATGCAGCTATGAATCTGAACTGGAGCGCTGCGGCTGGAGTTACCCGAAACACGCGCATGCTAGAATTTTCCCTGGAACGGTCTATTGAATGCACCGGTTATTCAACCCCCGTGGTATCGATTATGAATGTGTACAGTTGGAAACTCGTCACTAAACTAAGAATATCGGTGTTGGAATACATGAATGCAAAGTACATGAATGCAAAGTACGTGAATGCAAAGTACATGAATGCAAAGTACATGAATGCAAATGAATAACATGAATAACATGCTGAGTAAAGCATAATAAATTGTGGCCCCGATTACCCGCCCTAGATTTTGTCATGAATCACATCATCTGAAGATGTTTTTGTCCTGCTTTATTTCTTGAAAGAGGTTTACACCACGTGTGGTATATATATATATATGTTTCCCTTAAGAGGTTTGGAAGATGCATCCATCATTTATTGCTTGGGAGATGGGGGGAGGTGACGGGGAAGGGAGGAGAAGAGTATGCCTGTATGCGGGGGGGGGGGGGGTAGGGTGCTGATATAACTTGTTATTGGCAGAAGAAAGGTATCCTTTTGAGACATAATTCTTATGCCTTTCGGAGGAAACGTATAAACTCAATGGAAGAAGCGCAAAACTGTAATTCCTCAGTGGAATACTACTCACTCAACTACTCAAGAAGAGAGGTCTGTAGGACCCAACCCGCTGTCACATTACCGTAATCAAGTACCGCAGTACATAGGGGTGTATACAATATTGATGAGAACAAGCCCGGACACCCTCCACCCCCCCCCCCCTCCCCCCTCTTGGCATGGGAACAATGTATTATGTGGATTACCCGGTTTCGCCATACATACTATGCGAACGTGATGTTACATAGAATATATAGCATATTACATATATAAAGTACATATACTGGCACGGTTTATATGTATATATAGTGTCTTAGTATTAAGGGCTGTATCATGCAGCGCCATGGGGAGTACATGAGAAGGCGTTATCACTGTATAATATGGCTACATGAGAAGGCGTTATCACTCTATAATATGGCTACATGAGACGGCGTTATCACTGCATAATATGGCTACATGAGACGGCGTTATCACTGCATAATATGGCTGCATGAGAAGGCGTTATCACTGCATGATATGGTTACATGAGACGGCGTTATCACTGCATAATATGGCGACATTGACGCTTTGCAGATTGTCAGCCACGAGGCCGTCATCGTCATGGAGACGACGCCCAAGGTTGCGGCGTCCTTGGCGACGTCCAAATGACGGGTCCTCGCCTCCTCCATCCCTCATTATTATACATATTATTGCCCCCCCCCACCCCCGCCACTCTTATAGTGCTCACTATACAAATTACTAGTCCCCCACCCACTCAGCTACCCGTCACTACACAGCGGGACCCCGGCATCCTTCACCCCTTCTCCCTCCCTCCCTACCAACTCCTCGCAGTCATTATTACCCTGACGAGTAGTCATCCGATAGCTGGTATACTACGTTAATGACACCCCTAAACAATGCAAGCCGTCAGCGGACAGCCTTCATTGCTGGGCACCTAGTTCAGTTCACACCTCGTTGCGAGAGCACATTTCATTCGGCCTTGCTCGAGTCGGTGCGTTGGACGCTGACGATGATCAACCCAAATGATGATTGCGCTCATTTTCGCATACGCAAGTAAAACCCGGTTCGGCGGCGTTGTTGTTTTCTGTTCATTCGCGTCGCGTCGATTCGGCCTCGCTCTGGCATCTCAGCCCACGTGGTCCGTTTGTCGTCCGCCGTCCTTTTTCGCCCAGAGACTCCAAGGCCGGGCTTCAAGGCCAGCACCCAAGGCCGAGGCATGTGATAGGACTAGATGAGACGGCAGAGGGAGTGCCATGGAGCCGGTTGGAGGAGTCAGGAGGAGGGGGGGGGCTGTCTGATCTTACCGGGGAAGTCCCAGCCAGACACATGGAGACCCCCAAGAGTGTCCGGCGCCTGTGATGGTCGGAAGCATCAATCTGGCTCCAACGAGGACGGGGACAAGGCTCCACTTAGCGTCCGCCCCGGGCATATAAATAGTCAGCAATCCGCCGCGACATAACGCTTGCTGCTCTGCCGCTTCTTCCTTTAAAATATATAAAGAAAAACTTTGCCATGTTTCGTTATTACACCTTATATCTAGGGAACTTGCTTGTAAAAGAGAAAATCTCAACCTGGGATAAGTTATGATGAGGTGTGTATTTATGAGAACGTCAATAATCTAACAATGAGGGTTACCACAACGCCAGTCAGTGCTATCCAGCCAAGGGGCATGGTGGGGCATGGACAGAGGCGCGGATCATTTATTTGCCGGGGGCCGGGTGACTGGCAGAGGCAGTGTGACCCAGGGCGCGTTAAGCGGGGGAGAGGTCACAGAGCGATAATAGGAGTAGGAGTCATGGCAGCGCCAGAGCCACGTGCGGAGACAAGTCCATTTACACTTCAACTTCAACCAAATTCTTTGTGGAAAAGTCCCGCCTCAATTCGTAATGCATTGAATTCAATTTGGTTGACAAATGTTTTTGAAGATTCCCTGACCATCATTATAACGTGATAGTATTTATTTCTCGCCAGATTGGGTGTTGCTGAGGTTATATGGTATTTGAGACGCTATATACCGTGTCCCAAAACTAATATTTTTGTGACATAATACATAATACATAACTGAGGCTAAGAATGTGTCCCTTTATTCAGATGGTCTATTTAGGCAAATTTCTCTTGTCCCTAAAATTCAGCTTTGTCCCTCTAATAACACGACAGTCGTTTTTCATTTTGTGGGAAATCTCTACTAACTATTCTACTAACTAATATCTTACTAGATGGATTAATATACTATTAGGTGTTGTAATTTTTTTGTTAACGGAAAAAGGTCCCCTTATTAACAATTCGTGTCTACCCCCCCCCCCCCCGCGCACCACCACCTTCAATACGCACCGTAACGTTTGATGTCAAAAGCGCAATCCAAGCATATTGTAACATTTCAGTACATGAACAATCTGCCATCAGAGAAGTTTGACAGCTTCGCAATATACCGACGTAGTTCAGAGGCGGATCTAGGAATTTGAAAAAGTAGGGGACTGAGAGCGTGAGACCGGGGGAGAAATGACCGGGAGATTCACCCATTTATTTACGACCGGGGGCGGGCGGGGGAGGGGGGGAGGGGGGCACCTTAGGCGTCTTTTATCATTAAAAAGGTTGACATCTAGAAAATGTCACTTTGAGTTGATGCCTATTTGCATGTACGACCGACTCGTACGACCCTCAATAAATGCCACCGTGAGATATTACATTCAAATTCGTAAGATTTTAGAAATCCGATAACAGAGAGCTGGAAAAAATGAATTGATGCTTTATGCCACTTTTGTGAACGCAAGGGCCAAATTAGGTACCCCCCCCCCCCCCCCTGAATCGCGAATCCTCAAGAATTAGGGAAAACAATAACGAATCTCCAAGATGAAAATATTTTAAAGCTGGGCGCAAAAAAAACCCAGCTTAATGTTGATATCGCGGATATCAAGGAATTCGCAGGCAAAGGATCTCCAAGATGAGGATATTTTAAAGCTGGGAGCGAAAAAAACCCAGCTTAATGTTGATATCGCGGATATCAAGGAATTCGCAGGCAAAGGGTCTTCGCGTTGAACCAGGAATTGTACGGATAAAGATCCCAAAAAACTGTCAACCGCTAATCGCGAATCTCTAAGAATTCCTGGATGCCATTCGCAGGGATCGGAAAAGGTATTCCCCCACCCCTCTAAATTGGACCAGGGAATCTCCCTGGGTGATCAAGGATGACTTGGATGAAACATGCCCCATACAGAAAGCTGAATGGGGTTATACCGGACCTAATGTACAACGCAGCCCCAGCCAGTGTGCTCTTGACGGCGTGTTCAGTCAGTAGGTTCATCAGGAGTGTGTGCATGAGGGCGGGGGGGGGGGGGTGTAGGGGAGTCGGTGGTGGGGGGGATGCGGTATGGCACCCAATGATAATGACATTGGATCCGCTCTTGGGGGTTACCAGTCATAGGGCAACGAGGACCGGGGGGCGGGGGGGGGGGGTGGGGTCGTATATAATGATATATTCGTTGTTGCTGACTTTCAAAGAGAAACTGGAAGAACACTTCTGAAGACATGCACACCGTTCGTCCGTTCCTGACTTTGGAAGAGTGAGGTCGTCGCTTGGGTCACCCTTACTTCACACAATTCTTGGACAAAGAACAACACCAAGGCAGCCATCCCACCCACTTCTGACAAGACGCTGTCGAACCATGGCGACACTGACCAGCGACCTGTGACGGATGACACCGACTAGCGACCTGTGACAGATGACACCACACCACAAGTCGTGAATGTCGCCGCGACGCGAATGCCGCCGCGACGCAAAACTTGAACAACGTCAGGAACGCGTCCAAACGCCAGCGCCCCCTGCCTTGTGACCCGGAACTAATTAGCGAGTCCTGTTACCGACCACGTGACCCGGATGTTGACACCGGAAGTCACCCGCGGACAGGAGAGCGGTGTGTTTTGATTAACTTTGTAGACGGCTGCGCGGTGGGATGCCGTAATCGGATTGACCTCGAGACGCCGCGGCCGCGCCGCGAGAAACGGCGAGATGTGGCGGCTCTGCGAGAAAGAGCGAGAGGTAATTGTCACGCAAGACTAGGGAATTCCTTCTTCACCTAACGCGCGATGTTCCGGCTCGCCGTGGCGGTGTTCTCCACAGAGAGGGCGCTCCAGCTGGATGAGTCCCTCAATCAACTCGAGCTCGAGGAAATTGTTTTAAAGGGGTTCTATATCAGTTAATTAAAACTGTAAGCAGGTGATGGTGTTTGGTATGTAGTCCTCAATGGGAGGTAAGTTGGATGGAAATCAGTGTTATCGGCCAATGTGGTAAACCTAAGGGCCCTCACACGCCATGCGCCCTCACACACCCTGGGCCCTCACACACCCTGGGCCCTCACACAACCTGGGCCCTCACACACCCCGGACCCTCACACACCCCGGGCCCTCAGACACCCCGGGCCCTCACACACCCCGGGCCCTCACACACCCCGGGCCCTCACACACCCCGGGCCCTCACACACACTGGGCCCTCACACACCCTGGGTCCTCACACACCCCGGGCCCTCACACACCCCGGGCCCTCACACACCCCGGGCCCTCACACACCCTGGGCCCTCACACACCCCGGGCCCTCACACAACCTGGGCCCTTACACACCTTGGGCCCTCACACACCCCGGCCCTCACACACCCCGAGCCCTCACACACCCCGAGCCCTCACACACCCCGGGCCCTCACACACCCTGGGCCCTCACACACCCCGGGCCCTCACACACCCCGGGACGTCACACACCCTGGGCCCTCACACACCCCGGGCCCTCACACACCCCGAGCCCTCATACACCCCGGGCCCTCACACACCCCGGGCCCTCACACACCCTGGGCCCTCACACACCACGGGCCCTCACACACCCCGGGCCCTCACACACCCCGGGCCCTCACACACTCTGGGCCCTCACACACCCCGGCCCTCACACAACCTGGGCCCTCGCACAACCCGAGCCCTCACACACCCTGGGCCCTCACACACCCCGAGCCCTCACACACCTCGAGCCCTCACACACCCCGAGCCCTCACACACCCCGGGACCTCACACACCCTGGGCCCTCACACACCCCGGGCCCTCACACACCCCGGGCCCTCACACACCCCGGGACCTCACACACCCCGGGCCCTCACACACCCTGGGCCCTCACACATCCCGGGCCCTCACACACCTCGGGCCCTCACACACCCCGGCCCTGACACACCCTGGGCCCTCACACACCTTGGGCCCTCACACACCCCGGCCCTCACACACCCCGGGACCTCACACACCCCGGGTCCTCACACACCCTGGGCCCTCACACAGCCTGGGCCCTCACACACCCCGGGCCCTCACACATCCCAGGCCCTCACGCAGCCTGGGCCCTCGCACATTCCGGCCCTCACACACCCTGGGCCCTCACACACCCCGGGCCCTCACACACCCTGGGCCCTCACACACCCCGGGCCCTCACACACCCCGGCCCTGACACACCCTGGGCCCTGACACACCCCGGGCCCTCACACACCCTGGGCCCTCACACACCCCGGGCCCTCACACAACCTGGGCCCTTACACACCTTGGGCCCTCACACACCCCGGCCCTCACACACCCCGGGCCCTCACACAACCTGGGCCCTCACACACCCCGGGCCCTCACACACCACGGGCCCTCACACACCCCGGGCCCTCACACACCCTCACACACCCCGGGCCCTCACACACCCTGGGCCCTCACACATTCCGGCCCTCACGCACCCTGGGCCCTCACACACCCCGGGCCCTCACACACCCTGGGCTCTGACACACCCCGGGCCCTCACACATCCCGGCCCTGACACACCCTGGGCCCTGACACACCCCGGGCCCTCACACACCCTGGGCCCTCACACACCCCGGGCCCTCACACACCCCGAGCCCTCACATACCCTGGGCCCTCACACACCCTGGGCCCTCACACACCCTGGGCCTCACACACCCTGGGCCCTCACACACCCCGGGCCCTCACACACCCCGGGCCCTCACACACCCCGGGACCTCACACACCCCGGGCCCTCACACACCCTGGGCCCTCACACATCCCGGGCCCTCACACACCTCGGGCCCTCACACACCCCGGCCCTGACACACCCTGGGCCCTCACACACCTTGGGCCCTCACACACCCCGGCCCTCACACACCCCGGGACCTCACACACCCCGGGTCCTCACACACCCTGGGCCCTCACACAGCCTGGGCCCTCACACACCCCGGGCCCTCACACATCCCGGGCCCTCACGCAGCCTGGGCCCTCGCACATTCCGGCCCTCACACACCCTGGGCCCTCACACACCCCGGGCCCTCACACACCCTGGGCCCTCACACACCCCGGGCCCTCACACACCCCGGCCCTGACACACCCTGGGCCCTGACACACCCCGGGCCCTCACACACCCTGGGCCCTCACACACCCCGGGCCCTCACACAACCTGGGCCCTTACACACCTTGGGCCCTCACACACCCCGGCCCTCACACACCCCGGGCCCTCACACACCACGGGCCCTCACACACCCCGGGCCCTCACACACCCTCACACACCCCGGGCCCTCACACACCCTGGGCCCTCACACATTCCGGCCCTCACGCACCCTGGGCCCTCACACACCCCGGGCCCTCACACACCCTGGGCTCTGACACACCCCGGGCCCTCACACATCCCGGCCCTGACACACCCTGGGCCCTGACACACCCCGGGCCCTCACACACCCTGGGCCCTCACACACCCCGGGCCCTCACACACCCCGAGCCCTCACATACCCTGGGCCCTCACACACCCCGGGCCCTCACACACCCTGGGCCTCACACACCCCGGGCCCTCACACACCCCGAGCCCTCACACACCCTGAGCCCTCACACACCCCGGGCCCTCACACACCCCGGGCCCTCACACAACCCGGTCCCTCACACACCCTTGGCCCTGACACACCCCGGCCCTGACACACCCTGGGCCCTCACACACCCCGAGCCCTCACACACCCCGAGCCCTCACACACCCCGGGCCCTCACACACCCTGGGCCCTCACACACCCCGGGCCCTCACACATCCCGGGACGTCACACACCCCGGGCCCTCACACACCCTGGGCCCTGACATACCCCGGACCCTCACACACCCTGGACCCTCACACACCCCGGGCCCTCATACACCCCGGGCCCTCACACACCCTGGGCCGTTACACACCCCGGCCCTGACACACCCCGGGCCCTCACACACCCCGGGCCCTCACACACCCCGGGCCCTCACACACCCTGGGCCCTCACACACCCCGGCCCTGACACACGCTGGGCCCTCACACACCCCGGGCCCTCACACAACCTTGGCCCTCACACACCCCGGGCCCTCAGAAACCCCGGGCCCTCACACACCATGGGCCCTCACACACCACGTGCCCTCACACACCCCGAACCCTCACACACCCCGGGCCCTCACACACCCCGGCCCTGACACACCCTTCACACACCCCGGGCACCCACACCCCGAGCCGTCACACACCCCGGACCCTCACACACCCCGGGCCCTCACACACCCCGGCCCTGACACACCCTTCACACACCCCGGGCACCCACACTCCGAGCCGTCACACACCCCAGTTTCTTCTTTTACTTTGATGCATTTTAAATTTGGCAAATTTTCCCCTTACCTTTCGGTAGGTTTTATCATTAACTTCGGTACATTTTATCATTAACTTTGTGGTATATTTCATCATTACCTTCGGTATATTTTATCGTTAACTTTGGTCTAATTTATCGTTCAGTTTAGAATGTTTCATCGTTCACTTTGGAATGTTTCATCGTTCACTTTGGAATGTTTCATCGTTCACTTTGGAATGTTTTATCATTAACTTTGGTGCATATTATCATTAACTTCCTCTCACTCTAGACAACAAAAGTCTACTCCGCACCATTATGTGAATAATTTGTGTGTATGTGACATATTCAGATTTTCGAACATGGGCTCAAATTGAGACCAAATGAAAAGCATGATAAAGAAGTTAACAAAACATGAGGCTATTTTTTAGGATATATCTCCATATACTATCATGTAAATATATTGTAGTTAAAAACGCCCCGATTTACGTAATCTATACATTGTCATACATTTACAGTTTATTACAATAATAAACAAAATTACACGGTGCATCAAGGAACCTTCCTGTAACCCGACCATTCTCATCATATTCAGATTAGTGTGTGGTCAATGTATATATAAACAAATTATAGAATAATATATCTATAAATAATCACCATTGCACGCTTATCCTATGCACAGTTGCTCCAGCAACACTTTCTAAGCTTTATAAGCATCACATCAGGTTTATGTAATATATGAGCGGTTAGGCAGATGGTAAACCAGAATGCGGCTGTCTCATGTCAGTGTCAGGCGAGCCATTGGGTTGTGTGGGTTTTCCATGTCGTATGACGTAATATTGGAAGGGTACGCTGTGTAGACATCCTATTCGCATCGTTTGCGGTATCTCGATTATCCTCTCACACAGAAGGAACAAACGTGGCGCTTTGTAAAAGATGACAAGTCCCCAAAGGCGCCAAAACAAAAAGTAGATTCTGAGAAAGAAGAAGTCCAAAGTGACTGAGAACAACAAGAGATAAGTTTGTTTGTTATTTCACAACTGTTTGCACTCATAATGCAGGGTTTAGGTTTTTTGTTATACATATGTGTTGGGAAGGGGGGTAACCTTAAAGCGGGTGTCCAACGTAATCTAATGGCGATCTGCACCGAAAATTTACATCTTAAAATTAATTTGGCGAGTGTTAACGCCTGGCAAGGAGAAAAAAATGAAGCCAACCCACCCCCATCAATGTCGAGCAGCGCTCTATTTTGGCCGAGCAAGTGACGCATATTGTGACTCTCAATGTGGCGCCGCCTTTAGTCAGAACTAGATGTTATATGTCGGATGGAACTCTTCACAGTGGAGGTATCCTTCAGGGGAAACGCGTGAAACGAGAGATGCGGTCCGCGATTGAGGGATGAATTGCGGCAGTTCCAAGCTGCGCAGCAGACCATGATCTTAGTGTTTCATGGAAAAGTGACATCCAAACATATTGATATATCTCTTGCAACGATTGTCTACGTAAAAAAGCCATGATTGGAGCCATGATCGCAGCTATTTATATTTGCGACGATCACGCGCTCTTGTTTTGCTCACACAGTAGGCGTCATTGCCGGTTTGAATAAAATTAGAGTATCGCCTCCTGATTGGTCAATCGCGGACACACCGCCAAAAAGGGCTGCCGCCTGGTTAAGTGGCGAAATCGTGTTATTTGAAGGATAGACACTTGGGTATTATATGAATCGGTAAATCAGCGTTAGAGGCCAGGCTGGCGCTTTTATTAAACTCTAAATGGCCTCATAAAGTCTAGTGATACCACAACCGGTCGAGTGTACTTGCTACCTTACAAGACCGGTCGGTCTTGAACAATGTAAAGTTTGTTCCACACACTGACATAGTCTATATATAAATAGTCCACATTGCACGCTTAGCCCATGCACAGTTGCTCCAGCCACGCTCAACGCCTAAGTCTAACAGGCAACCTATACGCCAACGTTATGACGTAAAGTAATCTACACCAGATGCCTCCAATGACATTATGTAAGCAACCTCGAGATGCCTGCTCACTACGACGTCCGCCCTTCGGCTTCCCGGCGGTTAAGCTCATCAACCGCCTTTCGGTTGATTTTGCCGACGGCCAACTTCGGGATCTGGTCGATGAACACGACTCCGCCTCGAAGCTTCTTGTGGGGCGCCACACGGTCTGTGGCAGATCAGACAAGGAAAGACTTGTAAACACCATTGTCAAATTTTCTTCTCTCCGGATAGCCCACAGGCTTTCAGGATTTAAATTCAAGACAAAATATACTTATTTGACACGGAGAAGACATGGGTAATACAAAAAATTACAGAACATATTGCTTTAAAGCTGCTCACACAGCATTTCCACCTCCATTATCGCCCAAACTCTAGGCGAAATAGGTTCTGTTTTATTTTAACGGAAAGGCAAATCACTGCAGCGATGCCCGAATTTTTGTTGACGTAGTACACAATGAAACCTTATTTTTCCAATTCGGCCAAGCAGAGTGTGACTTATGCAACATCACACGCTATTTATTGCATACAATAAATGCGTTCTTATATACTAAGATCCTGAATAATTCATTTCTATTAAAACTATTTGAACTTTTGCAGGGCAAATATGGCCGCATGAGTAATTTAAATTGAGCATGATAGGAAACCATTTTTGTATCGCCTTAAAATTGGGTAACTGGGTAAAACTGGGTAAACTGTCAAAACTGGGTAATGACACAAAAAATATGCAAGCCATTGTAAGTGTCAATGAAGACCGATGAAGTGCCTGGCGGAAGGAGGCAGGAGGCCCTTTTTCTACCCTGATTGATCCTTTTTTATGTTCTCTAATTTGAATAAAAGATCTTCACGTAACCCAAAATATGTTTTCCTTTGCCCCCCCCCCCTTAACCCCCGCCCCCTTAACCCCTCCCCCCCAAAAAAATGGAGAAACCCCAAAAATAGAACAGAAAATAATAATAGCACAAATTAACCGACACCTAATAATTATGACAAATTATAACACACACACACTTGCCAACCCCCTGCACCCGCTACCTTCACTCGTTGAAACCACATGCTGCGCTCCACACCTTTGGGGCCGCCAACCCACCTGCCACAAACTGCTGAATCTCCAGCGCGGCGGGTGTTTTGCCTGGCTTGAGGACGACGTGAGCCCGGGGCAGCTCCCCGGCCATGGGGTCCGGGTACCCCGTCACGACGACCTCCTGCACGGCCGGGTGCCGCAGGATCAAGTCCTCCAGCTCAGCCGGCGCCACCTGGCGACGGGAGATTCCAATAAATGTGCGCGCAGGCCCGTAGAAATTAAACAATGGTATCTATGGAAACAGTTGCGTTGCAATGAAAACACGTTGATGTTGTGCCCGTGATCAGGGGAGAAATAATTGTCAAGCTACCTGGTTACCCTTGTACTTAAAGAGTTACCTGGTTACCCTTGTATTTAATGAGTTACCTGGTTACCCTTGTACTTGATGAGTTACCTGGTTACCCTTGTATTTAATGACTGACCTGGTTACCTTTGTACTGGATGAGTTACCTGGTTACCCTTGTACTTGATGAGTTACCTAGTTACCTTTGTGCTTGATGACTGACCTGGTTGCCCTTGTACTTGATGAGTTACCTGGATACCCTTGTACTTGATGACTGAACTGGTTACCCTTGTACTTGATGACTGACCTGGTTACTATTGTACTTGATGACTGACCTGGTTACCCTTGTACTTGATGACTGACCTGGTTACCCTTGTACTTGATAACTGACCTGGTTACCTTTGTACTTGATGACTGACCTGGTTACCCTTGTACTTGATGACTGACCTGGATTCCCTTGTACATGATGTGTTACCTGGTTACCCTTGTATTTGAGGACTGAACTGGTTACCCTTGTACTTGATGACTAACCTGGTTACCCTTGTACTTGATGACAGATGTGGTTACCCTTGTACTTGATGACTGACCTGGTTACCCCTGTATTTGATGACTGACCTGGTTACCCTTGAACTTGATGTGTTACCTGGTTACCCTTGTACTTGATGACTGAACTGGTTACCCTTGTACTTGAAGACTGACCTGGTTACCTTTGTACTGGATGACTGACCTGGTTACCCTTGTACTTGATGACTGACCTGGTTACCCTTGTACTTGATGACTGACCTGGATTCCCTTGTACTTGATGTGTTACATGGTTACCCTTGTATTTGATGACTGACCTGGTTACCCTTGTACCTGATGACTGACCTGGTCACCCTTGTACTTGATTACTGACCTGGTTACCCTTGTACTTGATGACTGACCTGGCTACCCTTGTACTTGATGAGTTCCTTGGACCTTCCGACCATGAACACGCTGCCTTCCTCGTCGTAATAACCCACGTCACCTGTATCGGGAGCAAGTTTTACAATCCGGACCATCATCAATAACCTTGATCGATAGCCATCATCAATAACCATCATCAATAACCATGACCAATAACCATCATCAATAACCATGACCAATAACCATCATCAATAACCATGACCAATAACCATCATCAATAACCACAATCAAAAACCAGAATCAATAACCAATTAACATCATCATAACCAGCATAAATTAACATCATCATAACCAGCATCAATTAACATCATCATAACCAGCATCAATTAACATCATCACTATAGTAGTTATACAAAATTATCATAACGTATAAATGTTATACATGCATAGCAATTGCTCATTTTCTTTCCAACATGCGCACCATACTTTTTGAATATAACTCGAAGGAAGTGAATTAGATTAATAATCTACGACAATATGTAACAGCGAAATCACAAGGATGATATGAATATTTTCTGTGACAAAAAGGTTTAAGAACGAATGATATAAATCGATAGTGTGATACCTGTATGGAGCCAGCCATCACTGTCTACTGTCTCAGCGTCGGCCTGGGGGTTGTTATGGTAACCGTTCATGAAGTGGGGTCCGCGCACACATAATTCGCCAGTTTGGTTCACACCCAACACTTCCCCGGTCTCTTGGTTTATCACCTGTCAATATGTATAAATATAATGCCGAAATGCATTTCGGCGGTATATATATATACATATATATTGACATGACACTGAGTGACATATTTAACTCGAGCTCGCATTGAGTGATAGAGGGAGCTGAATCTCACCTTCATTCTGACATCGGCGACCAATTTTCCTAGAGTTCCTGGTTTTCGCCTGCAGTCCTTCAGCGGGTTAACGCACAACAACGTGGTCTCAGAAAGTCCGTACGCTGCAAGCACAAGAGTTTTGGAGACCTTTTGAGACTTTTTTTTCTTAGTTTATATAAAAATATTTGTTTAAATCTGGTATTTTAAGTGAAAGTCATTTATTTTTAAATTCTGAAAATGCATTTTGGTAGTCCTTATAGTTTTCATACACCTCATGTACTATTCGTTGCAGTCACTACACTTGTCGATCTCATAACTAGGGTCCTGCTCATTAAAGTACTGTAATGACGTCATCCTATTGTCTAAACTGTACTTTAATTTTCAAGAATGTACAGTTTTAGCGAGCTGATAAATTGAGATTGACTCAACGAGACCAAATGATATTCCAGTTGAACACTCTTCCTTCTATGTTACGAAATAGACAATCGCAGTCAATGCCAAGCATGAGCAATAAGTGAGCTTCTCTGAAACAAGTCACAGCCACAATGGATGATTAAAATGTTGGTGCCACGATTTTGTTTTTAGCTTGGTTAACTTTGTTTGGGGAAGATAAACAAATAAGAATTAGTTATAATGGAAGTTCACAGTTTTCATTCCACGACATCATCATCAACGCGTTCGTCAAAGTAGCAAAAATGAGGTCTTGCGTGTTTATTCCTGAGCGTTATTTAGAAATTCCCCAATGATGTCACAATATTGACAGGTGAGCTTTGATGCAGTGCGTAGAGATCTGTATAAAATAATATCGAAAATAACGAGAAAAAGTATTCCTTTCTACTATTTGGGGCGTTATACCCCGATAATATAGGCGTGGAACACACAGAAGATTAATATGTCATGAGCTAAAGTTGTTTTGGCGTGGCACCAACCGTTTAACTGGAAACTTGGCGCCCGAAGGAATGCTCTCGAGAAATAGCTAAATTATATTTGCCTTTCTGTAAGGCATTAAACCTATTGCGGCCTACATTACGTTAGGTGCGGCAATCTAACACGACAGATACGCATTTCTTTTCAAAAACAAGCGTATATCACAAAATCTATTTTTTAGAAACTGAAATTGAGGTCCTATGTAATTCGTATGCAAAATACATACCCACATTTCCTTATATCCTTCAGTAATCACACTATAAATCACCTTTCTTCGCGTGAATCCCACAAAACTCATTTTACAAAGCGCATCCTGTCCTTCAACAACGCACTCAACGTGGCCTTCCTTGTTTCAAACACCATGATGATCGCAACATCGCTGCATATCATATCCTTTTAGCCCCCAATACATTGCACGATTGCATCATATGGCACCTTCAAGTGACAACGACCGGCTGTATAATGACACCTAAGCCATGTAAAGTAGCTTGCGCGCCTTGATTCGAAACACGACTTCGTCTGGCAATCTGTAGATGAACTAAACTGACTTGGGGCTGCAGGGTCCGACGGTTTTTCCATGTCAGGGCGAACCATTGTTTCAGCTTCGCTCACGTATGTCTCAAGCCTACAATATGCTACAATAATACATTTCGTGGGTTCCAAGATTGAAGGTAGACAGGCTTCGTTGAGCTATTTTATTAGTTTCGGAAGCGAGAGATGCAACGTACATCTTAACAGGAAGAATACCAGACTTTGTTGACAAAAGGTCCATACACATCCAATTAAGCCGATACCACTCATCCGGAACGCTATGACGTTGACGGTGTCCGATCCTAACCATGTGCGTACGGACACAGTACTACTTATGATTAACGGAGGTGAGCTCTCGTGCTTACCCTGGCCGATCTGTACGTGAGGGAACTTGGAGTTGAACTCTGCCAGAGCGCCGGATCCCACGGGTCCAGCGCCCACCGCACACCTCCTCAAGAAGGACAGGTCACACTTGGCCGCCAGAGGGTGTTTGGTCAGGACCCCCACCAACGCCGAGACGATCAACAGTACAGATACCTGGGGGTGGGTTGGTTGGTTGTATATTCAGGACGCGTCAATGGTAGAAGGAAGGGCGAGTGGAGCCATGTCCCCGGGGGTAACCCCCTTGTTGTTTTATGCGATTTTTTTGCACCCGAGATCTAAGTTCGGCCCAGAGAATCTCCGGGGAGAATGAATGATTTGGATGAAATATTCCCCCGCCTACTACCCCCCCCCCCCAGTCTGGGCGTACAATCTGACCTTGTATCGCTGGAGGTTCTCGATGAAAGGTTCGGGCTCGTACCTCCGCATGGTCACCAGGGTCTGTCCCATGCTGAGCGCCGTACAGCCTAGGAGAAGGTGACCGCTCATGTTGCTGAAGGGGACAACCCCTAGCTGCACGGCCCCCTCACGCTCCACCCAGTAGTCCGGTTGCCTGACAGATGTAGGACAGAGAGAGATAGAGAGAGAGAGACACCTGGGCGTGAGAATGACATTTTCATCTCTAAGCAGGGGGCACAACCCAGCCCCCTAGCGGAGCTTTTAAAATAGAGCCAGATAGCATTTCTGCGATTCGCCGGCTTTTTAAGTGGTCGTTGGTGCGTGTTTTAGTAGTCACAATGGTACTGTTACTGTTACTCGGGCTGTTACTCGGAGCGGACATTGTTTACTGCTATTTGCAAAAGCGTTAAGTTTGATCCCTACAACCATGTGATGCAATCGACGCAAATAATTATAATATAGGTGATTTTAGCTTCAAAGTAAATTGAGTAATACGTATTCTTCGCCCAGTGGGGAAATAATATTCAGAGGTGTGTGATCTCCAGGTTCAACACGATTTGGGGCATGACGTTGGCGGAGAGAACTGTGTGGGATGGCAGCCCGACTCTCATATTTGAACCCCAAATTGCCAAATTGATCCATTGTGGAGTAAGACTTAATCCTTTCTTTTGATTTCAAAAATGAAGGGTGTTATAAAGGTAGGAGAATGACCTACTCGAAGTGGAGCGTCCCGCCACAGGCCGCGAAGTGGGTGTAGAGGATGCCCTTTGGTTTGCTGGTGGTACCCGACGAGTAGGGAAGCAGGCAGAGGTCCTTCTTGGGGTCGATGTCCACCGCGTCCATGACGGACTCTGAGCCGCTGTCCTCCATGAGGTCGCTGAATGGGTGCAGCCCCTCCGAGCGGCCGATCACGTAGGTTTTCTGGTCATGTTGCCAATACAAACATCGTACGTCATCACGCAAACGCCATAAATACAGGGGTATATCAGCACGCAAACGCCATAAATACAGGGGTACGTCATCAAGCAAAGATTTCCTACTTTGTTTCGGCGCGTGCTGGTTGCTATGCTCCTGTTAGCATACGACTATCCGTTAGAGTGCGCTGTCAGACGCGCACTTTGAAGTTAAGGACAAGGGCATCGCCCTCTGGCGCAGAGAATTCACGGTTACACAGTTTGGGAACCAGGCTACATTCACAGACACCAGCACGCGACAAAAACAAAAACCATAAAAACAACAAAAACCAACAGAGTGGTCTCCCGAGGCTATTGACACCCATGAATCCGGACTACTCATATGTCAGGGTAAGCAAATCATTTTGGCGTTTATAACCTAGAAACTGAGCTAGAAATTGTTACTTCACCGAGTACTCGGGTTGTTTTTAGATCTTTCATTATGCCGAAGTACTTTTTAAGATACCGCTTCGATGGGGTCCACGGCATGTATGGTGTCCTAGAACAAGGAGGGCAGTGATTCCAAACATAATTTGTGGACCAAACTCTGGCTTGTTGGAGCCTTTGCATTAATGCTCATCCGGCATTTACTTAAGAAGTTTTGTTTGTGTGTAATTACAATGCAATAACATGCCCTAAAGCACCTTGATTTGGCCGGTGGTGACTGCAATCTGCTTCGCCTTGTACGCCGCTTCTTCCTCAACACACAAAAACGTAGCGTGGCTATCCTGGACTTGTCTCAGCATCTCTTCTGTGGAGCGGAGAGAACAAACGACAAGAAAATCCTGGTTAGAACCGGTTTCTAACATAACGTCCCCGTTGTATATCGTCAAGAGCTCTCTGTATAGAGGACTACGACAAGTTAACTTCAATTAATATTTATCGCCCTGATTGTAATTTATACAAGTTACAAGAATACATCACAAGTACGACTGAATACATCACAAGTACAACTGAATACATCACAAGTACGACTGAATACATCACAAGTACGATTGAACACATGCCAAGTACGACTAAATACATCCCAATACGACTGAATACATCACAAGTACGACTAAACACATTACAAGTACGACTGAACACATGCCAAGTACGACTAAATACATCCCAATACGACTGAATACATCACAAATACGACTAAACACATTCCAAGTACGACTTAACACATCCTAGTACGACAGAATCCATCACAAGTACGACTGAATACATCACAAGTACAACTGAACACATCACAAGTACGACTGGATACATCACAAGTACGACTGGACACATCCCAAGTACGACTGAATACATCCCAAGTACGACTAAATACATCCCAGTACGACTGAATACATCACAAGTACGACTGAATACATCACAAGTACAACTGAATACATCACAAGTACAACCGAACACATCACAAGTACGACTAAACACATCACAATTACGACTGAACACATCCCAAGTACGACTGAATACATCCCAAGTACGACTAAATACATCACAAGTACAACTGAACACATCACAAGTACGACTGGATACATCACAAGTACGACTGAACACATCACAAGTACGACTGAATACATCACAAGTACGACTGGACACATCCCAAGTACGACTGAATACATCCCAAGTACGACTAAATACATCCCAGTACGACTGAATACATCACAAGTACAACTGAACACATCACAAGTACGACTGGATACATCACAAGTACGACTGGACACATCCCAAGTACGACTGAATACATCCCAAGTACAACTGAATACATCACAAGTACAACCGAACGCATCACAAGTACGACTGAACACATCACAATTACGACTGAACACATCCCAAGTACGACTAATAACATCCCAAGTACGACTGAACGCATCACAAGTACAACTGAGCACATCACAAGTACGACTGAATACATCCCAATTACGACTGAACACATCACAAGTACAACTGAGCATATCACAAGTACGACTGAATACATCACAAGTACAACCGAACACATCAAAAGTACGACTAAATACATCACAATCAGGTCCAGAAGTCTCACCGAATTGGTAGAGGGGACTGACGAAGGATACCACCCCGCCCAGCGCGGTGACGGCGAAAAACATGATCTGGAATTCTGGAACGTTGGAGCTGATGATCATCATAACGTCTCCCTTCTTCATTCCGTGGCGAGACAGCGCGCTGGATGTTCGCCAGATGGCGTCCTTAGTCTGATCGTAGGTGAAGACCCGACCAGATTCCCCGTTGATCTGCAACATGTGTTTATATTGTTGTGTATTTATCGTCATGGGCGATCTAAGCAGATTTATTTATTTTATTTATACCCATTTATACCAATAGAATGTGCTTCACGTGAAATCCCTGTCTATTATCATTATCATCCTTGGTAACATGAAGATGCTTCTCATCCATTCCCCTTATGCCACGTACTCCATTTGTGTACGACCCACCCCTCATCCCCTTCCCCCCTCTCCTCCCTGACAGTTTCTCACAGACGCTTCTGCCTCCTCCCCCTCCCCCCTTCTCCCCCAGATAGCATAAAAAACGTTGATTCAACAGTGATTAAACGTTTCTTTCGAACGTTGATTCAACAAGGATTAAACGTTTCTTTCGAACATTGATTAGTATGTCAATATGCAACATGGATTAGATGTTAACTTTGCAATTGTCGATTCAATGTTATTAAAAAAAACTAATTTCAACGCTATTGTAACCTAATTTCAACGGTTCACTATGATTCCATGAGCCATCGGACCAACCTAATTTCAACGGTTTATAGCAGTGATCTATACTAAATCTGTTGTCTTTTACCACCGCTTGCCTGCCCGTCAAAGCACCAATTTTTCATTACTTGCATGGAATGCCGCAAATTTATTTGGAAGGAACAAACATAGAACAAGTCTGTGTCACTGGTTGGTTTCGAACTACCTACCTTCCGCCTGCCTGCCCGCGTGCTTACCCAATGCGCCACCGCGACTACGACGAAATGACAATGTTTGGAACGTTTACCGTCTGAATGAGGAAAGAACAACGGACCATTCCCTAATAGGTGTCGCTACAATTAATCCAAAATATGTTTAGTTGCATGGTTGTCACAGGAAAAGCTTCTTCGTGACATGTTGTTTGGCATACATTGGTACATCGTTTTATATTCGGATACCGTATGGTTGAAAGTGTGAGATTGGATCAATGTTGTATCAATGTTCACATAGGTTAGCGCCCAGGGCTGTTAACGGTGGTTGAAATTTGGACATTAAAATTGTATTAAATCAATCGACGTTCGCTGTCGTTTCCATCCGATTTTCAACACTGAATCAATGTCGTCATGCTATCTGGGCCCTCCCCCTCCCCCTCCCACGGTCGTGTTTCAGAGACGCTGCTACCCCTCCCCCCTCCTCGTAACCTTTTGGAAGATCTCACTCTATCCCATCCTAGTTCTATGGCTGTAAGACTGGAAAGAATGGACAGGGCATATGGGGATGGTACCAAACAAGACCACCCCCCACCCCCACCCCAACACGATGTTTCCTCGGAGAGCTAATCTCATTCGAAGTGGATCCCCCGGTTCATACATAATGCGAACATAGCCAAATAGTACTATGTTGATAGGTGGCTGCGCTAAGCGTCTCTAATATTGCACAGCGCCACCAGACGGCGGAGAATGAGGCAAACATGTGACATTCTCCGCGGGCGACACTCACCAAGGCGGGGGCGCTGCCGTATCGCGCGCTGTTTCGGAAGATAAACTCGTGCATTGGTGACACTGGAAGGTCAAGGTCAGGATACGGGCTGCATATCACACCTGTCATGATAAATGACGAATGAATTATAGACATAATAAATGAAGTATATGAATGAATCATTCAAGTGGAAACCAAGTGGTGAAGTCTCAGGGCCACAGCGGACGCTAAGTGGTGAAGTCTCGGGGCCACAGCGGACGCCATGTGGTGAAGTCTCGGGGCCACAGCGGAAGCCAAGTGGTGAAGTCTCGGGGCCGCCGGGGACGCCAATGTTGAAGTCGTTTATCTAGCCTTGCTCTGCCCAGCAAGTACCCTTACGTCTATAAGTATTAGAGGCGGTACCAGCTTCCCTTTTAACCATACTTTGTGTCGTTATTTATGTCGATCAACCTCCTTTGTGCCGCTACACATAGGGACCTTTTAAGACTGTCTAACCTTGAGGATGGAGGGGTGTGATAGTGTGATGTCTTATCACTGGGTGCCATTCCAGGCCAGCACCGAGAGCCCGGTCGCAGCCACTTGGCGACAAAAGCAATCTCATGGATCTCTTAGGAGGCCGGGTCAAATTAATGACTATATACAAGGCAGTATAGATGCTGATCCTGCTGATCCTGCCCTACAAGTACATAACTTGTAGGGCAGAGTGGGGCACAACGCCTACCTTAAGCAAGATGCGCCATATTTATTTTTAGTATGATGCGAGCAAATCTCGATGACGACAGAGACCTTCATCACGCATGGCTCTACGTTAATGATACATGGATTTCTTTGTAAATATTAACGGTAAGGCATGGAAAACGAAAAGGTAAAATTCTATTTGTTTTTAGTCATAATATAGGTGAATAATATATGTATAAGCATCTTTAAGAATTTCTTTTAAGTTGCCATATGATGAACATTAATAAAGTAGACGAATATTCGTTTTATGTGTAAAACAAGAAATATATTTTTAACGAGAGAATTGATAATAGGGCAAAACGCCTACCAATGGGGTAAAACGTCTACCCAATAATCTGGTAGGCGTTTTGCCCAAAAATGAAGTGGGCGTTTTACCCCGTCAGACAACAGTAAATTTGTTTTAGCCTAGCCCGCCTTTATGGAATTATCGCCCAATTTCAGACACATCGTTACAGCTTATAATCTTGTTAGTGCGACTGACCTGGTTGTCAGACCTGATTCATGGTAAGTCACCTATGGTGAGCCAATAGTCTTCCGGACCATGCGCGTCCGGGACATTTTAGGCATGGGCGTATTACCCCGCCGGGGCGTCTTGCCCCATCCTTCCCTATATATATATATATTATATAAATATTATATAAATAAATAACTATATATATATAACTTATATAAATAAATAACTGTATATATCTATACATATAAGTTATATATATATATATATATAAGTTATTTAGAGATATCTAGACTGAATGAATGTGCTTTATTTCGCCGTTTGCTGGACAGTCAAGAACGTGAAACATTCACATATTTACAAAGTAAAAGACAGTGATTGACATTACACAAACTTGTCTATGTATGGAAGCTGTTGTTCTAGGTCAGTTCAGGTTAGTAAGCACATGGAACCGAATCAAACTACAGAACTTTATGTCATTATATACAATCACGGAATATACTGATCCTGGTTCAATTTTGAACAAACAATTACAATCACAGCCAAACGGCTTGGGGTTAATTAATTATTACCCAATTAATTATTTTAATTATTCCTGAAATATGATGCCCCCAACCAAGTTCTATATGCCTCTCCATACCCAGTTTGTATGTTCTGCGTAACTTCGGTCCCGGATTGAGTTTGACAGATTCCGAGACGGAGGCGGACGCAGAAGCGTGTGTTTGCGCCATTAAATTATAGTGGATCTCTAAGATAATTAAGACGGACGACGGACGTGCAGGCCGAGGCTTGACCTTTCATGTGTAATTTTTCCCAACCACAGCTCATGGTGGTGTACTGTTCGACCTCGCGTCAAGGTCCAGGGTGCCCACCCCGCACTTACGGGCCGTCAAGTACTTCGGATACGAAGATACCCATATCGACGTTACAGGGCTTTTTGCGGGGGCAAGGTCACCGTAGAGTGTTTCCTTTGAAATGGGTTCACCCTGCATGCGATGAACGTCCCCGCACTAGCGAAGATGTCTGGGATTGATAAGAGTAAGAATGCTTGGTAGGCTGGCCTCGGCCAACATACTTCGTCATTTAACCTTTGATATTTCTTCGCGCATTACGGCAGATATATCGCACATCTGCCGATCTGGATTGTTATTTTCCTAATAACTTTCCATCAGATAATTATGGCTTTTTCGAGATTTTTCGTTCTATGTTGAGACATGCAAACTTCCGGTGCAGGAAATATTTGTAATATTGAATATGCAAGATGCATTTAGGTGCATTTTGTACCATGGTGAACCAGATAAAACCAATATGGACTCTCCAATGCAAAATACATAACATTTATGAAACTAAACCTGTTGTTTAATATTGGTTTAGTACATGAACCATCGTGTTATTTGTGAATATGGAATTTGAGTAATAGGGCATGCAAGTAAATTTCGTTTTATGTGTGCGATGCCTCACGAGATCAGATTTTGGGGACAACGACGTTATATGCGACCTTTAATTTTTCACTGCGCAGCTCACTCGCTCCCTGCTTGACTAATCAAAACGATGTCATTTTAGTCACGTTTTAGGACGTGGAACCAGGCAAACTGCGCGGTGAGCGAGGCGAGAAAAGGGTGGGTCCCTTCTAGACCTGTATGCAACTTAAATAAGCACCTGTTAACTATCTAGTGACAATACATTGTTGAAATACACTTGTATTTTCCCGTATCAATAACTGGGGTCAGTAAACTTGGCGCACTACAGCCCGCTGAATACCCAATATTTGCGCTGGCCTGACTGTGTTGCCGACGGTCGAATTACAGATGACAAGCGGAATAAACCATAATTCGCGAAAATGGGGAAACGGCTATTGTTTTCGACATATCGATTTACCTTGTAATTGAAGAACATGTTTCTTAGCATACTGTTGATGCATATAGGTGATTTTATGAGCAGATATGATAGAGCCACTTGAGCTCAATAATACTTAATTTTTATTTTACCGCGAATGAGTTTATTACAGTTTTGTCCAAATCAAGAAATTAAATATGAAGGCTTTGACAAATTATAACTAATTATAATATAATGGGAATAACTTAAATAAAAAACTTAACTGTATTAACTTAAATATTGTGACATTATATAAATCCTCAATCTTGCCGTTTGTATTTAGCAAATATTTGATGTCAAATAATGTGTACAATGTACCTACATATTTGTCTGAGATATATATTACACATAGATATAGATCTAAGCATGTGGAAAATGATATGTCTTTTACATATGTTTTTATCTAAGAATAAATTTTTTTCAACTTGTTAAATTTTAGTTTATTGATTATATTGAAATATTGAGTTTTTTTCAAGTCAACAATCAAGTGAACATACCAATAAAATATTGCAAAAAATGTAAATATAAATTAGACAAGGGTACAATGTATCTGGATGCAAATGTCAACTAAATCTATGAAGAAATGAAAAAGTGAACAGACTGCATAAAACTCAAGAACATTTAAAGAAAATTGATGAATTTGCCAATGTCATAAATAATATTTATCATCACAGAAAGTAGAAATTCGATTATTATAGCCTACTGAATTGTAATATCCAGTTATATTTTTTGTGTTGTAAACTGGGCTTTTTTCAAATAATGGAACACGTTAAAATATATACTATGGCAACCAAGCAGAAGTCTGAAAAAGTGATTATACGACACCAGTTTATATAATATTCACTTAATATAGAGCAAAGTTGATGATTATTACCTCCAACTTCCTAATATAAGCCACGGCTTCAAATAGGCAGTTTACGGTACATCCTATTACAGCATATAATGTCCTATTTTATTTGAAAAGTCATACATTTATTTTTCTTCATTTAAATTGATGGAATACAATCTAATACAATATACCGGTAGCAACTGAGAGGTTTGAAAAAGCTTATATGTTATATTTATTGCGGTACACAGGATCTATTAACCAAGGAATGTGCCCTTGTCATTACTGTAGTTGAATGCAGGAGAATGAATGAGATAAAATTGACCTAACCAAATGTAAAATATATATTGATGATCCCTTTATTGGGATTTTTTATGGTTATGCTGGTTAAATAAAAATGTCTCTATATATAATATATATAATAATATATTTCATAATATTACTGAATTCCTTATGGGTTAATTGTTATCAATATTTTTAATAGTTAGTTGTTCTCTTGTTTCTTTATTATATGTTTCATGTATGGACATCAGGACAAAAGTAGCTATGAAAGGTGTAATTTAGTCAAATTAATTGGACAACCTTAAAAGGAAATATTATGAATTTGATAAAGTATGAAGTATCTCATGTTTTGTACCTTCACTTAGTTTTTGTATTTGCTACATTTGAAATACCTGCAGATTTTATTTTATACCACATGTTGTCAACCCAATTAAACTGATATGATAGAAGCAAATCCAATGCAGAGAGACAAATAGAAACTTGGATTTATTATCATCATGTTTATGCAATGTATGAGCAAAAAGTAGTGAATCATAAAGGTTATACACGGAATTATTATTGATTCTGTATGTTTACATTACAGATTCTTGATAAAAATCTCCATATATTTAAAGATGTCACAATTTTAAAATAATTTTTGTTTCCTTGTGTGTTTATGTCACACAAGTCCGATTTAAGTAATCAAATTAAAATGAAATGTTACAATTAAAAAATTATGCAGAACTAAAGCTATCAGTAAGCTGAACGTAGACACATCCGCTATACAAATTAATAATATCAACACGAGTGTCCACCTATAAAAATCTAAAAACTTTTGTTTTATAAATTAAGGTTTAATTCCACCATTCCCATTAAGAGGAAGCATAGATTATATATTTTTGCTAGCATAAATGAAAGGACCTATTAAACTGAGGTATGACTGAAGTCAACTGCATACATGCAACAGATCTTTATTTAAAACGCACGAAAGACGAATTGCGACACACCCCTTGTTTCCCTCGCCGGCCGCGCGGCTTGCCTGGTTCCGCGTCCTATGTCGTAACTACGACATTGCGCGGTATCCATTGTTACGCAGGGGGCGAGTCAGGCTGCGCACTGAACAAAAAGCACGTGTTCGTTTGTTTGTCCCCAAAATGCCAGGCCGGAAGTAGAGCCCGCGAGAACTGACATGCCCTATACAACTGGGTATATATAGTCAGCCCCGATAACCGACACATCCGTTGTCATGCCGTTCAACCTAGTTTTTCTCCATAGATATTTATGTGAATAAACTGTTACCATGCAAGCATTGTGACACAATATGGCGGACGAATTTGAATTACTAACGTTCTGCATGAAATCAAGTCTACTGATTTCCGTGATCGTGAACTGCCATGATTCATATTTCGCGATGCGAGATTTAGGAATTTTATTTTTGAGATCCGAGATGATCGAGATATCCCTCTTACGCCCTATCTATCTATATATGAAGATCAATACACTGCAAGTATTTACAATGAGATTCCAGAATAGTTCTCTTGTCTCACGATACTTTTCGAAGTGATGAAGGAAATGTGGCAGCATATCAATGCAAGGCAATGTGAAGTGCGGGTACGATTGCATGGAGGGTCCCTGGCTTACGCCACAGCTATGTTTGGCAAGGTCCCTAACATGTTTCTTGTCCAGGTCGCCCGTGTTCCAACTTCCATATACTGTGGATATCAGAAGCGGAACCAATGGGGGGGGGGGGCCTTTTAGGGCCAAAATTTATACCATTTAACATATGAAAACCGAAACCGGCCCTCCCTATCCAGCATATCTGGATCCGACCCTGAAACCGCCGCCCCCCTATCCAGATTTTTGGGATCCTCCCCTGGATATGTGCACGAAGAATGAGATAATGCACGAAAAATTAGATAATAGTTTTTTCGGTAAACGCACTAAATTACCCCTGTCATTTTTTTGACACATTTAGAACCAGGCTATCGCTATAAGGTTCTTGCATGTCATAGAAATATGAATAGGAATAACCTCTGTAGAATCTTAGGTCTTTCCAGTGCGTCACGTCACGTTACGTCACAATGATGTCACTGTCGGTACATACAAAAAATTGTCAGAAAATTGTCGAGAAGATGCAAAAAAGGCGAGCGCTCTAGCCTCGACCCCAGTTTCAGTGCATCTGCTGGTAACTCGAGCAACCATTCCCTGCAAAGTTTGTAATCAAAGCACCATTAACGTTTCATTTAATTTGTCGTTAACTTTCCAATGGACAAATCAATAGATGGATCATAATTATCATCCACTAAAAAGATAAGCTCTGCTAAACTGATAGCATCCCACTACTGGTCGGGGATACTCCCCAGCTGGACGGGGTCACCCGTGGCGTGTGGCATAGGCCTACGCGTTGGGCTATTGTCAAATGTGGTCGAAATAGATTAAAATTTGCAGAAATAGTTATTATTTGTTAACTAGTTTGAACGATAATGACCTGACAGACTTAATAGTGACCATTGACGGCAGGAGAGAAAGGCCCTTGTGCCACACACCAGAGCGACACATCATATGCACTAGCCGCTCGCGCGCAAACTTGCAGGTATAGCCTCGTTCTCGCATGGGAATTCCCAACATGTGAATAAGGCGAATGGTCTTCCCCTGGTCAGTCCATATAGGGCTATACAGTTCTCGCGATCGGGCCGCGAGAGTTCAGTTTTGGAGACAAACAAACACACGTGCTCCATGTTGAAGTATAGGCAGTTACAAGTCAATTTCTTTCCAGGTTTATTCTAAAGCCTATGAGTACCATTTCACTAAACATGGCTATGGGAGGTGTACGTTAAAATAAATAGAAGCGATGAAGCGCAAAAAATCCGTCTTCAAAACACTCGAAAGCTAAACATAGCGTTCTACATTTAGCCCTGCAACCGGGCTTTCGCGAGTTCCCCAAAACAGCGTGTGACGTCACAGAGTTTCACGGGCCTCCGCGGTAACAAAAATGGCGAGAGCAAGTGATAGGCTTAATCATTCCGCTGTCAAAATGTGCAGCGCGTGGAGTAACGACACACTGATGCGCCATTAAACCACATGGTAAAGGTAAAATAAGACCGGTTGTATGTTTTTGTATCACCTTTGGATCGCAAAAAGTTTCTCCATTCTTTGTAAGTTTTCTGTTCGAAGCGTTGCGCCAACGTTGTCACCGGGGGGAATCCGTGTGACGTCATAATGCCTCGTTTTCGTAGGAAATGCCAAAAAAAAAATTCGTTTCTCAGCCGTGCTGTCCCGTCGTAACAAATATTCGTCATTGTGATGGCGCAAATAAATGAAAAATATGTCCTCTATCCGTACTGTACAGCTATATTTCTTAAATTTTCCTAATCATATCGCCACGCTTTCCGCACCTACCCCTCGGCGCCTGGCTCTGGCGCAGGTAGTCTGGTTCCCTGTCTCTGTCTTTGCGTAACATATACGTCACGACTACGTCACAGATAATCAGGATACCATTGTGCGCAGATTCTAAACTCGTTCCGAACATGTGCTTCGTTTGTTTGTCTCCAAAATAAGTAAACCGGAAATCTTGGCGAACGAAACTTTATAACCCAATAAGGAGCGTTGTTACGTAACCATAGATACCGCGCGCAGACATGCGAGTCATGATGATTATTACGTCATATGACATGGAAAACCCCGCGCAGCACATTAGATCGCCTGACCCTGACAGTCACTCATGAGACAACCACATTCTGGTTTATCAACTGTCTAACCGCTCATATATTACATAAATCTACTCGGATGGTTATAATTCGGACATTCACACAACTTCAGTGGTTAGTTGTGCATCCAACAGTTTCCAAGGACAGCTTTAACCGATTTTGTGTGGAAAGCGAGTGAAGGCAAACAACCGGAAGGTAGGCAGCACGTACAGGCCGTTGATGCTTGGCATTGTCGTAGGGTAGGACTTTCCGTCTGGCGGGGTCTCGATAAGATTCCGTAGTGAATGTACAGCCGTATGATAAACATCTTGCTAATTCCAAAAAATCGTCAAAAATCTGATAAACGCTTTAGAGTTGTGGTCTTGGCACCAAATGGTAGCGAACATTCATCCCCATATAATACATGCCGTTCACATTGACTACCATATAAAACTATACGTTCAAATCTTACTTCCGGTTCCAGGGGTGACGACAATTCTCTATGGGACTTCCCATGTTAAAGCTAGTTCTCATGCTGGGAATAACGTTTTGTCTCGTATTTTACAAGTGCCTTCGTCAAATAGTACCAGGATTTTTCTTTTGATAAACATGGTACCCAATAGCCACAGTGCCAACAAAATGACGCCCTGGGGCCGATTCATTCTTTTGATATAAATTTTGATCAGAAAAACGAAAGAAAAATGCCGTGCACAAACTATAGTCGGCACGGAAACTATTTGCCGCCTCGTTTTCTAAGTTTACACGAAATGTTTCATTGACAAGCCTAAATTAATTTATATTTGTCAACCAAAGACCCAACAGATTTTGGCGTACTCACAGTCCTGTTGTCAAACGAATTCACCTGATGCCAACATTATGAGTTTCACGCAAACGAAGCAGACAAGTTTCGCTATGGCCGTCGCTCTGTTTACCTTGTCCTCTGTCATGTCTCTGGGCGATAGTATTGCTGGTATTTTGGGCAGGGGGGTTAGGTTGTGTCAATGTCAAGCCGTAACTTGAATTAAGCGTACATGCGTTTATAGTTCCTCTCATATATACGAACATTGAAGCTACAAACTCATTCCATTTGCATTGCTTTTGCTTTGAGGCGCTAAAAGTACTGTTAGAAACTTTGCATGGGCACATAATGCTCTGTCCCCTATTTTAGTGCCTGATATTAGACTCTTATCTGGGCTTACTTCTTTTGACCAATGAAAACGCAGTAATATTACCTTCACCTTACGACGTCATAAAAAGGCGGCTGTCAACACACTTTCGTCTGCTATACTTTATGCTGGAGACTATCGTGTTGTGCTGTTATTAAACAAGACACACTTTCAAGTAAGTTAAAATCACAAGGGTCTCGTGTAATGGAGCAAATAAATACATAAATCGTGGCTGCAAATGGTGCACGGACAAAAATATTTACGAAAGCGAGGCCGCAGATATTAAACGCGGTTAAATAGGTTAAAATTACTTCAGCCAGTAAGCCTCATGCTCCGGCTGATTTCGGCTCTTGTTTCAACTGAACCTTATTTGCCACCGCCACTCCCCGCCTCAGTCATCCTAGCCAGATTTTTCCCCGTCGTCAACGTTGACTTCTTGTTTATTTATCAGTATTTAAAGGACTTGATAATAGATAATTGGTGCGTAACTCACCTGCTGCAGGGTTCGCACGCGGTTCCCCTCTCGGCGTTGACAAGTGACGACTGCATGACGTCACTACTTGATGTCGTCTGCCCAAGCGACAGAGTGCGGCGAGCATTGTTATGGTAACTAGCTGCTCCGTCCGGGCTACACAAAGGAAATATCAAGACATCGGTGGGTGAGCACAACGTGATGTCTTTTATCATCACAATTAGCGTGTGTGTTTGTTTGGTTCCTTGGCACCGATCTAGAACATCAAGACATCGGTGCAGGCCTACACGGGGTGAGCTGCTTTGAATGTGTGGGGAAGTTCGACGGATAATATATCACTCTCGACCCAGATGTTAAGCCAGTCATACATGCTCCAAGACGACCTCCCACTCAAGCGATCAAGCGATCATCGTCAAGGTCAACAAGCCCACACACTCCCTTGTTTATCCGGAGGAGCCCAGATTTGACGGAGAGTTTCCTCGAAATAGCGTCACGCCCACTGTATAAACAGTCACATCATTCAGGCGGGGAGGTGGGGGGGAGGGGGGCAGTGCATTAGATCAGAAAGCAAAAATATATAGAAAGTCGTTTTCGATGGCATATATATCCGGTGCCGCTTATGAACGGGGGACCGTATGACATTGGTCATGCCATTTATACTAACCATATATATATATATATATAAATATCCAACATAAATGGATAATCCATTTTAAAGTAACAGTGTGGATTCACTAATACGGCTTTGAAGGGGGAGTTGTTTTCATGGAAGTTAAACAGGACGACTTGACCCTAGTGTGGGGTTTTAGAAGAACAAAAATCAAAATTGTATCTACTACCCCCATACCTTCTCACCCCCCACCCTGGTGCATTAGTTGATCGGTAGTTCTGTTATTTTAGAGCAAACCGCTGCCTTCCTAACGCTGTCGATTTCTTGTGTCCAATCCTAGACGTAAAGTACGTTAAAGAACTCGCTGTCGTGCATTCCCTAAATAAACCACCCCAGCTCGTTCTTTAACTAGTACATAGAAGAATTGAATTGAATTGAATCGGTTTATTGTTCTATTAAATCAGTTACAGTTGTTCGACAAGCTTATACAACATCAAAAGGGAGTAGCATTCACCAATTAACAGCAGCAGAAGCAAGGCGTATTAGCTGCGGGAGCTCATACAAAATGTTTCATATCATTCACATATCAGCTAGACTGGATACACATCATAGAAAAAAAAAGAACAAAACAAATAAATACAACAGAAAAGGCTTATTGCATGGTAAGTCAGTAGCACTTCATGGATTTTGGGGATGGACAAATATCTTTGATCTGAGCTCTCGTTTATACACTTCTATTGAATCGGCGTTGAAATTTATTCTATTGCATCATTCGTTGTACACTATACTTCACAGTCTTCCGTAGATAATTCGTTCTGGCCTTAGGTGTGTGGTACAACTCGGATCCTCGAGTACCATAACCGTGTATTTGATAATTATTGATAAATAGAGAGGCAATCACCTTTGGTAGATGACATGTATTGAGTTTGAACATAAATATCAACATGCAATATTCAACCATATTCAACAAAGGTACAATATTCAGCTTTCGAAACAGCGGATCTGTATGAGCATTTCTTTCTACACCAGTAATAATTCTAACAGCTCTTTTTTGCAGCACAACAAGTGGCCAAAGATAAGATTGGCAAGCAGTTTCCCATAGTTAATGAGCATAAAGAATGTATGGATGGATAAATGAAAAGTAGAACGTACGGAGGGTTTCAGTTTTAAAATACTTCCGAGCTTTAGTAATTACGCCTAAGCCTCGTGCGATTTTTCCTTTTATATATGCTATGTGTCCCTTCCATGTTAGATTACTATCGATATACACCCCTAGGAATTTCGTTTTATCGAAGAACGATTGTACAGGGCACGAGGAAGGATAGCATTACTGTACAATTTAAGGGCACAAAGAGAACTCTGAACGTTGGAAGGAGTATTGCCTCCCTTAACAGCTATCACAGTTCCCTTTTCAGGGAAACCCCGTCCGGCTACTGCTACTTGCAAAGGCATAACACACTATGATCAGTTGAAAATTGTTGAAGAAGTCTGTCTAAAAAAAATGTAATGTATACATTTACCTTAAGTTTTAGGCAAACGATGAAACCACTGTATGGTTATTTTGTCATGTAATCCCCTGTATTGACATCGAGATGTAAGCTTACCCTTTTACAATTGTTATATATTGTTGTATCCGTTGTTGACTTTGGAAAAAATAAGTACAAATATGATTATTTTATTATTGTGACAATTATTGGATCATTCATATTTTATTTATTTCATTTTCAGTATAAATGACTTGATAAATGATAACTTGTGTGATAACTCACCTGCATCAGGGTTCGGCATTGACAAGTGACGACTGAGTGCGGCGCGCATTGTTATCGTTAACTTGTTAGCTGCTCCGTCCGGGCTACACAAAGGAGATAAATCATGTCAAAGATATTAGTACACCAAGATAGGTAACACGGCGACCGCCCATTGTAAAATGTGTAATGCGGCGAGTAGTGGCGCCGCTATGCGGCGAGCGCGTAACGTTGGGCTGCCACTGCGCTGACGATAACGCTGTCTGCGTGATAAGCGGCGCCCGGTGAACTACAGATTGAATTTTGCCCTATTAATCCCGTTGATGTAAGGCCTGGTGGTGCCCTTTCAGGTATATTTAACATTAAATATATATACTATTTTTTTTTAGGCGGCGATAAATAGTTGTTAGTGTCATCAGATGTTATATTCCGAGGACGTCATTCACTGACAGTCAACTGTTCCAAAAACTTGCTGATAACTTTGCTGGCTGAAAACTAAGATGTGATTATTGAACACAATTTCACAATTATTTAGCATAGGCGGTCTCCTGTCTTTGTTTTATTTTGTCACACCATAGATTAGTCTACCCTTCGACGCTACTGCAGGGAGGGGGGGGGGATATTTCTGTTACTCGGGAATGGGGTTTTCATTTCACCGTGAACTGGGGTTGAGGTAAATGATTCTTCTTGGACTGCGAATGGGATATTAGCCGACCGTCTTGATCAAGGAATTTCATTAATCGTTAACTGGGAATTATAATATTAAATAACCGTGAATCGGGAAATCTCTCATTTATATCATGTATCCGCCTTCCTATGTATACTGGTAGTTATCTTTTTAATTCATCGTGAACTGGTAATAAAGAAATGTATTCTTCCCGCTCTGGGAACACGACCCCCCCACCCCATATTGCACCCCACCCCCCACCCCCACTGCAAACACAGGCACCTAACAAGTGTAGGCCTATAACAAGCACCACGACGCCCGAAGTTCAGTGATATATATTCTAAGCCTAAATAATAATAATAAACAACAAAGCCATGCTGAACCAATTGATATTTTTTAATACAAAAATACAAACATCAACAAGATTACTCATTTCTACAGAAACTCTGAGACATGAGCAGCTTTAAGAATATAAACTACTTCAGCTGAGGCGGAAACTGGATTTATTCAACAAGTCTTTCCTTCTTGCATTGACCACCCATCTCTGGGATCTGAAAAATAATAATAAAAAACAACATTTTATAAATGCTTATAAACATAAAAAAAAGATGACTGCACAAGAAACGCTAAGTAGAAATGCAGACAAAGGCTTTGGCTGACAAACTTAGCCAGACACCCATGGCAGCTATAGGTCTATATATATGATCATATACTATATGGTTTGAGTTCACCTAAACTTAGCCAGACACCCATGGCAGCTATAGGTCTATATATATGATCATATACTATATGGTTTGAGTTCACCTAATTTTGATTTAAACCTCAGGAGATTGACCAGGACATCTTATTGCACATTCGTTAGGCCTTCGCAGTCACTTGAAGCTTGTTGTCATCTGATAATTATTGAGTAATAATTGGAAACGATAGATTTTTGCCCGCTTCGACGTGGGCGATAATAGAGAATTATCGGCAATTGTGACGGTGATAATCGATGCACGATATCAATGACTGATAACGCAAGAAGCATGTCTTACCTTTCTTTTTCCTTGGGGAATCTGAAGAATGGCCTTCCTTGACGTTTCTTTCGTGAATTCGCGCAATTTATGGCTGAACAAACTTGAAGTTGATGCCTGTTGACAGCGGCACTGTGCAACACTACGCGCTTACCGCTTGGCGGCGCCACCGGAGAACGATTACAAGGAAATCGACGTATGACCTATCTTGGTGTACTAATGTCTTTGATCATATTGATACTGATCAACAATTCTAAATATAATCCAGTACTTATATACATCTACTACATCTGCTCGGGCGCATATTCGCTGCCCGCGCCCGCCCCGCGCCCGCCCCGCAGAGAGCTGTCTGCAGTCCGCGCCCGCCCCGCATACCCGCAGTGAAGTCGCTAAATATAAATAATACCCCCCCTCTCCTTCCCAAGCATCTACCACCATACTACCACAGCCCTACCCACTCGCAACGTAGAGGTGGCTCTGGACTATTCCTGGCTATCAAATGCATGGAGGATAACGAGGGCATCAGACGGTGACCCTATCGTGTACCCAGCCGGCTTTAACTGGTTATGTCTCGTTAGGAACACGAAATAGGGAATTATGTGCCATAATTCCATTTGTTGAGTAGCGGCGGCGCTGACCAGGGTGAACATGCACTGGGTCGCTATGACGGCTGAGTCCGAGTGCACCCGGACCCTGGCATCAGTCACGTGACCCACGCGCGTCCTTAGCTGACGCCATATATTTTTGCCTCCGCGCACATTTGCTCAAAGAAAAAGCTCTCAGCTCCTTTTACATCTTTTGGCGGTCTCGGCAACGTACAACGGCCATCACTCATTAGAAATATTTCCAAAGGTACGTAGCATCTAAGAATGTCATACACGTCACTGTGCACGGGGCATTCGTTCGCTCCGGTTCGGAAGCCGGCAAGGTATATTTGGACAGTGCCAAGGAGCGCCATGGCCAGATGGCCCATGTCTCCCGGCACCCGCGCACCCGCACCAGTCGTGCGGGGTTACCGAGTCCGCTTCCCGGGTTCACATGCTAAGCCCGGCCTTGACTTCACCCAGGCGAACCACTTGTCAGTTGTATCTCTGCTATGTGTTACCTTGTGAATGCGTAGGCCTATTAAAGATATTACTCTCTGTTATTATGAGGTATCATAACTGTGATACTAGGCCTCTACCCTTACACACTGCAATTGCAGCCTTTACTGGTTTTAGCCGTAGGTAATTTTGACACCCATGTATTAATTGTGAGGTATTATAACACACACTATTACGGGCATATATACTTCGCTAGTCACAGGTCAAATGGCGCACAGCTATGTCCGAAATTGCTTTTTAGATAGTTGTATATAAGTCAGTCATATAATTGGGTGATGCATGGTTTCCACCTATCGGCTATGGCCTATGCCTAGTCACAAGTAAAGTTATGTGGCGCACGGCTATCACTTTGTGACACTAATGGGTCACGTGACTGGTGCTAGTGCCTAGAGGTAGACACTCAGCCGTCATAGCGACCCCGTTCATGGTTCCGCTTTTGGCAGCTCTGCTCAACAAACATCAACATGATCTTTCGGCCAGCCAGTCACATGTGCGTGGCGCACGGCTACCCTTACTAGTATGTCTTTACATTAGGCCTACCCAGCTAGTCACTCATGTGGCGCACGGCTACCCTTACTAGTATGTCTTTACATTAGGCCTACCCAGCTAGTCACTCATGTGGCGCACGGCTACCCTTACTAGTATTTCTTTACATTAGGCCTACTCAGCTAGTCACTCATGTGGCGCACGGCTACCCTTACTAGTGTGTCTTTACATTAGGCCTACTCAGCTAGTCACTCATGTGGCGCACGGCTACCCTTACTAGTATTTCTTTACATTAGGCCTACTCAGCTAGTCACTCATGTGGCGCACGGCTACCCTTACTAGTATGTCTTTACATTAGGCCTACCCAGCTAGTCACTCATGTGGCGCACGGCTACCCTTACTAGTATGTCTTTACATTAGGCCTACCCAGCTAGTCACTCGTGTGGCGCACGGCTACCCTTACTAGTATTCCTTTACATTAGGCCTACTCAGCTAGTCACTCATGTGGCGCACGGCTACCCTTACTAGTATGTCTTTACATTAGGCCTACTCAGCTAGTCACTCATGTGGCGCACGGCTACTCTTACTAGTATGTCTTTACATTAGGCCTACTCAGCTAGTCACTCATGTGGCGCACGACTACCCTTACTAGTATGTCTTTACATTAGGCCCACCCAGCTAGTCACTCATGTAGCGCACGGCTACCCTTACTAGTATGTCTTTACATTAGGCCTACCCACCTAGTCACTCATGTGGCGCACGGCTACCCTTACTAGTATGTCTTTACATTAGGCCTACTCAGCTAGTCACTCATGTGGTGCACGGCTACCCTTACTAGTAGGTCTTTACATTAAGCCTACTCAGCTAGTCACTCATGTGGCGCACGGCTACCCTTACTAGTATGTCTTTACATTAGGCCTACTCAGCTAGTCACTCATGTGGCGCACGGCTACCCTTACTAGTATGTCTTTACATTAGGCCTACTCAGCTGGTCACTCATGTGGCGCACGGCTACCCTTACTAGTATGTCTTTACATTAGGCCTACTCAGCTAGTCACTCATGTGGCGCACGGCTACCCTTACTACTATTTCTTTACATTAGGCCTACTCAGCTAGTCACTCATGTGGCGCACGGCTACCCTTACTAGTAGGTCTTTACATTAAGCCTACTCAGCTAGTCACTCATGTGGCGCACGGCTACCCTTACTAGTATGTCTTTACATTAGGCCTACTCAGCTAGTCACTCATGTGGCGCACGGCTACCTCTACTAGTATGTCTTTACATTAGGCCTACTCAGCTAGTCACTCATGTGGCGCACGGCTACCCTTACTAGTATGTCTTTACATTATGCCTACTCAGCTCCTTAAAAAAAATCGTCCAAAATCAGGAAAAAATCCCAAAAATTAGAGAGTAGCACCATATTGTAGGAAAAGTAGTTCTTCCTATAGCTGCAGACTAAAAACAATATGTTCGTATCTTACTTCCAGTTCCAGGGCCGACGGCATTTCTCTATGGGACTTCCCATGTTAAAGCGCTGTATCTTCAGGATGGGAAAAAAAAATTATCGTGCATTTTACAAGTGCATCCATCAAGGGACACCAGGATTTGTTCTTTAGTTATACATGATACATAGTAGCCTCAGTGCTTACCGCATACGATTGGATCAAATAGTGACGTCACAGGATTTTTTTTTTAATTTGGCCAATGGTGAAAGATGCGACTTTTTGGTGTTAGCAGAGGCTCCCACGGGCGTCCTATTGAAACCATCACTTAATGCTTGCAGCTGTGGATGGATAATACTAAGCTGAGTCAAAATCTGTCGGCATGGTTCCATAGCCATATTACTTTTCGGTATATACTCGAAATCGTTTAACATGGGATCCTATGGGGAAAATGAACTTGAGTGAATATGACCTACTTTTGCTCAAGCTATTTCAGTCTCCTTCAACACACAGTGAGGTAATATCACCTTAAAGAAAGTTATAAGAAAAGCACGGGGATCTCCGTATTGCGTTTTGTTTCCATGGCAACGAAGCCACTGGCCTAATAATAAACTTACAGATTCTTGCCATTGAAAGAAAAATCGTCAAAAATCAGATAAAATGCTAAAGTTGCAATCTTTTCGCCAACTAGTTGCCAATAAGCATTTACAGATCATTTAATGCTTCAATCAGGCGGATGTTGCTCAGTTATGGCGCTAGAGCGCCTCAAAATGGGACGACACCTTTGCGGGGCCACCAATGATGAGTGAATGGAGATTGTGTCCATCTTTAAAACAACGTCAAAATTAAGAAAAACATGCCAGAGCTGTGATCTTTACGCCAAATGGTAGGGACAATTGATCTTCAGAGAACTAGTAAAAGAAACAAATGAGTTGCTATATGTCTTCGCCTGCAGTGTTCTTTGTTCATGTCCTGGGTCTCCGTCTCTCCGCAATGATGAATTAATGCTTTTGGCCATTTCGTCAAGCCATAGCTGAGGACTATTCTTTCTATCGCCTAGCTCTTTAATCGAATAAGTTTTGTCAGTAAACCTTGGCGTATATCCACTTGGACGTTGTCGTGCGTCTCGTCATAACGTCACTATGACGTCGAGACGTCACACGTCATACGTAAGCTATTATAAGGTATGGCGACTTTCGGGTCGCTTGACGTTGCAGGTCGTGTTCAGGGACAGTTTGTGCCGTGTGTAACTTTTTTGGCGCAGGGGATAAGTATGCGTCAAAAATGACGTCAAAATTAACGTACTCCGACGAAATGTTGGGTTGGCTTTATTTTCAGCTATTTTTATTTTGGCAATAGCTGTCATAACCCGAGTTGATAAGTAGCTATATTAGAGAAGTAGAAGCCATCTTGAGCATTTTCGCGAACGTCAAATGACGTCATGTTACGTCACGATAACGTATTATTAGGTAAAATGTAAGATTCGTAGCGCCATTCATAATGAGTCAAGCAATCGCTCTTGAGAACAAAACTTAATGTTCACTTAAACACGTAGTCTTCAGAGACACTTCATGGCGAGGGGGCTAAGTGTGCGTCAACGTCATAGCTTACGTGCTCCTGCGAAAATTTTGGGCCTGCTTGATGTTTAGGTAATTTGGCAATAGCTACCGTCACCGATAAGTTTACGAGTTCACCCATGATTTCGTAAGTAGGTATATTTAACAAAATAGAAGCCATCGCGAATATTGTCGTGATCGTTAAATGAAGTTCGTGAAGTCACGAAAACGTAATAAATAAAAGGTACGAAAGTACCGTTAATATTGCTTCAAGAGAAGCGCTCTTGGCTTGTCAATTTAAGCTCCGCCTACAGTGCCACACTGCCTGTCGAAGGCAGCATTTAGCGGAAATTGCCCCTATAAGGCCCTTTAGCCGAAATTGGCCCTGACGACTCGTAAGGTCGCCACTAACACAGCTTCAAAATGTATTTATGGATTTTCGTCCTCGACCTATGGTCGAATATCTCTTGTGATGAATGTCACGATGTCTGTTCTTCTGTCCTTGTGTTCCACATGTTGTGGTGAGTGTCTCCAGGACTATTCTTTTGTCTTAAGGTAGTACGTGGGATCACCGTGGCGCCACCTAGCGAATGCAGCTTATATGTGGCCGTTTTCGACCTTTCAAGCATTTTTTCGCTACGAAATCTAAATATTAATACAATGTACATAACAGGAAATAATATAAACTAAAAATATCAAAAAGCCTGAAAACATTTCGATATTATTGTCTTATTCTTCTAAGTACATAACAAAGTATTACTCTATGTGCAAAAATCAGGATGTTTTACCGTCTTGTTTTGTTTTTACAATAAAAAATAAGTGAAAATATCTGAAACTCCCATAGGCCGCCATGTTAAATTGTAATATGGGGGTGGGGTGCTTCCACTTCACGTTTTGGGAAAACTACACTGAAAACAACTTTTTTTATTACTGCGTTGTAATAAGCATATATAAAGATGTATCTGCTGAAAATTTCACAATCTTTTACCGTAAGTTTTGAAATGTAGCATACTACCTTAATGTTCACCCTGTTGTGATGAGTGTCTCCACGACTGTTTTCTTGTCCTTGTGTTCCTCAGGTTGTTGTGAGTGTCTCCAGGACTGCTGTCTGGTCGTTGTGTTCCACAGGTTATGATGAGTATTTTCAGAACCGTTCTCTTATCCGTGTGTTTCACAGGTTGTGGCGAATGTCAGGACTGTTCTCTTGCCCTTGTGTTCCCCAGGTTGTTGTGAGTGTCTCCAGGATTGTTCTGTTGTGTTTGTGTTCCACAGGTTATGATGAATGCCCCCAATAGTGTTCTCTTGTCCTTGTGTTCCACAGGTTTTGATGAGTGTCCCCATGACTGTTTTTCTGGTCCTTGTGTTCAATAGGTTATGATGAATGTTCCCAGGTTTGTTCTCTTGTCCGTGTGTTCAACAGGCTGTGATGAGTGTCAGGAATGTTCTCTTGTCCCTGTTTTCCACAGGTCGTGATGAGTGTCCCCAGGACTGTTCTCTTGTCCTGGTGTTCTACGAGTTGTGATGAGTGTCCCCAGGACTGTTCTCTTGTCCTGGTGTTCTACGAGTTGTGATGAGTGTCCCCAGGACTGTTCTCTTGTCCTGGTGTGCTACGAGTTGTGATGAGTGTCCCCAGGACTGTTCTCTTGTCCTGGTGTTCTACGAGTTGTGATGAGTGTCCCCAGGACTGTTCTCTTGTCCTGGTGTGCTACGAGTTGTGATGAGTGTCCCCAGGACTGTTCTCTTGTCCTGGTGTTCTACGAGTTGTGATGAGTGTCCCCAGGACTGTTCTCTTGTCCTGGTGTGCTACGAGTTGTGATGAGTGTCCCCAGGACTGTTCTCTTGTCCTGGTGTTCTACGAGTTGTGATGAGTGTCCCCAGGACTGTTCTCTTGTCCTGGTGTGCTACGAGTTGTGATGAGTGTCCCCAGGACTGTTCTCTTGTCCGTGTGTTCCACAGGTTGTGATTAGTGTCAGGACTGTTCTCTTGTCCGTGTGTTCCACAGGTTGTGATTAGTGTCAGGACTGTTCTCTTGTCTGTGTGTTCCACAGGTTGTGATGGGTGCCAGCACTGTTCGCAGGACATCGGATGTCGTTCGTGTTCATCTCCCGGATTAGGACCATAGCAGAACTTGTTTGTAAATGATGGTTGCACTAATGTAGGGCACTTCCATATTTACTTATTGGGGTAACAACGGTTCACACATTTACTTCATCATGTAGATATTACATCTATTTATTTTAGTCACACCGCAGCGCTGTTGGCTGTGCTGGGTTGTGTTGTGGTCGCTCTAGTTATCACACTGGTCGTGGCCGTCGTCAGACACCGTGGGTGTCGCGGGGTCTTCAACCCGTCTCCAAGTACACAACCATCAACGTCGGTCAACATATCCCGCCAGCTGAGGAGACAAGGCGATCCACAGCGCCACCTAGCGAGTCGACCGGGGTAGCAATCGATTCTGTCCGTCAGAAGGACGGTGGATACGAGAATATGGGAGAGAAGGTGCGTCACTATCTTAACAAGGGTTCATTCCGTGATCGATCTAAATCATTTCGTCTGCATTGCTTCTCAAAAACATGTCTTAAATATTAGAAACATTGTATTCTTTTCAATATATGAAGGTGCATAGAAGTATAACTGTAGTAATGTTTGTGACATTTGATTAAATATTAAAGGCTTTTGGTGATCGTCGATTGTGCTCTGGTGGGCAACCCTAAGCGACCGGTGCAGGGGGGGGGGTGCGCAAAGGGGGGGCAAGGGGGGGGGGGTCGTGTTCCCAAATCACGAACATAATAGTAGGTGGGTATCGGTTCATGAAGATCATTCAAACGTATTCCCGAATCACGGAGGGTCGGGGAAGTCCTGATTCCCGATTCACGAGGATAATCAGACCCTGTTCCTAATTCCTAAATCATGTAAAATAAAAAATACTGATCACGACGAACGTGAATACCCCTTGCCCCCCCCCCCCCCCCGCCTCCCCTGGTGCATGGTTGTGCACGTGTAGGTTGTGCACGTGTACTCCCGGACATTTCTTGGCTCATCTCGACCTGAGGCTAAGGGCCAAAGCACTGCGTCCAGTCATAAATGATTAAACCATTTAACTATCTAAATATATGTAAACGAATGTATTGTGTACAAGGCATTATTTTTAACTTACTTATTTACCGTCTGGAGTTTTTCTACACGTAACCCGTTCGATGAACCCCAATATGAGAACCCTGGGTCGTTCTACGAGGACATCAATTTACAGCCTGTCCAGGGGGAACAAGAGGTCTGATGAGCTGCATGTTTGAGACCTGTAAAACTGATGGAAAGAGTGAGCACGAGTTAAGAGATCCCATAATCGGCATCCTAAGGAGCTTCCATGGCTTAATCGGTACACAGGCTGAGCCACAGGTCAATAGGTCGCGGTTACGAATTTTTACATCCATGTCCCGCAAAGCTCCTTGGCCCAATTATAGGCCTTCGTGTACACACAAGCGGCGCTAAGAAACAACCAACAATCATTTTATTTCGAATGGTAAGGATTGCACATGCCACTCCTGCTTCCTGCCGCCAAATAATTGTTCATCCCGCACCCGGTTCTTACATCGATTGCTATGGTATATTGTTGTCTGCATATTTCTAGCGGTGTAAATATAGCAAAATCAAGGTTGAAATTATTTCAACTCTTAACATGGTTAAAATCGCGTGGCTAAGACGTTAATATGGATAGGTGGTACCTAAGAAATGCGAGCGTATATTTATTAATTCAGATATTCCGAGGGGATACATTTAGATTAATATTCAAAATTAATCTCACTTCGGCTTGCCATAAAGCATATCTTTGACGGGATGAAGTATACCATGCACGTGCTTGTGACATATCATTCGGTTGCTTGGGAACTCCCATTGTGACGTCATGTTTATAACATTTTGACGTCACAACTACTCACTATGCTCTGCTTGGAGATTCGGTAATTTTGTGGGGCAGCTGATTTAAGGTAGATGCATAGATTACATTTTTTTCAGACAAATTCTTGAAATTTTTTCAACTTATAGTACTGTGTATCCAAAACGATAAAATAACATAAAAAAGATATGTCTTCTGCCTACTTTTCTCTCAAAATGACGTTGAATAGGTGGGGGGTCACATCTAATTTTATAATGGCCGTCAATGAAGAATTTTGGAATTTCGACACGAAATATTCAACACAAAAAAAACGGCTCAGACAAAGTTAATAAAAATTTGTCTGTAACAAGCTTGCTCCTTGTTTGTTAAAATAAGAGAAAAAAATATATGGGTCTTCTACCTCGTTTTTCGGTAAAATTACCCTGAACATGAAAATTGTGCCGGTAATTCTGAGGGTCGGAATGGGAAACATGCTGAACTAGAGACACAAGTGAATAAGATGCTTGGTGTTATCAAATTTACATGAAAACATTTAAGCAACCAAACGTGTAAACATAGGCCTACAATGATACGATGATGTGGGGGATCCCTACACCCCCCCCCCCTCCCCCGCCTCCCCCACTGATGTCAACGCTATGTAATTTGCCGGCTTGTTTCTAGTGCCAGTTCGTTCAAAGATATATTTATACATCCCAGTAAGTTCTTTAGTTTGCTTGGACTTGCGTTTGCCTATCAATTTCCCTTTACAGCGCATCAGTTTCGCGACTTTGTTACATAAACAAGAAATAAACGATGACGCGCTGCGGACAATAGAGCATTCGCCAGATTAACCTGGTTCCCAACTTCGCTCGCTCGCTCACGGTGCTTACAAGTATGAGTATGAGCGGCGGTACCAGCTTATCGCCAGATCGCAGCGGCATAGTCCACCAGATGGCGCCACAGTGATGCCGGGAACCTCCTTAATTATTAAGACATGACATAATATGCTTCGACCTCTTTTGCTTGAATATATTTATGTACAACTGATATTTACTCCGAACTCGAAAACGTCTCATGGGGGCTGTTACGCGAAATGAAAGTCCCAAGCCTATGCTTGAAATGGACTTTGAATATGCATGCATGCTACCTTAAGAGCTCGCTTGTGCTCGCTATAAAGTCACATTCAGCCCATTACAGGGGGATATTATTATTATTTCATATATAGGATTGTCTATAGTTTGAAGTTTATATTGACTGTTATATCGAATATCGGCCTAAGGGTGAAAACAATTGTTATCCGGTTAGGAGGTTCCTGTTCATATATCAAATAAATGTGCAATTCCGCAGAATGCTTGAGTGAGTTCATATTGAAATGATGCTTAAAGTACTGTCATATAAAGTTTAAACATTTGTGATGTTAGACATTTGAGATGTTGGATCGAAACTGGGTCGATCCGATTTATTGAGTCAAAAATCGGACTATAATAATATATGTTAATCATAGAAATTGGGTAGAGGCTGATGCAGAGCCAGTACATATTAGTTTGTACAATTCTTATATGCGATACCATATGATTGTTAACATATGGTATAGGTCTATCCCTTCAATGAGACTGTAAGCTTGCTGTCGTTAATGGAATATTCCTTGTGTTACAGTGCTAATAAACTGCCATAGAAAATAGCATCCAAACTATTTGATATACGTCTTGCGACGATTGTCTCAGTAAAAAAAGTTTGAAAAAGAACAGAATCGCAGCTATTTGTATTAGCGCTAATCACGCGCTCTTGTTTTGCTCACACAGGCGTCATTTCCGGTTTGAATATATTGAGAGTATCGCCTCCTGGTTGGTCAATCGCAGACACACCTCCAAAAAAGGCTGCCGCCTGGTTAAGCGGCGAAGTCGTTGCTGTCGGTCACTTCTAAATTTTATTGCGAGCTACAGGCAAGACCGAAAATTTTGTGATTTGGAGGATAGACACTTATATTATATTATTCGGTAAATCAGCGTTAGAGGCCAGGCGGGCGGCTTCTTTTAACGCAGACTTTTTAATCTGTCAACGACAACGGTTATCAAATGATGTCCCGAAATGTTGTTGTCGCAATTCTTCAACGAAGGTAACGTTGCACTTCATCAACGAAATGTACGTCACTCTCCTGGCCATTATTTCCGTGTTTACCAATCTTCGTATCGGCCAGCTCTTATCATAACGTTGCCGAACGTTTCCAGTCAAGCAACGAAGCGTTGCAACGGTTACATGTCACAGACACCTTGTTGACAATGTGGTGCACCGCGACAGTCTCACTCCCTCCAGACAGAGAGCGTTTTGCCTGAGCTATATAGTCAGTGTCACCCTGTAACTGCCAGTGGTGCCTTGGTTGATTCTATTATAAAAACATACACCATGGAAGAGAAGATACAGGACTTTAAGATTAAAGGCGTGCAACATTCAGTCGTTCTTCAGACGAATGACAATGTGTTGCGATGGATGCCTTCAGCTGGCCTTGATAGATCGCCGAAAGCCAGTAGCACAGAAAAACACAGGTAAGCGACATACTGACTGATGAAGTGACAGTATGTTTACCATGCATATACCTATAAATAGGACGACCTTAGACGACCAGACAAGCATGACTATGCTTGTCTGGTCGTCCTATTTATATTGCCTATATATGGCCTGTCATACAGCTGCATCACCATATAGCGTCATCGGAGCGCCATCTGCCTGGAGATCCAGGGAGGAGCGGTGTGAGGGGGGGGGGGGGGCTTCCCATGCCCAAGTAGGCGTGCTGAAACTGGGCCATCGATCAGTAAAGACCAAGGCTGTGCATCTGTATCTGCAGCGTGGGCCGCGGTGAATGTACTACATGTATAAACTGACGCCTGCACACGCAGCCTCACTCCTCAGGGTACCGTAGTGACGAGACCGCGGCCCTGGAGCAGCCCAACCCCACCCCTCAGTCCACCCACGCTCTTTCATATGTTCACCATATCGGGGGAATATATATATATATATGAAGCAGCTGGGTCACGATCGCGGCGATCACTGAGTTTAGGAAGGGTACAAATGAGCGGCATGATCACGGCTGCTGACGAACGGGCGAAGGAGCTAGGGGACGCTCAGATCTGCCGACCGTGAGGCGAGGTTAGGGCAGGGGGCATTTAAACCCCTCGTCCCCTTTATTGAAGGCCACGATGACAAGGCGGGTGGGGTTCGCTATAGGGGCCCCCAAACCATTACATGCGTGTGGTAAGCGGTAGATTTAACGACATGTATATTATAGGCTAATTAAACAAGTCGATAGAGGCTGTAGGCATATATGTGTAATTCTATACGGCTTTATATATGTTTGTATGTCTAACAAGGTCATCCGAACGATCGTTTATTTTACGTGGATGCATAGATTTATTGTGGGCATTTAAATACATGCATATTGGACTGACAGCCGTCCCAACGTGAACCTGATTGATGGTGGCATATGGCACCGTAGTATCGCCATATTAGGTAACGGGCGTGGCCGATAGACTTAGACCCTTAAAATAATACCTTAGGCTAATTGGGTGGATAGAATTGGACCCGTAGACGATATAATTAGGCCCATGCACACACCCGCTCTCTACCTTCGACTCACTCCGCGGTAAAAGCGGAGCTTGCGTAGCGCCACCGTGCGGGGAGCTTGGCACACACGGTGCACAGCCATCCTGCCAGCAGAGGGAGCTCGTTCCTCACATCACTAAAATTCAATTTTCGCGTACGAAGGGTACTTCTGATGATTAAATTTGACGATACCTCACGAGACATTGATACTTATGCTCTACGCCAATGCCTAGCATCAACGGCCTGTGCGTGATGTCTACCTTTAGGTTGTTTGCCTTCACTCGCTTCACACACAAAATCGGCTAAAGCTGTCCGCCGCCTATGCACTGTAATCTCGAAATTCAAGCCCCCCATGGGCGGATCTAGTGGAGGGGGGTTACCGGGGTTGCAATCCCCCCCCCCCCCCATGGGAACCTGGACATACACTGTTAAAGTCGGCTTCTCCGAGCCCCCCCCCCCCCCCCCCACCCGGGTCGCAAGTTTTTCAGAGAGCACACCCCAGTCCCCCGGTCGGAAGTTTTCAGAGAGCAACCCCTCCCCCCCCCCCCTTGGCAAATTCCTAGATCCGCCCCTGCGCCCCACCCCCTAATGTCTGGATTCGCCCCTGTAGTATGCCCTGTAATCGCGAAATTCAAGCATCCCCATCCTCTAAAGTCTGAATCCGCCCCTGACTAACTACTGAATTTCTGTGCATATCACAAATAAAGCATCCGAGTAGATTTATATAATATATGAGCGGTTAGACAGTTGATAAACCAGAATGCAGTTGTCTCATGAGTAACTGTCAGTGTCAGGCGAGTTAAGGACATGTGCTGCACGGGGTTTTCCATGTCCTATGATGTAATAATCATCATGACTCGCATGTCTGCGCCGGTATCTATGGTTACGTAACAACGCTCCTTAGCTGAACAGGCGAGAACGATCGTGTTCCCTTTGTAAACATCGATGATTCGCCTCAAAATACAACGCCCCCAACAGTCTCACCAAACGAACCACCTGCAGTATAGAGAGATAAATGTCTTGTCTTTAACTATGTTATTTTTTTATTTTTTTATAGTTAGGAATGCCTGGACCAAAGCAAATAACGAGATTGCGTCACCCGTAGGGTGAGATGACGCAAAATGTAAACACCGGAATATGTCTTCGCGCTAAGCCCCGCCCACTGACCTACAAAACGACACCTCGGTCATCGCATGCGTATATTTAGCATGGCGTCGCAAGAGCCTCACTTATGCCAGGTTACACGATACGATCATTCCTTCAATAGTCTTAAAACTACGGTCAGTTCACACCGTCAAACCGCGCACCACCAACTTACAAACGGGTGGGTCATTAGCATGCCAGCCACGTGCTCCATGTGTTTGTCAACATGGATACGATGTCATCATCCGGCGCAAACCACCTACTCAACTCCCACCCCCACCGCACCGCGACAGTCGATCTTCACCGCCCGCGATCGCCCAACGCCTCGCTGTCGTTCTTTCCTTCATTAGCAGATAAGTGAGCCGCCACGTATTGTTATGATAAGACATGCCGTGGTGTGGTTACCCTGACTGTTACCATACACGCAATATGTAGGACAGCTCTCGTAGGGTCCTATGTTAAAGTTTAGCAATTTTTTTGTGGAAAAATGTTGCACAATTCAAAGACGTGATACAAGTTAGCTACGGGCTCAATACGTGACATAATGTATGGCGTCATTAAATGAAAAAAGTGAACGTTATAGCGACTTTCCCGATTTTTGGTCCCATCTACCAACCCAGGTAACAAAATAATATTCTCCGAATATGTCGCCAATGTTACGGGAATATTACTAAAAAACATTCCGGGAATGTTTTTCAGGAAAGTGTTCTTAATATTCGGGGAATGTTTTTTGGAAATATTCGCGGAATATTCGGAAAACATTCCGGGAATGTTTTTCAGTAAAGTTTTCTTAATATTCGGGGAATTTTTTGGGGAATATTCGCGGAATATTCGGACAAGCAGACAACTGTTTATAAATAATTTTTAATAACATTTTTAACATCTTTGTCAGTAGTATTCCGCGTGGTTGACAGGTAAATGAGCCAATATGAACTGTATAACAAGTTTAACGCAGTCATTACAATTACATTACCACGTGGATGACACGCCATTGCGTCAATACAAATTGTTTAACAAGTTTAACGCAGTCTTAATAATTGCATTACCGCGTGGCTGACAGGCCATTGCGCCAATACAAACTGTATAACAAGTTTAACAGTCTTTATAATTACATTACCGCGTGGTTGACAGACCATTGCGCCAATACAAACTGTATAACAAGTTTAACAGTCTTTATAATTACATTACCGTGGGGTTGACAGACCATTGCGCTATTACAGAGAAGAACCCTTTCAATTTGAAGGAAGAAGAACAGTTTTGGGGTAGGGGAGAACCCCTAAGTTATGGGAGAGCAGAAACCCAAAGCTAGGGGAGGGGGGCCACCATACGTTAGGGGAGGGGAGACACCCCAAGTTGGGCAAGCGCAGACACCCCCAAGTTGGTAGAGGGGAGACACCCCAAGTTAAGGGGTGAAGAGACCCTAAGTTTGGGAGAGGAGAGACCCTAAGTTAGGGAGGGAAGACATCAAAGTTAGGGGAGGGGAGACGCCCAAGTTAAGGCAGGGAGGGGAGACACCCAAGTCAGGGAAGGAGAGACACCCCAAGTTAGGGGAGGAGCGAGATCCACAGTTTGAGGAGGGGATACACTTAAAGTTAGGGGAGGGGGGGGGGACACCTTAGTTAAGGGAGGGGAGACACCCCAAGAGAGGGGAGGGGAGACACCCAAAGTTAGGGGAGGGGAAACGCCTAAGTTAGGGGAGTGGAGACACCCCAAGTTAGGCACGTGCAGACACCCCAAACTGAGGGAGGGGAGACACCCCAAGTTGGGGTAGTACCCCAAGTTAAGGGATGGAAAATACCCTAACTTTGGGAGGGGAGAGACCCTAAGTTAGGGAGGGAAGACATCAAAGTTAGTCCAGTAAGTTTAAACTAATTCATGATCTAAAGGTACAGAATAAGCAATTTTTCAACTTGAGCTGGTCTGATTTAGCAAAACGGAAGTCATACCTCATTTTGAATCAAAGATTCTAAACACCGAAAATGTGTTGCACACATGACAAGTACAGAATGTGTGGAATTATGTCTGCACCTAAATTTCACAGAGGTGTTGAACTACCACTGTGAAAGATAATCAAACAAGAGAGTTGACTGAAAATATCACAGATATATTTGAAGAGTGAAATTTTCTTGTTTTTCTGACTAGGTAATTCAGGGCACTCCACACCACATGAAGATGGTGTGGCTACTCCAGTAGTTTTCGGTGTTTGGTAGTTTATGATGGCCGCGAGAGAGCGGGAAAAACTTCGGCAAAACGTGACAAAAAAGGAGAAATTAGGAGGCTGTATCAGCAAGGTGTGCATCATGAGCACAAGAATTATATGAAGTTAGTTTTTGAGAAGCAATGTAATAAATTTGAAGGCTGTAGCTTCTAACGGGAGTCAGTCCCCATTCTCTTCTAAAATGTGTCAAAAATTTGCATGGTCGGCAACGCGACTGTTTTCCCTAGAAAACGTCACACGAGACTAGTTGTATGCCTGATGGGGCAGGTGAAGATTTAGACTGCGATCTCTCTCTATGGAGCCATGCTTAGCAGTTACACTTAGCAAACAACCCAGCAGGCACTGATCAATGTGAACAATAAGTGCATGGTAGCTTTAGTTTGTTGGGCCCAACAATATAACATCGGAAAACTAGGCTCAGTACTAGACACTCCCTTTGCGGAACTTTGCAGAACCGTCGAAATCCGTGTATATACCACAGTAAATAAATTGTTTCTTAGTTGTCGTTTTTCAATTTGATAGGACAGGTACATTTTCAAGGGGGGCAGGTCAATCTCAACACCACATGCCCGACAGGACAGGTAACATCCAAAGTTAATGTCTGTCCCTGGCAGCATGTAAACAACGATTCTTGCAATTTGTAAGTAGCCTCAGTTACCTCTATTTTCTTGATGTGTGGGGCAAAGCGCATCATCTCTGCGAGGACCTCATTGAAACAACACGTATCGAGCTGCTTGCAATTTGACATCTTGCTTCTGCAAAGATAGATTGAACATGAATTAGCGTTCTACTTGACACTAGTCAGACCTACAGAAATAAGAGAGAGCCATGAGAATGTTGGTTGCTTGCCTTGATTGGAGATCAGCATACTTTCGGGCATTGACTGCAGAACGTACACAAATAAATACGCCTTATAAAGCTGTCAAGTGGTTCATACCTTTATGGTTGAAAAGGCGACGAAAATACCTGTAAAACAATGTATACCAGTAACTCTTTTAATTATGGAACTTCTCTAATAACAATTATTTACAACTTTTCTGTGCCGCCATGTCACTGCCCCACAACGTATACTGAACACACAAGGTGCCCAATTCCCGCTGGATCTGAGCGACAGGCACCCGCTTCAACCCCCAATATCGCGCATTTACGAGGCCCGTCAAGCGTGGTAAATGTGCGATTTCTAAGTATTTTATTTATTTCATGAATAAGTAAACGAGACCTGTACTGCCGTGTAGTCGAGACGAATAACGAATTATGCAACGACAACAACCAACTCCGGAACAGATTGAGCAAGCATGGCGGACATCGCGAGAATTCGCCTGCGAGATCTGAGGCACAGTGCGCGAGATGCCGATTAGTCAGCTTTCACATGACGCTCATGTAGGAAGGTACTCCTAAAAATCTATCATTTTGATTAATCATATCATAGGGAGATGCTATGTAAATGTTCGTCGATTCAATATATTTTGAAGTTGCATCCCCCGTGTCACGTGACACATTTTTCGACTGCCGACCAATCAGATTCATCTCGCTCACTGTGCCTGAGATCTCGCAGGCGAACACTCCCCCCCCGGAGGTATCTTTTTGATCACAAACGTCCGCTCTCCCAGACACCAAGGGACACCCGCGGACCCCCTCCCCCCAGATATGATATGATATAACAGTGCCCCGAATCCCCCCCCCCACTGCGCTCCACGTACCAAGCGAAATGAGCGCGAATGCCACATATCGATGGGCTGCCGAGGAAACCCCCGATATTTTTTTTTTCAATAAATCTTATATTAAATAGAATGCCGGGGTTTATTCTTACGATTTGCGCAATATGGTGACTTCCTACATGGGCGCAAAGTAAAGTAAACCTGGTTATGTACTCTACGCCTTTCAGACACCATGATCATAGCTGATGTACCACCCGCATGCCAATAGCCAATATATAAATAATAAATATTACATAGCACCCCATGAGGGGGGGGGGGGCATATTATGCGAATCTTGGAAGGGAGGGCATATTATACGAATCTGGTTGGGCGGGGGGGGGGGGGATCCCTGCGCGTTCCGCGATGCCTGAGAGCGGAGACATTTCTGAAGGTACCATTATAGAGCGGACATTTTTTTAGGGAACACCTATGCCTCTTTTACCACCACAGCATATCTTGCACAGTTTGGATCATTCCTTACCTGCGGTGTTGGGGTCCCTGAGACGCCTTTCGCATAGTCTGTCGCATAGTACACCTCTTTAGCGCGGTCTACTTCCAAGTGTGCCCCGCTATCAGTTAAGTTAATAATATGCATACTAGAATTTGTGTGAATTTAATTTGGCAATTTTGTGCTAATTTTAATCAAAAATGTGCGTCGTTCATTTTATGACAAAATGACTGCAGCGGTGTCCGTTTCTAGCGGGTCGCCCCGATCGTTCAGTGGGTTACAGCGCTTGTATTGAGCGTTCTGGCCACCTGAGAGCCTAACGGCACGTGGATCGGTGGTTCGAGCCTCGTTGTGGTAATGTCTGTGGTCGTAGGATAAAGATCTCATGTCCTTCCCAGAGAGTAGGGGGTTACCCCGGGGACATGACTTTTCTCCCTTCCTTCTCGTATTGACGCGATATGACCAGAAGTGGTTAACGCGTCCTGAATAAACAACCCGATGTCACAAATACATTCCACGGTGCCATGCGAGTGTTACCTATTTTCGTTTTCTGTCCACAAAGGGGTAAAAGATACCTTTTGTGAAATGAAAATTATGTCTCCATAATGTTCTGAAGCAAAAGGAAAAACGAATAAACGGTATATATTGGATTGTCAGGGGGTCTACTAAGCAATTCGTGAGTTCGCGCCATGGCATCTGTATACGGGGCGTAATCAGTTTTTCGAAGACCCCCCCCCCCCGCTCACCTCCACTTCAGTCATCAGTTTCATCCCGCTCCCCACAACAACACCTGTAAAAATGTCGCCCTCGAGTTAACCAATCAATTGCACTGATCTCATACCAAAGTACTTTTATCTGCAGATCAATAATTTCCTGCGACTGAAGCACTAGCTATATGTCTGTCGTATAAAACTGCATAATAAGGTTGTTGTTATTGTTGCAGAGTAGTTTATTTACACAATGTTGTGAAGGCAACGTCTGGAAAGGACGGGCAAGAATGGACCATTCACCATGCTGCGAGAAAGAAACTGCGCTCCAGTGTAGTCATGGAAACCTTCGGGCATGAAGATTCCCAAGTGTGCCAGGAGTGGATCGACGCTGTCAATGAACAGCTGAAGCTGATAGGTATCATGGTGGTGTGAGAGGCTTCCTCGTGTGTGAAGAAGGGTGGGATGTTTTTTAAAGGTTTTATTATGTTTGTCTCATAATTTAACATCGCATGGAGTACCGCAGCTTTAAGTGTAAGCTCCCAGGGCGAAAAGCACGCTCAACCTCGCACACGCGCAACTAATGTTGTGTCTCGAAGTAAACCGACAGCAACAAATGTTTTGTCGATCATGAAAGAACTCTTGATGATATCAAAGGCACGATCAACGGCTGGTTCCCGGCCCCAGCGTGGACCGCATGACTGGTTCCCAATGCCTCATGCGGGCTACGGCAACGTGCTGACGTCACCATGAAGTGCAAGTCACTTTTCTGCGTTTATATTTTGTTGTCATAGGCGCTTTAAGTTTGATAAGGGCATTTGTGGCTTGGCTTAATATTGCGCAACAATTTGTACGAACGTGATGTAACCAGATATCTGTTGATCGAAGTCAACAAACAAGGACATTCTCCGTTTTACACTGTTTATTTCACTAGAAGACCAACGCAGGCCGAAGAAGATTCTTGTCTTCATTAACCCATTGAGTGGTCGGCACAAGGGAGTGGACATTTACAACAAGCAGATTAAGCCGTTGTTTGCTCTGGCTGATATAGAAACCGAGGTCATCGGTAAGAACATATTAACATCAATTGTATGGAACGTCATCCATTTTTTAATACCTACTGTGCAATATTGAAAAATTAAATTTCAATAAATTTTTTATTTTTTTTTTTTGCAAATATGTGTTCAAAACATGGTTGACGTTCCATACACTTGTGAACACCAACCCATGTTAGGGTCGTATGATTCTTTTCTTGGATGATTACATTTTGTATCAATCTTTGCAAGTCGTAGCATGTTCCACATAACATTATGTCATACTATCTTCAATCTGAACTATAAGCTCAAAGGCTGTATTTTTTTTAATATTTAGTAGAGGCTATATGCTAAGTTTAATACGTTTTATTGGTGAAAAATAGTTTTTATAGTAGCCCTGTACGGTACTTTGTTCCCATGACAGTTACTGAAGATGCTAACCATGCCGCTAAAGTATTGGGCGAGTACGACATTTCGTCAATTGACGGGTAAGGCTTTACTATCATGGCAGTCAATGTCCCACTTTGCGCATTCAATAATTATAAAATGCAAAAGTCCCTATAATGTAGGCGGCATTGGTTTTACCCTTTCTTCAATTTATATCAGATATCAGATTGTTGCAGAAGTTCGTTAGTGCAAAGCTGGACATTGTTTCATATAGAGGTGTTAATGCTGTATATGTAGACACCCATATGTTAGTATATGGCGGCAGCAGGTTAAACACATGTGCGTGAGACTACGTGAGACGTCGCTGTTTCACCGGCAGTTGTACCCCATGTCGGCGATCGTGACGTCTCTGTGTCATGTTTACCCGGCCTAGGAAGCTACTGTGTGCCGATTACTGTGACGTATGTGTTACTATGGACGCCGCATATAACACTATACGTGTGGGTCAGTGTGACGTCACTGCGGCAGTCTTCCTAAAGACTAGTTTCACTTTCATGATGCAGCAATCAGAACAGGGGCATTTTTGAGTAAAACTTTGCAGACAAGCTTTTTTTAAAGTTTCTGGGGCGCTGAATCCATATTGGATCTGCCAAGCTGGATTCAAGCAGCGTCATTCTCAATCAACATGTCGAGAAACAAAATGGCCGCCGAAAAACTGGAAGTCACTACTGTACTGTCCCTCCAGCATAGCGTCGGCGGGCGGAGACGGAACGCTGATGCAGGTCGTCAACGGACTCCAGAGACGGCTGATGAAGGATGCCGGGAAGAATATAGATGACCTTGAGGAGACGCTGGCCACCACCCAGCTCAGGATTGGTATCTTGGCAACTGGTATGGTCCTTCCATAAATAATTCCTTTTAACTTCAGGGCTTGGTGTTAAAGAAACTCTGCTCATAGTTATTGCCACAAAATGTGCACACCGGCGTCCAAGAACAAGATGTGTTTATCAAAGTTGTTATAAATGTTATCTGTTTAGTTTATCCGTGAATGTAGAAGTTGAAAGTATAAAAACTGGGTATAAATATCTTCGCAGGAAAAGTGTTTGAAATGTCTTCTTGTAGTCCCTTTGCACCGCTGCTCGACCTGCATAAATATATGCGACGAATAATGACATTAACTGTTTTTATGGTTTGAGGTACTGGTCAGGGAATGTGCGCAACATTCAATGGCACTAAAGATGTGGTTACTTCAGCCTTGGCTATCATCTTCGGTAGGTATTTATTCATCGATCACCTTTGTAATACGCTTCACTCATGTTCTATTGCGTTTGATTACCTTATCATTATTATTTCATTATCGAGGCGTTGCATTCCTGCACAAATTACAGCGTAGAATCTTGGGACCATGACTCGAGCCAACTGCGACCTTAATGCTCCTCAATTTAGTAGCTCAGTCTGGCTGTGAGAACAGTCTGCCTTAGCGCCCGCTTTATACGCGTCCATGCATGTATACATATATGCGCGCAGGGGAGGAGATCCCGCTGCACTTGATGACTGCCCACAACGGCGGCAAGTTGGTGGCCTACATGACGCTGATGGCGTGTACCGGCTACCTGGCCGACTCCGCCGTGGATGCCGAGAGTCGCCGCTCCTTGGGTCCCTTCAGATACCTCATCTCAAGTACGCGATCCCGCCATGTACATGGCATGTTCAAACTCTGCCACGGGATGGCGCTCCGCAAACTGTGCCACAACGATTTTCTAAGTAGTTCAGTTGTGTCTTAATTTTAAAACAAATCTGGTTGAGAAACTGGGAACAGGATGTCGATATTTGGCTCAAATGCTGATAGCGCTGTAGTCAGTGATGGCTTGAGAAATGACACTTTTCTAATCAAAATGATATAAATTGTCATACGTACAACAGTGTTAGACGAAGTTAGAGATTTATGTCATATTGTGATTTTAATTCCCTTGAATGCTTTATACATGCACTGTCATTTTGATAACAGTATTTAGATGGTATCCTTATCGCGATATTGCAGATCTTTGATCTTAAATAATAAACAAAGATTTCTAGATATTGTGAGACCTCTCGGCTTGATGCTACACATAACACATTAAGATCTTTGGAGAGCAATTAAGTAATGATATACAGATAAGTAGCCAAAGTCATATATTGAACGTATATAAGTTTACTCGTTTTTTATGGAAGTCTCTCGATTTCTTCTTTTTCTCTTAACATTCGTGTGTCTGCTTTAGTGACCAAACAACTAATACAGGGCAAGAATTACGAAGCCGAGTTCTATTACCTGGACGACACTGAAGACAATCCGTGAGTGTTTGTGTGTGATGTGACCGTATACCGGTATGTGATGTGACCGTATACCGGTATGTGATGTGACCGTATACCGGTATGTGATGTGACCGTATACCGGTATGTGATGTGACCGTATACCGGTATGTGATGTGACCATATACCGGTATGTGATGTGACCGTATACCGGTATGTGATGTGACCGTATACCGGTATGAGATGTGACCATATACCGGTATGTGATGTGACCATATACCGGTATGTGATGTGACCGTATACCGGTATGTGATGTGACCGTATACCGGTATGTGATGTGACCGTATACCGGTATGTGATGTGACCGTATACCGGTATGTGATGTGACCGTATACCGGTATGTGATGTGACCGTATACCGGTATGTGATGTGACCGTATACCGGTATGTGATGTGACCATATACCGGTATGTGATGTGACCGTATACCGGTATGTGATGTGACCGTATACCGGTATGTGATGTGACCATATACCGGTATGTGATGTGACCGTATACCGGTATGTGATGTGACCGTATACCGGTATGTGATGTGACCGTATACCGGTATGTGATGTGACCGTATACCGGTATGTGATGTGACCGTATACCGGTATGTGATGTGACCATATACCGGTATGTGATGTGACCGTATACCGGTATGTGATGTGACCATATACCGGTATGTGATGTGACCGTATACCGGTATGTGATGTGACCGTATACCGGTATGTGATGTGACCGTGTACCGGTATGTGATGTGACCATATACCGGTATGTGATGTGACCGTATACCGGTATGTGATGTGACCATATACCGGTATGTGATGTGACCGTATACCGGTATGTGATGTGACCGTATACCGGTATGTGATGTGACCATATACCGGTATGTGATGTGACCATATACCGGTATGTGATGTGACCGTATACCGGTATGTGATGTGACCATATACCGGTATGTGATGTGACCGTATACCGGTATGTGATGTGACCGTATACCGGTATGAGATGTGACCGTATACCGGTATGTGATGTGACCATATACCGGTATGTGATGTGACCATATACCGGTATGTGATGTGACCGTATACCGGTATGTGATGTGACCATATACCGGTATGTGATGTGACCATATACCGGTATGTGATGTGACCGTATACCGGTATGTGATGTGACCGTGTACCGGTATGCATAGAACTTACTCGATCAGCAACTGGTTTAATATCAGGTAATTTACGTATTTATGACGTAGCTTGCCATTTTAAACATTTGAAACTCAGTGGACGTGCTACGCATTCTTTGTTATAATGCACCTGAGATTTGTCAACAGCTTTTCGTCCATGCATCTGACAAAATATCTAGAATATACTTATTTCTTTCGTTATAACCAAAATTATCATAATTAAATAGAGATATTTGCTTTTACTTGCTGTGATTGGGAAAGGGTGCATGCTGCCGTGGTCGTGTTCTAGCGTGCTTCAAACCAAGCGTAGATTGCAGCCCAGCGGTTGCGGGTTCAAACCCCATCAATGTCTGGTCTCAGCGGTCCATGGCCCCGTTTGGCCTATACCCTTTATGTTGAAATTTATATCGTGCGCATGAAAGTTACAAGTTGTGCTATTCAAACAGTTGTTTCCCGCCCAATCCATGCCATGATATAACATTGTATAACCGAATTACTCGCAGAGCATTTTGGGCATTAAATTCCTTGCCTGGCTCCTGCACAGCATCCCCCAAAGGGTGCAATATATAATTAATAGATTACGCACAGTTTTTGATTGGCTGGAAATATTTGTATTTAAATTGCTTTAATGGATTGTGGATTTTATTGTAGGTCGCAAGAAGGCGCTGCTGCTTCCAGTAAGTATTTAGTTTCATTTACGTATATACACTCAATCAGTTATATTGTTTCCAGATCGAGTTGCTATGACCGGTTTACTCCCCATGGTTGTATATATACTAACGCCGATCCTTGAACCAATGATCCAAGCCCTGGTTTACCTCCAATTTTACCGTAGATTGGAAAGAGATGAAGGGAAAGTACAAAACTACAGCGTGCATGATATATGAACTGTTCCGGGCGAACGACCTGGGCAGAGAATATGGCCGACTGTTTGCCTACATCACCGGCAAGCGCATGGCCACGTTTACCATCAGCGAGCGGGCGAGCCGCCTGCAGTTCCTTAAGAAGCTGATATGTATGATACGCGGCAGTAACGACTTGGTAAGTCACATATATATATTATATCTGAGCCTGTATAGCCAGCATGTTAAAGTGGTCAATTAATAATAATAATATTAAGAAGTGATTAATAGTGGCCTCCAGTTCTCTCCAGTTCTTACTAAAATGTCTGTACTTAATAGGGGTGTGAAAGGGCCAAATGGCTGCACGCGACCCAGACATATTTGAAAACTCGACATTCGTCATTGACTCCGAAAATTACGACACTGAGGATCTGAAAAAGCGACATGAATACAGATGGCATTTTAGAAGAAAAAAAACGACACTGAGCTTAGCCTAAAAGCGACACGGAACGTCGGGAAATATCGACATTCGACACTGAGAATTTTGAAAGAATCGACACTGAACCCACCCCCCCCCCTCCCCCTTTCAGACCCCTCTTAATAAAGTAAATGGCCTTTCGACCGCCGATCTATATACTAGTCTCAGTGACTACAAAAGGGAGCTATCATTTCCATATATACATCTTCAATTCGTATTAACTACCAGTATTAAGTATTAAATTTCAGTTGCACGTCATCATGTGCATAAATGTATTTTTCTGTATAGACATTTTGTTAAAAACATTTGATGGGTCTCCATACCGTTTCATCGAATAGATCCATATATATATTGTGTTAGAAGTATTAACCTGTATGTTTCTGTAAGTTTGTAGGCGCATTGCATGATCTACTAAGCATTTTAAACCATACAGATACTCCATTTTACCCGCAGTTGCGATTTAACAGCAGAAATATATCATTATGGCAAGATGTGTGCTCACATGTTCACTATATTATAATCACTATGTTATGGGGATAGTTAATGAGCAAATGGATTTTCTCGTTTCAGCTAAACGATGACTTATGCGAGTATTTCACGTCCAAGGCAATTAAGTTGGTACTTCCGCCCGGCGAAAGTGATGGGAAACCGCAGTTCCTCAACTTGGACGGGGAGTTTTATGCCACCACAGACCCAGAGGTGCACCTCAGGTAAGGGCTGTACCCTATCACAGACCCAGCGCCCACCTCAGGTAGGGGCCGTACCCTATCACAGACCCAGAGGTCCACCTCAGGTAACGGCCGTACACTATCACAGACCCAGAGGTCCACCTCAGGTAAGGACCATACCCTATCACAGACCCAGAGGTCCACCTCAGGTAAGGGCCGTACCCTATCACAGACCCAGAGGTCCACCTCAGGTAAGGGCCGTACCCTATCACAGACCCAGAGGTGCACCTCAGGTAAGGGCCGTACCTTATCACAGACCCAGAGGTCCACTTCAGGTAAGGGCCGTACCCTATCACAGACCCAGAGGTCCACCTCTGGTAAGGGCCGTACCCTATCACAGACCTAGAGGTCCACCTCAGGTAAGGGCCGTACCCTATCACAGGCCCAGAGGTCCACCTCTGGTAAGGGCCGTACCCTATCACAGACCTAGAGGTCCACCTCAGGTAAGGGCCGTACCCTATCACAAACCCAGAGGTCCACCTCAGGTAAGGGCCGTACCCTATCACAGACCCAGAGGTCCACCTCAGGTAAAGGCCGTACCCTATCACAGACATAGAGGTCCACCTCAGGTAAGGGCCGTACCCTATCACAGACCCAGAGGTCCACCTCTGGTAAGGGCCGTACCTTATCACAGACCCAGAGGTCCACCGCAGGTTAGGGCCGTACCCTATCACAGACCCAGAGGTCCACCTCGGGTAAGGGCCGTACCCTATCACAGACCCAGAGGTCCACCTCGGGTAAGGGCCGTACCCTATCACAGACCCAGAGGTCCCCCTCAGGTAAGGGCCGTACCCTATCACAGACCCAGAGGTCCACCTCGGGTAAGGGCCGTACCCTATCACAGACCCAGAGGTCCACCTCGGGTAAGGGCCGTACCCTATCACAGACCCAGAGGTCCCCCTCAGGTAAGGGCCGTACCCTATCACAGACCCAGAGGTCCACCTCAGGTAAGGGCCGTATCCTATCACAGACCCAGAGGTCCACCTCAGGTAAGGGCCGTATCCTATCACAGACCCAGAGGTCCACCTCAGGTAAGGGCCGTACCCTATCACAGACCCAGAGGTCCACCTCAGGTAAGGGCCGTATCCTATCACAGACCCAGAGGTCCACCTCAGGTAAGGGCCGTATCCTATCACAGACCCAGAGGTCCACCTCAGGTAAGGGCCGTACCCTATCACAGACCCAGAGGTCCACCTCAGGTAAGGGCCGTACCCTATCACAGATCCAGAGGTCCACCTCAGGTAAGGGCCGTACCCTATCACAGACCCAGAGGTCCACCTCAGGTAAGGGCCGTACCCTATCACAGACCTAGAGGTCCACCTAAGGTAAGGACCGTACCCTATCACAGACCCAGAGGTCCACCTCAGGTAAGGGCCGTACCATATCACAGACCCACAGGTCCACCTCTGGTAAGGGCCGGACCCTATCACAGACCTAGAGGTCCACCTCAGGTAAAGACCGTACCCTATCACAGACCCAGAGGTCCACCTCAGGTAAGGGCCGTACCATATCACAGACCCAGAGGTCCACCTCTGGTAAGGGCCGGACCCTATCACAGACCTAGAGGTCCACCTCAGGTAAAGACCGTACCCTATCACAGACCTAGAGGTCCACCTCTGGTAAGGGCCGTACCCTATCACAGATCCAGAGGTCCACCTCTGGTAAGGGCCGTACCCTATCACAGACCCAGAGGTCCACCTCTGGTAAGGGCCGTACCCTATCACAGACCTAGAGGTCCACCTCAGGTAAGGGCCGTACCCTATCACAGACCTAGAGGTCCACCTCAGGTAAGGGCCGTACCCTATCACAAACCCAGAGGTCCACCTCAGGTAAGGGCCGTACCCTATCACAAACCCAGAGGTCCACCTCAGGTAAGGGCCGTACCCTATCACAGACCCAGTGGTTCACCTCAGGTAATTAAGTAACATCACCACTGACCCAGAGAGAGGTTCACATCAGGCAGGGGGGATATAATTTGTCACTGACGCATGGCTCTAGTTTAGTTTATATTTTTTGGCATATATTAACGGAGGGATGGTATATGTTTTCGTTTGCACCGTATTATTTTATCATTTGTATTTGTAACAGTAGTAATCGTACTCGTAGTAGAACTAGTAGCAGTTATTGTACGTGTTTCATATCTTGCAACTTAAGATTAATTACCAATAATACCGTAACACACATTTCTACATCTCGTCGCAGGTTCCACGGGGGCGTCCAGCGCGCTTTCTACCTCGCTCGCGCAGACACCGGGGAACGCGTTACCGAGCCTACGCCACCCCCAACTGAACCTACGCCACCCCCAACTGAGCCTACGCCACCCCCAACTTAGCCCAGGCTACCCATCTGTGGCGACATGGAATGACGCTCATTATTCGTATAGCTTGCGGCGAGGGGCGAAAAGTATGACAAATTCATCTTGGCGTGTAAAGATTTTAATGGCTAAAACTAATAAACTAAGTAATGTTGAATATATCTATATACAAAAGAGGGCCTGATGGTTCATTCGGTGATAATCCAGTTTTAGGGTGGGTGGGAGGTAAAATGGGTCCGCCCGATCCGGTCCTGACGGAGTGAGCAGTGGCGTCTGGATACAGTGCCTGCGTGCGTGGTCGGTCGGCCGAGCTGGTGAATTTCGGCCAATCGGGGCGTCCGCTCGGGCGTGGTCTACATGGATTGGGCTGGCGAGGTGCACGCCGTGATCAGGAGAGAGCCGCGGGTGAACCTTGGGTTAGGGGTCAGGCGAGGGTGCTAGGAGAGGAAAGGGTTGGGGCTGAAAAAGGTGAGAAGCGCCGCTTGCCTTCATAATGCCCTCTAATTACTACAGTAGCAGCAATTAGTACATAATTATCCCGGCTATTTAGGTCATCGATCAATCTTGTGACTGGCGCATGACGTACTGCCGGCGATTTCAGAGTTAACAAGAAAGAAAACCACGATTAGATTGTAGCAAATAATATCTACATCATACGTAGAAATGATTAATGCTTCTCACGTCATATGTTGTAAGGTCACATATAGGATATGTTATATATGTGATGTATCCCGGAGCAGAATATGTTATATTACCGGTTTTGTTGTTACTATGTGTTTTATGATGTACTTATGCAGCTCCAATTATATTAGATGTTTCAGGTATCGACATAATTATTACATCACGATAACCAAATGTTCGTATTTGTCGTATTAGTTAAACCTGCCAGCATTGACATATATCTGCTATTACCATTACATTTAAGTTTAATATCAATGGTTAAGTATTGTATAAATATATTGTTCTACTTTATTCTTGACGCACTAATTGCGCGTTAACAAAAACGTGTGTGTTTATGAAATCATGTGTTAAATTAGAACTACATTTTCTACCTAACGTTATTTACATACAATGTGTAACATAAGACGGGTAATCCTAAAGTTCCACCAGAGTATATTTTCATGTACACGTATATCTAAAACCTTGTTCTGCGAATCGATTGAACATCATGCCACAAAAGTGTTCATAGACATTTTCTATCAAGAGCGTCCATATTTTTGAGAAGCTCACATGATCAAACTATAGGCAGTGACGTCAGTCAACATGCCGCGTTTTTGTTATGAATATTCGCGTTATTGTACATGCACTAATGCTACGCCTGCTGTACATGTATTGATATTAATTGTTGTTTTACGGGGGCAAAGTTAATCTTATTGCTGTGGGATTCTTTCACTTTGTCAGCCCGTGATGGGGCGTTACTTGGGTCAGTGTATAAACCAGAAACTATTACCTCTGCACGACTCAATTAACCGCGGCGTATAGTGGATGGTAAGATGAACGCAAGCTCTTCGGTTGGCATCAGTCCCTCTGCGAAAGACGAAGGATTTACAGCTTTTGTGGTGGTTTAAGTAATATGATTTGCTTCGCGACATTTGCGTTTAAAACTGAATAAGCCTATCTGTGACCGACAGAGCTTGCCACAGTCGTCGCGTCGGCGACCTGTCGTTATGTCTTGGTTATTACTCACTGGACGCCTAGATTGGCGTGTCAAAGCCAGTTTCTCAAACCAGAGTCCGTAGTGGTGGGCCATTCCGTCTCGTACGAGACGTGCCAGATGTCAACGATTTTAAGTTGTTCAACGACAAAATCATCCAGTGTCATGTTGTCACCTGTATACCTGGGGGGGGGGGGTACTATCTATAGTTTGGTATATGTGCCGCCCAAATAGCCCCTTTTTTGGTTTTTCTCTCATTCTCTCATATACTCCATATATATACAGCTGTCAGTGTCTATTTTTGATACCTTTTTTAACTAAACATTTCTCTCTCAATTATCACAAAATCTGGCGCTTTTCTCTCGTTTTCCACATGCCCTCCATGGCATGGGCGGCACACCCTCACCACAGTAATAATGATGTCCCCCCCTTTCCCCGCCCACCGGGCCTGTACATCGTCATTTGAGAATAAATAAATGTATGTACTGTGCTATAGTGTTTTTTAAATGTTTAAATCTACTCAAAGCTAACATAGCTTCCAATTCCAGTGGCTGCTAAATTTCTGGTAAACAGGACAAATAAAGGAACCAGTTGGACAATGAGCTAGACGTACGGCGCCATGATAACTGCACAGATACTGTGCGAATCAGATCGATGGTCGGCAGTCGAGTAGGCCCTACGTACGCTATTCTCGCCCATCGTGATTTGCTTACTGCTTTATTGGGGGGAATAACCTTTTTGTATTTGTTCGTATTAGGTTCTTTCTGTTGCTCCTGAAATTTAAATCATTCTTTGACTTTATATATGAATTATTCTTAGACCCATATGAAGGCAATCGCTCATGACGAAAAAAATAATCTTACCACAGAAAATACAAAACATGTTGGGGCGGACGTTCTTCCATGGTAGGGCGAACTTTGTGTCAGCATATAGCTCACGTATGACTCATGACTACATTTTATCCAATTCGTGGGTTTCAACGTACGTAAATGATAAACAGAATAGGGGTCCCACCTCAAATGGACGTATGTACACCAAAAAGCGGAGAGATCGCGAGTCCGGACGTTTCGGGAACATTCTGCACGATTTCACAAAATTCCACGGGTTCACTAATTATCGCTTTAAGGAGGAGTGATACTCCTCAGTTTTGAGGGGTCCAATCCATGCCATGTAGGGACGGGGGCAGAGTTACTCCGTGGCCGCCTGCCAGCCACTCCGGTGGTGTGCGTGCCCGCTGGCCGCCGATCCATGTGGCCGCGGGCGGGGGTGGTGGAGGAGGGAAGGGGGGTGGGGTACTAATCCCAGGACCCCATGGCACGGATTGGACCCCTCAGAACCGAGGAGGATCGCTCCTCCTTAAAGGCGATAATTAAGACACAGATCGTGTACCGTTATTTTACGCTGTCAGTTGAATCTAAAGGCCGCCATCCGCTTAAGTCTGTCCTCCGGGTCGAGAGCATGCTCATATCAAAGACACCTTTGCTCATATATATGCCAGTATAGGACCCAGCTAGGGAGGCACGATTCCTTGCCACAAACCCCCAAGCGGCAGTTCCCGACCGGGCAGCCATCCCCGAGGCCCACATCCCCGCAGTCCATTTTTGCGATCTTCACCCTTATAAATTGCATGGTATCTTCACCTCCTCTAGTTTTCTTGCTTTCAAATATGCCACTTCGTCTTACAAACTGATAGCTCAGCATGTGAAGCCGTTTCGGCTGGTGTCATGTGCGGAAATGCCCCCATGCGGCGATGCCCCACTTACATAAACTATAAGATATTGAGAACCTCTACGCTTTATGTGTTCGTACGGTGCCATTTCTCCCCATACTGAAAGTTTTTCGCGTAATCGACCAATCAGGTTTTAATTAGTGTCGTTAAAATTGTAAAAACAATCGCTGTGACAACAAGACTGCAGGTAAGTGACCCATATGTGGTGAAGTGTGTATACCAATGTTAGTGACATCATGTGTGGCAAATGACATCGAAATCGCATCAGCAGTTTGGACACAAAGCAATAATCACACTTTAGCATGGCCAATCCCATTATAATCCCTCGATACGCCAAATGACAGACGGCACTATGGCACGCCAAACACGACTTTGTTGCGTGTTTTTTTTGTTGGGTGTCAAAATCCATTCGTCGATGCGTGTTTTTCATTCGCTGATGCGTGTTTTTCATTCGCCGATGCTTGTTTTTCATTCGGCGTTGCGTGTTTTCATCCGTCGAGGCATACTTTCATTCGTCGATGCTTGTTTTCATTCGTCGATGCTTGTTTTCATTCGTCGATGCTTGTTTTCATTCGTCGATGCTTGTTTTCATTCGTCGTTGCATACTTTCATTCGTCGAGGCATACTTTCATTCGTCGATGCTTGTTTTCATTCGTCTTGTTTTCATTCGTCTTGTTTTCATTCGTCTTGTTTTCATTCGTCTTGTTTTCATTCGTCGAGGCATACTTTCATTCGTTGATGCTTGTTTTCATTCGTCGAGGCACACTTTCATTCGTCGATGCTTGTTTTCATTCGTCTGGACCAGTATTTTCATATTTTACTTTTTAAGAAAGTGTCTTTTTTATGCGTAACTTAGTAATTTGTTGATGGCAATGTTACTTTTTCTAATCCTGTGCACAACTGTGCTTTGACTAGCTAGAGGCAGTATACTTGGAATATAGCATACATATTATGTAATGTTATTAAGCCAAACTTTCTGATGATCTGTATGTCAATCCTGCAGGCATCTTTGTCTATTATATCTCAAACATAGCAGGCAGTTATGTGCCAGTCTATTTGATTAATATTGATAAAGTATCTGTTAATTTTATGATTTAACTTTGTATTTATTTTACAATGGGCCTATATAAGGCCATATGTATCAATAAAGTATCCTGTTCACCTTACCTGCTTTGTTATTTTCTGATTTCACACATACTTAGCAGTAGTATATTTACTTGTAGTTTGGTAAGTTCATCAAGATGTTTGAATTTAAAGAAATGTTGAATCTGAGAAATCGAATTTATATTCAGAAATACTTTCTTTTTAGAAATAAAATACATCTGTTAGATGTATATGCATATTGACGTATACACTTTATGATAAATGCACTCGAAGTTTACTGAACACAGTTCAAGTTCATGTTCAAGAATCCCTATATGGGGGGAGGGGCTATATGTGCGGTTAAAAATATTCTTCTTAAAAATTCTCAATAAATAAGTTAACCGCATATAGCCTAGCTGATTCTGAGCCACCTCTAAAGTTTTCATTTTAGTCTAATTATGTTTGTTTAAGTTTGCTGACCAATAGTACCTAGCAATATTTTAATCAATAGCTCATTTTGCCTAAATTGCCTTCATATTTTCTGGCCGTATGGCCCCCGTTGTTTCACGCACGGACGTGGTGACTTCAACATGTGCAAGTGTAGCATGACTTGCTGTAGTGAACCGCGGCCAGAAATGCCCGTGTGGGCGATAATAGGCATAATTGCACTAAAATCGACTTTCGTGTCCCGCAAAGGCTCACCGAAGTTATAATTGCGGGCAATTATATGTTTTAGTGTTCACATGTAATCAACAATGTAAATCTGCGCGAAAATGTGCATGCAAATGCTGATCAGAATATATCTAAGTCATGCATCGGGAGTCTAATCTTTATAAAATTGCCTGTCCTGGGGATTTCGACCGGCATTTCAAGTGAGCAATACGGCTTTATAGACTTTATATGGGGAGCTCTTCTGGAATTTGATAGAGTAGTCTTTTCGCAGTATTTTTTGGATCGAGTTTGACTGGAAATTACGTTTCATAGAGGGTCAATCGAAAGCATCTAAGGAAACTGTTTGGATAATCGGTCTTCTGTTAAGCATTCCCCAAAAGGATTTTTCAAATGTTGATACCTTAGTGGAAATATAGACAAAAAGTCAACACCACCGAAAACCAATTTATCGAAGCGAGCGCGTATAAGGCGAAAAAATGTAACCACACATGCGCATGGGTCGAGTCTTCCAACCCCCCCTGCCATCAGCCCATAGTTCTTGAAACGGAAGCCATCAAGAAAACTACGCAAATGTTTCTCTGTTTCTGGGGATCATCTATTTTCTCGGTAAAACGCCACGTTTTGTCCTCCACTCGCTAGGTGGCAGGCAAGTTTCTAGTGAAATTTGACACCAACGAATGAAAGTATGCAACGACGAATGAAAACAAGCATCGACGAATGAAAACAAGCATCGACGAATGAAAACAAGCATCGACGAATGAAAGTATGCCTCGACGAATGAAAACAAGCATCGACGAATGAAAAAACACGCATCAGCGAATGAAAAACACACATTGACGAATGGATTTTGACACCCAACAAAAGAAACACGCAACAAAGTCGTGTTTGGCGTGCCATACGGCACGAGGTGGAAAATCGCTAATATGGATAGGGGCTACTTAAAAAATGCGAGCGTATATTTATTAATTCAGATAGTCCGAGCTAGGGATACATCTAGATTAATATTCAAAATTAATTTCATTTTGGCTTGCCATAAAGAATATCTTTGGCGGGATGACGTATACCATGCACGTGCTTGTGGCATATTATGGACTTTGAATATGCATGCATTGTTACCTTAAGAGCTCGCTTGCGCTCGCTATTATGGATAGGTACTACATAAAAAATGAGAGCGTATATTTATTAATTCAGATATTCCGAGGGGATACATCTAAATTAATATTCAAAATTAATCTCATTTCGGCTTGCCATAAAGAATATCTTTGGCGGGATGACGTATACCATGCACGTGCTTGTGGCATATCATTCGGTTGCTTAGGAACTCCCATTGTGACGTCATGTTTATAACATTTTGACGTCACAACTACTCACTATGACAGCAGCCGATGGGCGGCCACCAAGAGCGCTCTGCTTGGCAACAGACATTTAGCCCGTCGCTTATAAATTAATTTAATTTGAAGTATACATCCGGTGTTAACATTGAATAATTTATTCGTTACCTTTGTGGCGCAGCTGATTTAATTAGACATGACATAACAAGACATGACATAATAGGCTTCGACCTCTCTTTGCTTGAATATATTTATGTACAGCTGATATTTACTCCGAATCCGAAAACGTCTCATGTGAGTTGTTGCGCGAAATGGAAGTCCTAGGCATATGCTTGAAATGGACTTTGAATATGCATGCATGTTACCTTAAGAGCTCGCTTGCGCGCGCTATAAGGTTCCCACTTTTCATTTATTCAGGCTGCAGATAATTTCAGGTATCATAGGCCTATATGTACATTGTATCCTGTCTTTAAATTATGCAAATCGCCAGAATAGTTTTTCTGCAAATTTTTTTACAAAAATCATCAACTTTAACATGGAGCCCTGTAAGAGCACCTTCAGTGGCGGGAAAATGAAAAATGAACTGCTCCATAGCTCAATGAAGGCAACAAGTAAGACAAACGACACCTTGCGTAAAATATAACACTTGCATTTGGGCGCGGATGATGATATCGATCAAGGTCAGTATCCAAGGTCAAGGTCGCAGCAAGGTCAAGGTCACAAAACATGTTTTTCCTCGTTACTATTGAGTCTAGAGATCCGCTGTTTGTTTGAGAGTATTCTTCAGAGAGAGGCGCAAAAGCATTTTTGTATTAAATTATTGGACGATCAAATTCTAACCTCGTCATAAAAAATCGCTGTAACTCCGTAATTGAAGTTAGATGACCCATAAGTCATGGAATACGTGTACCAATGTTAGTGACATCTTGTAGGACAAATGGCATCGAGGTGACAGGAATAGTTGACGTCAACCTCTCGTCGAGTGACGTTTTGAACTTTGGCCCTAACTCGGTTAATATTTGAGTTAGGGAACCCAGATTTGAAAAAATCAACGGCGATATCGACCGGCACTCCCTCGGGTTGCGATGGCCACCGTAACTTCATGTGATATTGTTATCTGTGTATTTACTGAGAGGCTGATGGCATATACATATTCAAGTAACATGGAGAGACTTATCATACATTTGTATGTGGTGGCAGCGATTGATCTAGTTAACCCGGAATAAATCATTTGAACTGTGCCTAATTTATTATTGCCTTATTGCTGGGTTACTCAATCTGGGTTAAACCAAGAATGCTTAACATATCGCGGCATAAAATGCCCCCTTCCTGATATAACACCACAAACATACACCTTCGGCACGCTACAGTTTGGTGGCAGTGATACGATTTGGCCACATACACCTTCGGCACGCTACACATGTATGACAACAATTTGTAATTCCACAGAATGCTTGTTTGAGTTAATATTTGATATTTAGGGGTATGAGGGGTGGGGGAGTGAGAGAAAAGCGCGAGAGATTTTGTGGTCCTTGAGAGAGGAAGGTTTGGTTAAAAAGAAAATCCAAAATAGACACTGACAGTCATGGTAAATTATACGGAGGTTAAAGTGGCATATCGAGCTCCTTCCCGCCAAAACTAAAGAGGTCAAAATACAAATAAGAATCAGTCCTTGAATCATCCAAAATTTTCTGATTTGTCTATTCCACGCAAGCCAGACTGGCAAATACTCTCTTAGCCCGTGATATCAATTCATTTTTTTTCATCTTAGCGGTGAACGTTAGCAGTTTTTTTCCTTTTCGATGCTTTGTTATAAGTAGCAGTGCCGCGACAGTTCCGCTGTGACCTAGGATAGACACGCTTGCCATATCACAGCCGAAACGGCGATGTTTATTAGGTTTCTGAATTTATAGAATGAAGCGATCGAGTTTTCTGCAAATTGTGATATATGTATCGCCTGGGCCTAGATTTGGCGGGAAAAGTTCGAAAAGCAGCTTTAAGATAATACGTTTTATTCATCGTTACCATATTATTAGGACACATATGTATACCCTTTTGGGACCATGTGGACCAACCAAACAACATTCTCCCTATGATGGTACCTTATTTTCTCCATTTTTACATGTCATCGGATAAAATTTGAACCACGTGGTGACAAATGTTGTAAACATAATAGCATAGATAGTAAACTTTGGCCCCCTCTGGTCGTGGCAATGTCTGGTCACCGCGCTCCAAGCTCTCTTATGATAACCTCCTGGCTTGCTCAGCCTCAAACTGATGAAACGCATTCGAATAACTCATACGCCACACACGCGGCATAGCTTTCTGTACCCTGGTTCCGCGGCCCCAACGTCGCTTGTTTACTTGTACCAGCTTAGAGTTTCTGCGATTTAGGCTTGTAGAATTGGAGACTAGCAACAGACCGAGGGTTGAGCAAGCGACCAGCTATATTAGCAAGCGACGCGATTGGCTAAGCCAGAAATATAAGCGCTTGAATAATAAAATCTGACCTTCAATTCATGGAATGTGTTCTTAAACAGAATAATTTGGTGCCGCATGTAAAAATTATTCCTCTCGCCGATATATCTTACCCGGTGATTATGACGTCGTTAATCAAACAGTAAGTAGTTTGGAAAAGCGTAGAGGAAGCGGCTGCGGTTCAATCTGACCAGTCTGGTCAAGTCATAACTGCATATTTTACTGTTTGCTAAGATGTTATTTTATTTTATTTTTTGTTTCATATTAGATATACATTCTAAAACGGTAGTGCCGATTGATGTTAAATATGAGGCCCATTTTCACTATGGCACAGCCCAACCCCATTACCCCTGCTCGCGCTTCCCACACAAACATGCACACATTGCATATGAAAAAAATTCAGATCAGGGCGTCCTTCCAGGAGTCTCTCTAGCCAAATGTTTGCCAAGCTATACGGAACATCTTGGACCCAAACCACAAACTGACGAGAATTCTATCTGACGACCCGTGGCGTGTAGGGTGAACGCTTTAGGCCAAAGAATGTTTAGTTTGGCATAAGCCGAGGCATAACATTCCACCCTTGCTGAGGTGACAGTGACTTCGCAGTACCTGCCCTAACGAGCCCTGTCAGCCCGGACGGCCGCTAGTCCGCTGTCTGCCTTCGACTCATTCCGCTAGGGCTCCATTATATCTCTGTTGTCGCCATCTTCCTCAATGCATTTCCACACTCGCTGGCCAGGGCAGCGCTGCGCAAATTGATAGGAAAAATGCGCCACGCATTTCTACAAATTAGTGCAGGGGACCCAGCCTAAGCCTAATAACACATGGTATCAGGTGATGATAGGAAGAGTTGAGTTACAATTATGACTTTATTGAAAAGGTACAAGGTGTGTTTTGCTGTATTACACATAGCTCGTTAGGTTTATGTTTTATTTTTCAAAATTATAATTTTGCAAGAAATTACAGCTGATTTGACCGTTTTTCAAGAACCTTGAGTTTTGTGCCCGGCCGACAGCAGCGGTAAAAGCGGAGCTTCCGTAGCGCCACCGTTCGGGGAGCTTGCCGCTGGTCCTATCTCGTGGTCCCAGATGGGTCCGACAATAACAACGATGGTTGTAGCGACTACTAATTGGTAATAAACAGATTATCAATTATATGCATACTTAATGGTTGGATGGAAGTGTACATCACATATGCTTGCATATATTAGCCAAATCAGTCATCCCCGAATCGACACCTAAGATTGCCGAATCTATCGACAATACGACAAATCTTTCGACTGAGAGACTCCTAATGTGCTACCAAGCGTTGACGACTGTCTGAACATTTCCACGTAGACTAGCAGGTCTTAATGATTAGGTCCGTTATACTGGATAAGGTGTTGCTACAGCTGATATCAGATCACTAAGTTACAGGAAATCTACATGCGGTCGTTAGCAATGGTTCAGACATGCCGCGACATGCCTCTCCTATCATGGCCGCTGAGGTGTGGACGTGATTTTGTCGTCTGTGAAAGCGAGAGCGAAGAAATGTGTCTGAATCACGTTCAAATGTCTCATTAATGGACAATGTGTAACGTGAACTAGCAAAGGCTAAGTTGAGACATGTTTTATGGGACCAGGCATGCATTATGTGGAATTAATTCAGGAAGAAAGTCACCGTTGGACTGAACTTTGGTATAGCTGCCATTATGACGAGTTGGTTGTCATGTTAAGCCGTATTCTGACCCGAACCGCCCGGCTGCCCATGTAATCGGCAATTGTTGCCATAGCGACATTGCATAAAACAATGAAACAGGACGTCACGCACAAAAGAATTGTAGTTATAGCTTTAACTGGCCCATACACGACTTCGCAATTATACGCCATCTTGGAAAAATCGAGACTGACGCAAAGAGTTATGGGAAATATTTTGGTGTTAACTTGACTTTTTCTATGGAGATAAACATCATATTTCCACGTTATTGGCAAGGCATGTATAAAATTAATGAGCATATCTAACTTAAATTCAGATTCTGTAACTTTTCCGTTACATAGATGACACTATTTCATGTTTATATGGGTACAAAATACGTTGTCAGGCGACGACGCCATCTTGACATCTCGCAAAGACCAAAATAATACCCAGAATGCATTGCGCATGTAGTGGCGCCTCACGGTGGCAACATTGGAACTACGATTAGCGAAGTGGTCTATGTAGCCGCATTGTTGCATAGCTCCGCCTGCCGTTTCTTGGTCACGATATACTGATATATATATATACGTATATGGCGTAAAGAAGGTGACTACCACAAAGCTTGTAAGCGCTAAACATTTTACTTCGAACATTGCATGCGAATTAAACCAAAGAAACAAGGAGACATGTTAACGCCCAGCACATATCAGCAATACAGGTTTACATTATTTGGTTCCAGTTTTAAGAGGCGGGGGGGGGGGGGGGGTAAGAGGGGTATTTCATCTCGGAGCACAGAAATAAAATTCCTAAAATTCCCTTATAAAATAAGCGGACTTGAATTCATGCATAACGTTAGTAATTCAAAAGGATGTGACAGATTATGACATTGGCAATATGACAGTTGAAATGTTCTGGCATTCGCCAAATGAATTGTCATTTATTACGAAATAGCTTAATATGACAAGATACAATCAATCTCGTTTCGCACGTAACGATGTGAATGCTTTGTTTGTCATGAGCATGAGAGGGATTGGCAGAAGAATTACGATTGACCGTCGTTTGCAAACGATATGAAATCCTTGTTTGTCATGAGCGTGAGAGGGTTATGGCAGACGACGTGAATTCTTAGTTTGTCATGAGCGCAAGATGGCTTGGCAGACAATGTGATGCCTGTGAGAGCGGATAAGTGTAATAGGCAGATGCTTGGCAGATGGTGTGAATGCTTGGTTTATCATGACCGAGAGAGGCCTTGAAATAACATGTGAATGTTTGGTTTGTCATGACCGCCAGCAGGCATGGCATACGGTGTGCAAACGCATGTTTTGTCGATGTGAAGGCGTGGTTTGAAAACCCAAACACTTCGTGAACACTTCGTATTTCATCATCGTGAAGGGAATGGCAGACGGCGGTGGGGTCGAGTTAATAGAAATTTATTATCGCTTCATCTCACATTCAGGTAATACTTACGCATACACAATCATAAATAAATGAAAGGTTTGGTCTATCCCCATTTGATTGTCCCAGGAGTTTCTTGGTCTAATTTAAATTTAATGAGCGCACAGGATACCTAAAACAGCACCATTTCACCTCATGCGCCGCTGTCCTAGATTCGAGTAGGTGGGGTGATGTATGCTGAGCATCCTTCAAAAGAAAAAACACTTGGTGTCTTTACGAGGGTGAGTTTCTTGAGCTTTCAAGTCCATCACGCCCAAAATATATATAGACATAACAGAACATATTCATAAAACATGTGCAAGTTAAGCTTAGATTTACCGATGAGTTACATTGAAACTATAAAAAGCACAAAGTCCATATCATTTAAACTCTAAATATTCGCGTTTCAGGTGGCTATACGTGGGTCGCCTTACCAATGTCTTCTGGGAGCGGCGACTTTGCTGTGGATCAACGTAAACTTCGACATAAAATCCAACGTACTTGAGTTGGTTGGCTAGTTTGAAATAGAGAACTATAAGTAGGTCAAGTAGTTTTGTCTAGCGGGCCAACATTGTTATACCGTCTGCCCAACAACATGAGGCTGCCAATTGACCGACGCATTGGATCGCTGAACATTTTAAAAACAAAATAGCCGGTACACCAAATCACTCATTCTTGATGACACCCTTCAAGCATGCCCGCAACAAATGGAAACAATACGATGTGACCAATGTCGTTCCATCACTAGTTCAGAGTGATCAACATATTGTACGCGGCGATCGACCGTGATACGGAACTCGGCCTAGGTTAATTTCATGGCAGTGTAAAGGGAAATAAATGGCGAGAATCAGGGCCAAAAACTCCAACAAAGTCGCATATCACAATCGCGATAATAACTGTAGTGCAAATCACGATCACACGTGAAACGATAACAATTGTTTCCAATCACACATCACGGATTTGCAGTTTTACCCAAATCACGATCACGAGAATTACTTCGATCTCGAATCACGTAAAAAGCTCTCCTCAGTTCCCGATCACGATAATAATTTTAGGTCCAATCTCGGATTACGAAGAATGTATTAGCCCCCCCCCCCCCTCTTTTAACCATTTAAACTTATTCCCGGGTTTAAGTCATTTAATACCAGTTCGAATGTTTAATTCCTAGTTAATTATTCCCAATAATTTACTCCTGGTTTGAATCATTATTGGCGATTTTGATCAATTATTCCCGATTTAAATTACTTACTCTCGGTTTTAATCATTTAGTCGCCGTTGAAAAAATTTACTCCGGGTTTGAAAATTTGATCCGGGTTGACAAGCGGAAAACACGTAGATTAATAAAGGCAAACTTGGATGGCCCTAACGAGCTTGCGTACTGACGACACGAGTCGTGTCACCGCGCTCCGTCCACCCGGATTCAACCCTCTCTGGTGTTCACACTGACGACACGAGTCGTGTCACCGCGCTCCGTCCACCCGGATTCAACCCTCTCTGGTGTTCACACTGACGACACGAGTCGTGTCACCGCGCTCCGTCCACCCGGATTCAACCCTCTCTGGTGTTCACACTGACGACACGAGTCGTGTCACCGCGCTCCGTCCACCCGGATTCAACCCTCTCTGGTGTTCACACTGACGACACGAGTCGTGTCACCGCGCTCCGTCCACCCGGATTCAACCCTCTCTGGTGTTCACACTGACGACACGAGTCGTGTCACCGCGCTCCGTCCACCCGGATTCAACCCTCTCTGGTGTTCACACTGACGACACCAGTCGTGTCACCGCGCTCCGTCCACCCGGATTCAACCCTATCTGGTGTTCACACTGACGACACGAGTCGTGTCACCGCGCTCCGTCCACCCGGATTCAACCCTCTCTGGTGTTCACACTGACGACATGAGTCGTGTCACCGCGCTCCGTCCACCCGGATTCAACTCTCTCTGGTGTTCACACTGATGACACGAGTCGTGTCACCGCGCTCCGTCCACCCGGATTCAACCCTCTCTGGTGTTCGCACTGACGACACGAGTCGTGTCACCGCGCTCCGTCCACCCGGATTCAACCCTCTCTGGTGTTCACACTGACGACACGAGTTGTGTCACCGCGCTCCGTCCACCCGGATTCAACCCTCTCTGGTGTTCACACTGACAACACGAGTTGTGTCACCGCGCTCCGTCCACCCGGATTCAACCCTCTCTGGTGTTCACACTGACGACACCAGTCGTGTCACCGCGCTCCGTCCACCCGGATTCAACCCTCTCTGGTATTCACACTGACGACACGAGTCGTGTCACCGCGCTCCGTCCACCCGGATTCAACCCTCTCTGGTGTTAACACTGACGACACGAATCGTGTCACCGCGCTCCGTCCACCCGGATTCAACCCTCTCTGGTGTTCACACTGACGACACGAATCGTGTCACCGCGCTCCGTCCACCCGGATTCAACCCTCTCTGGTATTCACACTGACGACACGAATCGTGTCACCGCGCTCCGTCCACCCGGATTCAACCCTCTCTGGTGTTCACACTGACGACACGAGTCGTGTCACCGTGCTCCGTCCACCCGGATTCAACCCTCTCTGGTGTTCACACTGACGACACGAGTCCTGTCACCGCGCTCCGTCCACCCGGATTCAACCCTCTCTGGTGTTCACACTGACGACACGAGTCGTGTCACCGCGCTCCGTCCACCCGGATTCAACCCTCTGTGGTGTTCACACTGACGACAGGAGTCGTGTCACCGTGCTCCGTCCACCCGGATTCAACCCTCTCTGGTGTTCACACTGACGACACGAGTCCTGTCACCGCGCTCCGTCCACCCGGATTCAACCTTCTCTGGTGTTCACACTGACGACACGAGTCCTGTCACCACGCTCCGTCCACCTGGATTCAACCCTCTCTGGGGTTTACACTGGCGTGTCACCGCATAATGTCTTGTTTTCTCGCGCGCGAGAGAGCCATGGAGTAGAACCCACATGAGACCAGGAATTGGTGGATATTGTCTGTGCATCTTGTAGCTATTTGCCCTTATCGGCAAATTGCATTTTAAAAATGCACTAAATAGCACGACGTCGAGAATAAGTTTTGGCGAATATAAGACAACGCAAGAAAAGTTCCACACTGGTGGAATTACTTTTGATCACTTTGGTTGGTAGGTGATTTATTGATAAGGGCAAATAGCTATACGATGCACGGATACCCTCACCAATTCCTGGTCTCATGTGGTTAGTACGTCTTAGCTATCTAGCGCATCGGGTACCAGCGCGTATGCGAGCCGTGTATCAGGGCTATTCTGTTATAGCTGCGCCTGGAACTCGGCTCACTTGGTGCTGGATTTTGTGTTTACAGGGTAAAAACTTCCTCGTGCAAACTCACTCGGTCGCGTCGCCATTGCAAAGAAGTTGCTCTTACTCGTTGGTTGGAGGTTATATCTACATCTACCGTTTACCGTCGGAGTTGAGGCGCCCAAAAGATACTTGTACGTGTGTTTGACCATGGCATATTTAATAGTTCGATTCTCTCTATTGGTCATGGTTATCATACAAGTGTCTAGAACACCAGCTGCCGGTGAGTGTTACAAACATATCAAACCTCATACACGCTGTACGCCAATATATATAGATTTAATGTCACAGGGACTATTTCTCTATAGTTTGATATACGTATGATATGAAACTACTTGGTACTGATATAGTGGTTATGTAGTTATCAACCATAGCATATTCAACGGTCCCTGCTTCATCAATAGTCATGTTTTATTGTATTTTGACGACGATTTTTCTTCTGGCTTCTGGCTGGAGGCAGGGCCCATTCGCCTTGACTTTTTAGCATTTTCTGTAGGCCTACTCAAAGCTTAAAGTACGTTAGCTTATAATATTGATTGATCGACTCCGTTATACATCTTCGACACAGTGAGATCGGGGAAAATTCAACGTAAACGAATCTGACCGTTTATTGTTTTGTTGAAATTCTACCACGACAGTACTAAATGACGACCAATATGTGACAGTATGACACATGCCCTCCGCCCCTCCCCCACCCCCCCACACACGCACACACACACACGACATGCATGACTGGCGTTTTGAGTGTTTGCCAAGCGGGAGATCTACTGTTGACTAGTCTGCCAAGCAATATTGAGTATTGTAGACCGACCACTTTGATCGCAGGGAGGGAGGGTACTTAATACATTGCTGGGTTTGGGGTGGTTGAGCGGTAAAGCTCTTTTTCTTTATTTTTTCTGTTGACCCGCTCTATGTGTGGGGGAGACAGGGGGGCGGGCGGCAATGGGAATCATGTTCAAAGATCATGAATAAGACATTTCTTTATTCACAGTTGACGGTGAATTAAACGATTAAACTCCCTGCGTACAATAATGAGAGCGAATACATTATACAAATTGACGGTTTCCCGATTCCCGGTTATTTAATCAAAATTCCCAGTTCAGGATAAATGAAATCATTTGATCACAATGGTCGGCTAATACGCCATCTCCAGTTCACGAAGAATTATTTTCCTCATTTGCAGTTCACAGTGAAACGAAAAAACGCAAAAAACACTTGGCCCCCTTTTGTAGACATTTTCAGAGCCCTGCCACCCCCCTAGTCGCAAGTTTTAAAATATCCACTATATAGGGATATCTTTTTACTCACAAATGTCCGCTCTCTCAGGCATTCCGGGGGGCCGGCGACCCCCCCCCCCCCCCCCCCACCGCCACCAGATTGATATAATAGTACTCACCCCTTGGGGCATGACACAGCGCCCTTTTTTCTTTGGGCCAAGATCGGTATCCCGCCCGGGCAATTCTGGGTGTGCCGATAGGGTTATGCCTGTTCCAATGGAATGCGCACACTGTTCACGTCCGGTGCACGATACAATCGGCATGCCGCGTGAATGCGCACGCACCTAACCCGTAACTAAAATGTTTGTTCAGTATTTGGGCACAACGCCCTCTTCAATACAATATTCAAATAGGTGACATACATGCCTATATAAAAACGTCAGCTACAGCGATGACAGAAATGAGTTAAATGCTTCGTAAACAAAAATGGCGAAGTTCGTGATGATGTTTTCGTTTTTACTGCCAAATAGTCTTACACAGTTTTTGGGACGTGGGGTAACGTGTATATAGCCCGTCTCTTATCCCGACTTGAAGCATGTAATATACACACCAGAGTAAAATGATATTCGAAAAGATAGTCACCATGTTTAACACAAAATTTACCATACCTTGTGGTTCTATGTTACAATGCCTACTTTTTTGAACTTCTACGATATGAGCCCAACACCTCAACCTGGCGTATGATAATAGTAGTCACAGGTAAAGCTGCCCGAACCAGCCTCGCCCCATCCCACCGCGGTGTGCTGGGTTCGCCGTCATTATTGCGCAATTTGAAATAAAAGCTTTTTGTTGTTAACCAAAAGAACGCTTGTTTATGTCTCACACTAAGTTTCTTTCCCCAACCAGCTTCGTGTCTGTTCGGGAAGAATTCGGCCTGTGAGTTCCGGTGTCACTGTGCCGGTGGCGCCACCTGTGATCCGAACACGGGAGTATGTCCGGGAGAGTGTGCCCAGGACAGTCCTGGTCTGTTCACCTGGAGCGGCGAGGCCTGTCAGATAGGTAAGAGTCGATAAGGGTGTCAACTAGTAGAAACCGCCTACCTCCATAGCCGGTGTACCAGATACATTGATGTTGTGGTTTCATCAAATGATATATTAACATAATAACACACATATTAATTTATTTTAATGTTGTGTCTGAACATGATTTGAGGCAAGTGGTCGATTTACTATAGAACGGTAGTCTGGCTGGGGGTGCAGCCCCCCCCCCCCTCCACCCCCGTCCCCCTACCCATGGTCAGAACCAGTCAACATCCGGTTCGCTTACACCAGACTAACGCGCCCTCCCCCGTGGCAACGTCACAGGTCTACATTTTTAACTTCAGCTATCACAAAATAATGATATATAATTTAGACCAAGGTTTTATGTATGCCTCATCGCACCCATGTACAATTTATATGACTAAATACTGGAATGGCAATTTTGGGATATGGGTGACGTATTATAGAAGACGCGAACTCTTCCTTGAGAGCTCTCTAACGTAATGTCCTACACAATACCGTTTTTAATTGTGCCGAATATAGGTACATCGATATGTAGATCTTCAACCACAGAATGTAGGACCCTTTATATTGACCTCTAAAGATCATATCGCGACAATGAGAAGTGTCACGGTAGAGAGGTGCCTAGCCCCCTATTCGCCCTATTCACATGTTGGGAATTCCCACGCGAGAACGAGGCTATACCTGCAAGTTTGCGCGCGAACGGCTAGGTATCTCAGAACAGTCCCACTAGACCACTTTGTATTGATCTGCCTAGTGCATATGTGTGGCCATGGTGAGTGGCACAAGGGCCTTTCTCTCGTGCCATCAATGGTCACTATTTAGTCTGTCAGGTCTTTATTGTTCAAACTAATTAACAAATAAGACCTATTTCTGCATATGTTAATCTTTTTCGAGCACATTTAACAATAGCCGAACGTGTAAGCCTATGCCACACGGAACGTTTGACCCCCTCTAGCTGGGGGTATCCCCAACCAGCAGTGGGATGCTATCGCTTCAACAGAGCTTATCTGCTTAGTGGAAGATAGCTAAGGTCCATACGTTGATTTGTCTCTTGGAAAGTTAACGGTAGATTAAATCAAACGTTAATGGTGTTCTTATTACAAACTTTGCAGGGAATGGTTGCTGGAGGTAAAATATGACGCACTGAAACGCATTGCGTAACGTTGCAGACTTCGTAGCTCAGTCGGTAGAGCGTTTTACCTTTCGATACTGGGGTCGTGCGTTCAATTCTCGATGGGTGCAGTTAATTTTTTCCCTGCATTTCGTGCAACAACCATATTCTCCCATCAAAGTGGTCATCACTGTTTTAAGATTAGTTCATGCAACGGCACAGGCATAGTCAATCAATACGTGCATGGAGGGGGTGGGGGTGGGGGGCGGGGGGTAGAATTATTGCCACATTGGTCCTTTCATGAAATAAAATATGTCAGCATAATTCCATAAACCCAGCATAATATTCCCCCAGTTAAAACACGGGATTCAACAACGCTTGTGTGCACAAGTTTTCATGTGGTTTGATTTGGGTTTAACGGCACTTCCAGCCTGTAAGGCTATAGGCCTATTGTGCCATTTCACGTGGGTCTATCATATGAGTAGTAGGCAAAGAATGTCCGGGTCATAGGATTCACTCAATACTCAATACTCACTCAATACAATAAAAATACTCATAATAAAAGCAAAAACAATAGTAGGTCCATGGACTAATATGTCACAGCACAAAGATTTCAGCTGACGTGGAAAGCGAGTTAAAAAATATGAGGGGCTTTCATGCCAATTGAACCTTGCTGCATGCCGCGGGAAATACTCCACTTTTTTTCAAGTATACTCGCCCCAAAAGACCCTCCTTTTTCACATGTACTTGCTCCAGAACACACACACAAACCCTTTTCATCTGCCTGAAATCGGTAATGTCATTACTGAAATCACCCGGGAGCTATTTCGCAGCGAACCTGCAACAGTGTCTCCCATTAGATTTCACGTGTTGGGCGAGTCACGCAGTTTGTGTTTGCAGGCACAGCCTCATTTTGCGTCAATATGGCAATTCCGTGAATAAGGCGAATTCTGTGCCCCGGAGGGAGTGGGTACTTAATACATCGCTGGGTTTGGGCGGTTTCCGCTTTAAAGCCCCACCTTTTTCACTTCCAAAACCCGCTCGCGGGGGGGTATTTTTTCGTTGACCCTCTGTATGTCGCAGTTCCATGCAGACTCAATGGGGTTAAATCATTTTTCCCGGTAAACCCGCTGTGCTTTAAACGCATACTTTCAAAGTTTCAGTCACCACATCCCCCCCCCCCCCTCCGGGTTCTGCACGAAGATAGTCTTGGGAACATCGAAGGTTATACCTAGTTTGCCACCTGTTCCATGGGAAACACATGGATAACATGTTGTGAACTGGCATACATTGGGCTTACCAGTCTGAAGAGATAGGTATGGAATGGCCGCCTATTCCAGTCAACGACATTTTGGGCAAACCTACATGACATATATCCCGCATTTTTGAACCATGTTTGACGCCTGCTCGCTTTGACCTTAAAATCTGTTAAATACGTCCATACAGCCATTCCAACCTAGAGTTATTTTTCGAGTCTGGCCTGGTATGCCAATTCACCAAAGAGGCATAGACATTACTGGTTATAAAAGTTACTGTTGAATTTCACCCCCTGCCATGAAAAAGTGAATCTGGGCATACCGACTTCGCTGGGATTAGTTGCGGACACAGGATTTTGCCAAAGGGGGGTGGGGGCACGATTCTGAAAAAGGGGTGCATATTTGTATCATTTCAACGTGTAAATGCCGCCAAAATGGACTTAACTGGCTTTGTTACGTCGTAAAAGGGGGCACGTACCCCTTATGCTCCCCCCCTCCCCACACGGGATCCGCCACTGGGGATTAATCCTCCCTAAAGTTAATCGTCCAAGCTCTTAGGCATTTTCATTCCATCGGGCACAGGTCTGATAGGTGACCATTAGAGATAATCATCTGAAGTATGCTAGCTGCCATGGTAAAGGCGTCTGTAATCTGCAATTTGTTAATGTAAACATGTATTTTTAGCCGGATCTATCTTAAAAGTGCAATATATTATACTACTATGCAAAATAAATCGGCAGTTGTTGGTAAATATATGAAGTTAGCAATCATAATATCACCGATGTGTTTGCAATATAGACACGAAGCAGATATAGCCATAAAGAATACATTGTTCTGTATCTGGCAAAGCAGTATGGCCCGTGGCAGGGGGGGTTGGACGACGCATGCGCACGTGTCTTTACATTTTTTCGCCGTACACGTGCTCGCTTCGATAAATTGGCTTTCAGTGGTGTTGAATTTTTGTCTATATTTCCACTAAGGTATCAACATTTTGAAAAATCCTTTTGGGGAATGCGACTTCAGTTATCCAAACAGTTTCTTTATATGCTTTCGATGGACCCTCTACGAAAAGTAATTTCCAGTCAAACTCGACTAAAAAGATAATGCGAAAAAGTAAACAAATAGGGCAATTTTTTTCAATTGAAAATATTTCCAATTTATAAAGACGAACCCAGCTTTTCAAAAACATGAAATACATCATAACAGACTACTCTATCAAAAATTCCGGAAGAGCTCCCGAGTGCTCCCCAGTCTATAAAGCCGTATTCCTCACTTGAAATGCAGGTCGAAATCGCCAGGACAGGCCATTTTGTACAGATTAGACTCTCGATGCATAAAACTTAGATATATTCTGATCAGCATTTCCATCCACATTTACGCGCAGATTTAAATTGTTGATTGCATGTTGATTGGACACTAAAACATAAAATTGCAGGCAATTATAACTTCGGTGAGCCTTTACGGGACACGAAAGTCGATTTTAGTGCAATTATGCCTATTATCGCCCACATGGGCCCTTCTGGCCGCGGTTCACTACAGCAAGTCATGCTACGCTTGCACACCACGTCCGTGCGTGAAACAACTCGGGCCATACAAATTATGTTAACCAGGACTGATATAATGTTTGGGTGCGGATTATCATAATGACCTTTTTATACCCGGGACTAATCTGGGCAAATATTTGTAAAGCGTTTAAAGAGGACAATATAGATAGATCTATGGGACACGCAGTTATGAAAAAAGAAGATATGAAGGCAATTTAGGCGAAACGGGTTATTGATTACAATATTGCTAGGTCATAAGTCTGCAAACTTAAACCAACATAATTAGACTAAAATTTTAGTGGTGGCTCAGAATCAGGTGGGCTATATATTCACTTATTTATTTAAATTTGTTAAAAAGAATATTTTTAACCACACATATCCATATAGGGATTTTTGAACACAAACTTGAACTGTGTTCAGTAAACTATAAGTGCATTCATCATAAATTATATATATCATTATACAAATACATCTGAGAGATGTATTTTATTTCTAAAAAGAAAGTATTTCTGAATATCAAAATGATTCGATTTCTTAGCTTGAACATTTCTTTAAATTCAAACATCCTGATAAACTTACCAAGCTACATATAAACATACTACTGCTAAGTATGTGTGAAATCAGAAAATAACAAAGCAGGTAAGGTGAACAGGATACTTTATTGATAGATATGGCCTTATATAGGCCATTTGTAAAATAAATACAAATTTAAATCATAAAAATGAATAGATACTTTATCAATATTAGTCAAATAGACCGGCACATAACTGTCTGTTATGTTGGATATAATACACAAAGATGCCTGCAGGATAACATTACATAATATGTATGCTATATTCCAAGTATACTGCCTCTAGCTAGTCAAATCACAATTGTGCACAGGATTAGAAAAAGTAACATTGCCATCAACAAATTACTAAGTCATGCATAAAAAAGACACTGTCTTAAAAAGTAAAATATGAAAATACTGGTCCAGCTAGGGATACAACCACTGAATGGTATAATTTTTGTTGTTGTTCATAATATGATTATCAGTATTTGCCATGAACAATTTAGCACATACAAACAATTAAAAAATAATTTACATAGCACCATAATGAAGTGATCGAGACCCACAGTATATGACATGGCGGTAAATAGCACGGAGAAATCATTCTGAAACAAAGATTATATGTTCATGAAGTGGTAATGTAGCACAGGGCACACTTAATACTACCAGATTTTTGTTTGTCTCTTTTCTAATGTGTCCCTCGTGCTAATAATTTCTTCTTACTGATAATATTAACAACTAACCGTACATTGTGAGTGCAATCCATCCAAGGAATCCATGTAAAGACAATTGTGCACTTTGTTACATATAGGACACAGGTCTCATTATCCACCATTAAATTGTCAATGTGTGGTAATACTTTGATAATGACTACTCAAATGATAAACTACGGTAGGTTTGGCAAAAGGTAAACAGCTCAGATGCAAAACTGGCAGTTTGAAAATATCATATTACTTTGCAGGGAGTGAGACAATCAAAGAATAAAGTGGCTAAAAGATGCAAATGCAACTACCTGCACACAATATGCCATATCATCTAGAAATATAAAACCTGGTAAAATGTTCTCGGCATAATGCTTTAATAAGTAATTATAATAGTATAACATTGGATATTTACATATCTACATACCAAAGGAATATAAATTAAAGAAAGCAGCAGACTCTATAGATGCTCTAGATGACTTTAGATTTCCACAATTTTTTTATATTTTGGAAATCGATTTTTAACCCACAAGTTTCATTGCAGTTATTGAGTCTGGCTAATAGTAATGACCAAAACAGCAATAGTCATAGATCTACTAATTCATTATTGATACAGGTTAATAATTCTCAATTTTAAAATGTGTATCTTAAAAGTACAAAATGTTTACCTCAGAAACAAATCATTAAGGGGGTAATATGATTTCTGCAGAGATTTCATCAATAAAATATCTTTATCAATACATTCTATAGCTTAGTCAACTATAGCAAGTAATAAAGAAATCAATTTTTACTGTAATAACCTGTAAATATATTTTTTTAAACCAGATTAATCTGTAGATATTTTTAAGGTAAGCCACCCATAATGAGCCGCGGCGATTTTGAGCAGACCTCGGTAAACATCAGCAAACATCGGCGGGCTGTAGCCCTGATATTTTAAGCAGTCTTAATGAAACAAAGCACGAATAAAACACAGCAAAAAAAGTGGTGACATAGGTAAAATAAACATCGCATAATAAGCTTCATAATTATATCGAAGACCATTATATATAACCAGATTTATTAAAATGTGAGCACAAGGCGTAAATTACTGATAATTGGTGTGAAATAAGCTGCTCCAAAAAATATTTCTTAAATAACATTTTCAAGTTTCAGGACGTGTTTCTTGGGAAATTTGCACGGCTACCTGTATTTTTCTTTATTTTTATTGCAAGAACTATGTTTTTAGAAGTTTTTAAACGTGGTTTGGTGTCAGAATTTTCATTTTTGATGAAATAATAGCCAATTTTGTGAAGGTGGTGATTTCGAATTTTGGCAAAACGGTCCTGTTTTTGCATAACTGCACTTTATTATTGCCATTCTGTTATTTTTTGTGGCTACTATTTACATTGTTGAATATCATTGCTGTATTGCACTTGGCTTAAGCTTTCCAAAGAGCTATTACTGATGATAATGACTTAATATTGAGCTGAATTGTAGCAAAATTACATATTCGTGGTAGGTGTCAAGTTTTGGTCATTTTGTGATGGGGCTGTACTTGGAAAATGGAGAATATTTTTTTAACGGGACGGTAAAGTATCCTAAAAATTCACCAGAAGGTGTGTAATTGGGTATACTTTCATAAAATAATCACAAATACAGAGTTCTTTTACCTTGCTATTATGGGTGGCTTACCTTAAGGCATGATGCACAGTGCGACTTATAGCAGCTATATGGCTATAGTCTAAATATTTCTCAAAATCAGCGGATGTGACTTATACACCGGTGAGACTTATAACTCGAAAGTTACAGCAGCTTATAGATTAATATAAAGTGACCCGACTCCTCTAGCGGCTGTTATACTACTTATAGTCTGCATACACTTCATTTTGAGGATGGCTATGCAACTGAAGCGTAAGAACAAATTTGTCTATGCTTTTATTTAACAGTTTAATAGCTGCCAATAGATATGATCCTGTTATAAATCATTGGTAAAGCAGTTAACTGCAGCTGTACAGAGCTGTACAGAGGTTGAAATGATTAAAATTAAGTTTTTTCGTTTCGTTTTAACTTTGACAGAAGAAAACTAGATCCTCCCACCGCCCCCACCCCCCCCCCCCCCCACCCCGTCCCCACTCCTACTACAACCAATAAGTATAAGTTTCTACCATTGATGCTCCCATGATTAGTTTTCATAGTCAAAGTAATGCAATTTTTGATTTCACCAGTGACTGTACGGTCTGTTTGTAATCTGTTGGGTGTCAAACAAATTAGCTGATCTAATCCCGGGGTGAGCCTAGATTCTCTCTCATTATCGCTCGTTTTCATGAACGCGGAGAACACTTTTTAAATAGCTATAAAAGAGGGAAGATAGAATAATCGCCTAAATTCTACATCACTATACATATTACACGTGTCATGGAATCAAACAGACGTATATGAAAGAAGACACGACAATATTTGACTGCGTGTGAGCGGTTTGAAAATCTGAAGCAGTGAAACGGCCGTGCACTGTTCCCACACGACCGCCTCCCATGCTCTCTCAAAACACTAAGCCGAAACTTCCGGCGATCACTAGTTTGGTTCATTCTTTCAAACCCCCCCCCCCCCCCCCACCCACCCACTGGGCCCGTGGTAAACCCACCAGCAAGGGGTCTACGACATACTGTATTTTGATCAGGCCTTCGATGGGAAGGTCATTGACCTTACACACAATGTATCATATGTATTGTTTTATCAGGTAACGTAGCCCATGGTAAGCCCACCAACCAGACTGGACAGTGGAACATATTGTACAGTTATCAGGCTGTCGATGGTACGGTCATTGACGGTACACATATCGATCAGCGGTCTGTCTGCGCTCACCCTAACGCGGGGGACGGAAACCACGCCAAGTGGACCGTGGACCTCGGCGGCGACTACGTCATCCACAACGTCACTGTCTTCAACACGAACAATTACATCGGTGAGATCGTTTCAGCGATTTAACACACAAAAACATAGGATAAAAATTTCACCAATTAATTTACACTGAAATCATCAGTGCAGTTTACATTTTAAACATAACATTATAAGTAAATGATGTTGGTCATGTCAATAACACATTGCTTTACCTGTGATTACAAAGGTTCTGGATAAAGGAGCATCAGCATATTATTATTATGACGGAAATCTTCGATTTCAGAAATCTGTCAGTTCGTTTGTTTGTTATGGCGAAAATCGCCATCATGTGACTCTGCTCTGTTTGTGTGTGTGTGTGTGTGTGTCTGTCTGTCTGTCTGTCTGTGAGCACGATAACTGTGGAACACTTGCAGCTATCGTGATCAAACTTCGCCAACAGATGCCAGAAGTTTAATATCAGGTCAAGTTCGTTGCCGGGTAAAATCGGTCAAACGTCAACGTCACGGTGACGTCATACGTCCAAAACACATTTCCCCGTCTAACTCTTAATATTACAGCTATAAACACGAAATTAGTGTCTACATACTCAGCGCCTCAATATCTTTCTCGCTACTGCCATCAAATTTTACGTAGGATCAATAGTTTTGACGCTACAGGCTTTGGCAACTTAACAAATTTCTACACAAGTTGTTTTCCTTAAATCGAAAAGCGATTGCCACGAGACTTTGCAGGGACATTAAAGGTACCACTCCTCACCACAAATTATGCTGATCCCATTAATAGTGTCCGTTACCAAGGCGACGAAAATCCCCATTATGAGCCAATGGAAGTTTTGTCCCCCGATTTTGACAACTTGCCATACAGGTATCTTAACGCCGCTTGGCAGCGGACATTCGGTCCGCCACATAGATAGATTATGCCAAAAATTATGGCGATCAAACTCGTAGTATTCGTTTCCAAGGCAACGGAAAATGCCATTATGAAAGATAAAAATCCAATCTCAGGTCGAATCCGGAGTGCGCAACGTAACGGTGCCAGAGCGCCTGGAAGTTGGGAGTTCGAACCCGACTTTTATAATTTTTAAGCTCTCGCCCTCCAATATTTATCACAGACTAAGGCATAAATTAGGAACTTATATTTAAAATGTTACTAAAATCAGACTGGCGGTTATCACGTAACGGGTCATCTCAACTTAAAATTAACAAAATTCACGGTGCCCTCAATATTGACCGTACAAACTTCAAAATGGTATAGGCCACTGTGGAATGGTATTGCCCGTCAGGAAAAAATATGGTTAAAATTCGCCGTGTTAAAACTTTTGCGTAAATCGACGAAAATGTCGTTGCAATAGTACACTATACGGCGTTCCCGTTCTCCTAACGCGACCCCCCCCCCCCCCCCCCCCACCTCCCGCCGCCTCTACCCCGGCCTTCTCCATGCCCTCCAATACACACACGCATTCCAGCTTTGATGCGCATCACTGGCGCACACACCTGCCCTTATTCACACCCACCCCTACCTTACACCCCTGCCCTGTGTGTTGCTGGCCGGTCCGCTGTCGTTCAGCTGTTTGCATTCTGCCCTTACCGCGAACCGAAAGCCCCCCCCCCCCCCCCCCGCAGGCCCCACCTGAGGTCGAGGTGACAGCGGTCGCATCAGCATGGGAAGATACAAAACGCCGTAATTCCCTTAATAATCGGCCCAGAAGGTCCCGGTTTGATGTATAATGTGCAGCAAGACGACCCCCATGCACCAGTAATGCGTCATCAGACGTTCATTTGAGCCATAAACTCTCAGCCGCCAGGATGATGAGCCTTGTCTGTGCGTCCGTCTGTTCGCGCTCTGGATCGCAAATCGCAACAGATCGTTCTGTAACTTTACCCACCGATAGGTATCCGACATGGCTCGGTCAAGTTTGTTAGCGGGGTATGTAGGTCAAAGGTCAAGGTCACAGGAAGTTTGTTCCTTAACCATTGGGAGATAGGGCCAATAATTGAAATACAGGTCACTGTACAGACAAAAATACACATATGGTCCTCTGGCGTTTCTCGCCCTGTGCCAATTTGCATCGAAATCGATTAAGAAGTTTGGTCGCTAAAAAATATTTTAACTTGAAAAAGAAGCTTTAACATGGGACTCTATGAGGCTACATATTTGAGCAATAAGCTCTACTCGTCGTGAGCAATAGTATCGCTCAACGCTGCGTGTGTGGGTGAGCATTGACGGGGAGGGTAGCGAGCAGTGTGGCGTTGGGTTCTGTTCATCTCTGCGTGTCTCCAGGATCTGAGAGGTCAGAGGTCAAATCTGGATCTGGAAGGTCAAATCTGGATCTGGAAGGTTAAATCTGGATCTGAGAGGTCAAATCTGGATCTAAGGGGTCGATCTACCTCTGAGAGGTCAAATATGGATCTGAATGGTCAAATCTGAATCTGAATCGTCAATCTGGAAATGAGAGGTCAAATGTGGATCTGAATGGTCAAATCTGGATCTGAATGGTCAATCTGGATATGATAGGTCAAATCTGGATCTAAGGGTTCACATCTGGATCTGGGATGTCAAATCTGGATCGAATGGGGCAAATCTGGATCTAAGGGGTCAATCTGGATCTGAGAGGTCAAATATGGAATGAGGGGTCAAATCTGTATCTGAGGGGTCACTCCGGATCTGAGAGGTCAAATCTGGATCTGAAGGGCCAAATCTGGATTTACTTTTCATCTGTCCGTGTGTGTGGTCGTGTGTATTGGCGGCGAGGGGTGGGGGCGCGGTGTGCGAGAATGTCATTTCCGTCATCATCCTTCACCCTGTGGGTGACGGTGTCCAGTTGTGCTATCAAACACAGCTGTCATATCAAGAACAAATGAACAAATTAAGGCTTGTTTCGGTGTAAAAAGAAAATGATCTCGAGCAATTATTTATTGCACTCCTTAGAAACTGAACGTTGCTTCTCTTAGCACGTCTAACTTGGCGGGTATTATGGAACGGCGTAATGTGACGTATGCTTTAATTTAATATAAATTGACTCGGGTGATTAACGGCCGCCTATTTTCAGAATGTCAAACATGTGTATATTCACAACGATTGCTTTTCATCCGGTAAGTTATCGTTTAGTCAAGATTCAGGCCCTTTATCTGTTACTCTGTGTCTTGATATGGCCCAATCGTTCCTCGTTATACACACCAGGGTGGCAGTGGTTGGCAGACTTCGATGTGGTTGTGACGGGAGGACCATCCGGGTCCCACACATGTGGTCACTATAGAGGAACCGTGCCTGGGGCCAACACGACGAACGCCTGGAGAGGGACAGCCAACATCAGCTGTGACGCACATCCGATCGGCAGATACGTCATCATTGAGAAGACCGGTAGCGATTACAGTCATGTAATGACACTGTGCGAAGTCGTTGTCACCGGACATGAAAGCCAGAGTACGTATCCCAGTGTGTAACGTAGTAAGTGCACTCAACCGGCTACGGTATCACTAGACAGGATAAGGGCATACATAGTGCAGACCAGCCCCCCGCCCCATACATTGCTGGGTTTGGGAGGAGGGGGGTCAGCGATAAAGCCTCTTCTTTTCACCGCCAAAATCCCTCGGTTGGAGCGTTTTACCGCCAAAATCTGCTCGTTCGGGGCTTTTTACCGCCAAAATCCGCTTGGAGCCCTTTTCTCCCCCCTCCCCCTCCCCTGTAGCAAGTTTTAAAATATTCGCTCTATAGGGGTATATTCTTCATCACAAATGATCCGCTCTCTCAGGCAACAATGCACCCGCGGTTTCCACCCACTAGACCTGGGAAAATCCGTGTGACGTCATAATGCCTCGTTTTAGTAGGAAATGCAAAAAAAGTTAGTTTCTCAGCCGTGTTGTCCCGTCGTAACAAATATTCGTCATTGTGATGGCGCAAATGAATGAAAAATATGTCGTCTATCCGTTTTGTGCAGCTATATTTCTGAAATATTCATATCGCTAGGCCTTCCGCGATGGACCCACCCCTCGGCGCCTGGCTCTTGCGCAGGTAATCTGGTTCCCTGTATCCGTCTTTGCGTAACATTAACAAGTAGCAGTAATTTGTCAGTACCCCTTTGTTGACAGATACTGATTATTTTCATTGAAAGGGAAACAATGTGGAAGTTATAGACAAGTATCAGTATGCAGTATCTCAAATTGACAGGCAGCAGGACAAGACACCATTTTGAGGATTAGCCAACCTCCTAGATCTGCGATCTCTCCTGTATTAATTTGTTTGGCAGTGAGCACCAAATAGTAGATCAACAAAGTGATTGCCCGACACTTAATTATTTTGCACCAATTCGATATTATTGATTAGGGAATAGAACACATTGTTGCAAAGTGTCAAACTTAGGACAGTCTCATCACCTTTTTACTACAACTCTCTACTAATAATATACAAATAGAGTTAGGGGGGCGTTAAAAAAAAATTATTGGCTCGATATCATGCTGTAGCTGTATTCCTGTCGCCGATGCATAACACGCCACATCATGATTGAAGCATGTTTTTACAGTTTAAGTGTGCGTTGCAATATCATGCATGACGATTCGCTTTGTCTTTGTGTTCCACAGGTTGTGATGAGTGTCTTCGGGACTGTTCTCTTCTACTTGTGTTCCACAGGTTGTGATGAATGTCTCCATGGTTGTTCGATTGTCCGTGTGTTCCACAGGTTGCGGTGAGCATCTCCAGGAGCGAATGTCAGGACTGTTCTCTTGTCCGTGTGTTCCCCAGGTGGTTGTGTCTCCAGGACTGCTGTCTGGTCGTTGTGTTCCACAGGTTATGATGAGTATCTCCAAGACCGTTCTCTTATCCTTGTGTTTCACAGGTTGTGGCGAATGTCAGGAATGTTCTCTTGTCCGTGTGTTCCACAGGTTGTGATGAGTGTCCCCATGACTGTTCTCTATTCATTGTGTTCCACAGGTTGTGATGGGTGTCAGGACTGTTCGCAGGTCATCGGATGTCGTTCGTGTTCTTCTCCCGGATTAAAGTGGCCGCCGTGCACGGAAGGTAAATTTCCTTGCGCTATTTAAATCCTCATAAAATTACAGTGCCAGACGCATTTTTAAATGGGGCCTTTTATTCCGCTGAGACACATTTAATATCCGTGACAATGGGAATTATACATTTCGGCCTCTGATATTTCACTGGGCGTTTTGTGCATGATTTGGTGCATATTTTGTGTGAATGTATAGTTTCCGGTATGCTACGTCCTAAATACTGGGACATCTTTTCCCACTTTGCCTCTTGCCTTAATAATGCGTTTCTTAAAGACCTAAGATTAGCAAGATTATTCCATGTGTGTCATATTTCGTTTTATTAGATCCGCACACATGGTCGGTCACAATTAGAATGCAAGAGTTAACTGGAATGTGTCAGATAATTATATGATCAGCTATCATATAAAAACATTATTAATTTATTATCAATTTTGCAGAAGGATATTTTCCAAACGGGATATGTAGGTCTATATATGTATATCGACCATACCTTTACCTTTTGTGTTTTTTAAAAATGCATTTTTATTGCTATAATAATGTTATAGTACCAAAATATATATTGCAGATCCATAATGAAAGCATAACATTACAGCACATTGCTTGGTACATCAAAGACCACGTTTTATACCCACAATTAAAGCGACTTAACGACCTTTACCTTGTGTTAGCTGCATTATCCGCCTTGGGTTCACAGCGTGTGACGTCGGGACGTACGGCCTGAACTGTGCCGAGAGCTGCAGTGGACGCTGTGGGACCGGCGACCCCTACAGCTGTTCACCCAGTGACGGGTCGTGTCCCGGCGGGTGTCAGCAGTGGTACACGGGAACCGACTGCGGCGTCTGGATACGTACGACACAATGATGAACCTTATATTATTTTTTTATTTCTATTGTTCTATTCAGTTCAAATTTAAATTGTTAGTATTGTTTATGTGAGAGGGATAAATTGTTTATCTTGTTCTGTTGCTCATAATATGGTCTTTATGTAAAACGGGCTATATCTGTAAAGGTGGGATAAATGTAGTGCACCGCGTCAATGATACGTTGTCACCCGACTTTGGGACACAAATGATACATCTAACATAAACGTTCCTTTACCAGCCCCTCCACGAGATAACGGCGAGAGCGTGATTCTTGGAAGTGTGGGGAGTTCGTTTGTGGTGATCGCCTTTGAGCAGAACAAGGACCTACCCGAGGTAGCGGAGACTCACTACGGCTACCGGATCAGCTACAGAACTCCGGGATCGAAATTCACTGACGGCCCTAACGTGGCACACCTTAGTGGCCAGACATTGCGGGCCGAAACCATATCCGGTCTAAACCATAACACCCATTATGAGTTCATCTTGGAGTAGTACAGAACCTGGGGGACAGGAGGGAGTACTGTGACACTATACAAGGACCATCAGTAAAGACAGCATCCATAGGTAAGTGAGATTGATTGTCAATGATAATTGTAATGTTCAGGTCCTTGCTCGAAAATATAGGATTTTTTTACACTTCACAATGGCGATTTTGGCCAACTAAAAGCGCCAGGTGGCAGCACATAACAATCCGGTCCCACACGCTCGACGCGCCTCTAAGCCTTCCAGCCGTCAGCACCAGTAAACAGTGCCTCGGCCCCGCCATCTCTGGTCGCACTGAAGCACCTTTGCCCGACCTAGTCCCTATCACCAGCCTACCAGATGGTAGAGTAGAGTCCTGAGAGGGCACCCCCAAGCGACATTGGTGAGCGCCGGCGCCTGCGACGAGAGTTGGTAGGGCAGAGGCTTAGAGGGGCACCCCCAAGCGACACTGGCGCGAGCCGGCGACTGCAACCAGAGATGGTAGGGCCGAGGCCTTATAGGGGCACCCCCAAAGCGATAGTGGCGCGCGCCGAGCGCAATGTACCCCCCATGCCCAAACCCTAAAAATAGTAATGATGTGGCCTTGACAGAGCAGGCAGCCCTGTCTCTAAAGGCATGCAAGGTGGCGGGTGAGAAAGAATGTACCTAACCCTGACCCCAACCTAACGATGAGCGAAATGTCTCAGCACGAAACAGTTGACCCTGAGTCTGATAGAAATAATCATGATCGCCCTTAAGGTAAATGGAAAAGGTCGACTGTTGTGCAAGCGAGAGTTTGGAGATAGAGGGTGGTTGAGATTAATGGGTTGGCGGGCTGGGGGTGGAGGGGGAGGCTCATTAACTGACGTTTGGGGGATGCCTCAAAAAAAATTAAGAAAGGAAAGAAATGAAAAATAGTCTTCCCCTAACCCGTCCAAACCCGCCCCCCCCCCCTCCGCTTTGTAGATGGAGGGTGTATATATAGACCTATTTGTGATGTTGTTTATTTTCATGCAACAACCTCTCACATGAGACTATAGGATGTAATGCATACACATTTACCTTTAGTGGCAACCACTACTAGAAACTAATCAGATTCATACGATATACTATAAATTACCACTATCCAAGTTGTATACACTCACCATACACGGTCTCTCCAAGGTAGTCACCTGGAGTAAAGTGGCGCTCGTATACCACACTGTGCTTCATAGGCATCCATTTGTCGCGTTTTACAGCTACAATCTAAGCTTTCTGCCTTAGCTTTAGGTCCCTTGGAAATGCGTGCCCACCTCGGCAGACCTGCTCACTTTCCCGCTAAGTGACGCTGTAAAATACGAACGGTTCATGTGCTGCCATCTGACGGTCTTGAGTGATAATATGTTTCGCGGTTGGCCCTGTACCGGGCCTTTACTATCCTGTAGTACTGAGCCTGGACCGGGCCGTTACTATTCTGTAGCACTGGGCCTGTACCGACGAGCCAGTAGATAAGTGTACCAGAATGTTAATGGCAGGGTTCTGGAAAAACGGTATAAACACTGCTGCCGGTACTGCCGGTATCAGCCGCAAAATTGCCAGTACCGCGCTATTACCGTCATGTTTGTTGGGATATATCTTGAGTTCAGAAGTAGGTGCTTTCAATCTGCACAACCTGTGAAACTGTCTATCTCAATAATTTCCGGTTTTACTGATGGCGACAACTTTATTTTATGTAACAAATGTGGGCCTCTCCACGGTCGTCGCTTTGAAGAAAAGTCCTCGATCGTAATCTGTGATTGTAAGACTATAATTCACTGTATGCTGCTTGATGACCGTAGCTCAAAGGCCAGTTTCAGGGTAAATTAGGGACCTAAAAGTACATATTGAAGCAAAATCTGGTGGATAAGCAAAACATATAATCCATAGTTTGGTACTTTTTATTCGCGCAATCTAAAACTTTGGCATCAACTCTGAATGATCAACGCGGTAGTTTTTACGCCAAGTGACGTAAATGCCGGTTCTGGTTTAACAGTTGATAATGCTAATTATAGGCAGGTTAACGGTTTATCTACTAGCAGATATGCAGATATGGATTGATATTTTTTAGAAAGCACGCAGTACGTGTTCGATATACGCTGATTTTATATTATCGGGAAATTTTACGCGGCGATGTTTTGTAACTGAGTTTTGTCAGAATGAACGGTACGACTGCCCGTCGGATGCGTATAGCGCACCGGTACAGCACACCATCTCTTCACGTGAACCTACATTTACGTCACGAAGCGTCCAATGATCGCCTCTGATATTTTCTTATTGTTTTAACGCGTCAAATGACATAATGACAAACATTTCTAATTGTGCCCCCCTAATAAAATTGACAGGTATTTTATGTTTATGGAACAATATATTGGGATTCGGGTCTTAAAAGTCCCTTTGGGTCCAGGAGTTGGACTTGAAGTCAAATCGTCAGTAAGACTGGCTCTAAGCAACATAAATGACGTAATTCTCGTCATAAACTTGCTTGTTTAGATCTGAGATGATTTTTATTTTATGACTTTTATGCCATTGAATAATATGTAGTTTGTTGACAGTTCCTAAATTAGCATACGTTTGCCTTTGAAGGTGACGCCAAACTGGCTACTTCGTCTACAATCCAGCCAGGTAAGTATACCGTACAACTGGTTTATTGTTAGGCCTATAGCAAAACTTCTTTGTATATGATGGTTGCGCTCATGAATGTAGGGCACTTCCATATTGACTTTATGTGGTTACAATGGTTCACATATTCAGTCCATCATGTTGATATTACATCTATTTGTTTTATTCACTGCGCAGCGCTGATGGCTGTGCTGGGTTGTGTTGTGGTCGCTCTAGTTATCACGCTGGTCGTGGCCGTCGTCAGAAACCGTGGGTGTCGCCGGGTCTTCAACCCGTCTCCAACTACACAACGATCCACGTCGGTCGACATCCCGCCAGCTGAGGTGACAAGGCTATCCACAGCGCCACCTAGCGAGCCGACCGCGGTACCCATCGATTCTGTCCGCCAGGAGGACGGTGGATACGAGAATCTGGGAGAGAAGGTGCGTCTCTATCTGAGCAAGGGTTTATTCCGTGGCCAATTTAAGTAGGTAGCGCGTTCGGTGATTATGCGCTTTAGTGGGCAACCACCCTAAGTGGTCGGTGCATGGTTCGCACCCCACTGTGCAAATGTATATGTTTCTGCAAGATGAATATTCCGTGTCTTCCTTCGCACTGTGTAGTGGTTACTCCCGGACACATGGATCATGTCGACCTGAGACTAAGGGTCCAAAGCATTGGGCCCAGCCATAATTAAACCATCCAACTATCTAAATATATATAAACGAATGGGTATTTATTTCATTTTTTACTCTCAAATTTACCGTCTGGACTTTTTCTACACGTAACCCTTTCGTTGAATCCAACATTCCAGGACCCCCAATATGAGAACCCCGGGTCGTTCTACGAGAACATCAGGAATACAGACGAGATCAATTTACAACCCGTCCAGGGTGACCAAGAGGTCTGATGAGCTATATGTTGGAGACCTGTAAAACTCATGCAAAGAGTGAGCACGAGTTAAGAGATCCCATCATCGGCATACTAAAGAGCTTCCATGGCTTAATCGGTAAACAGACTGATCTGCAGGTCAATAGCTCGTGGGTACCAATTCCTATTTGCATCACCCGCAAGGCTCATAAACCCTATTAGAGGCTTTCGTGTACACAGAAGCGGCGCTAAGAAACAACCATTTTATTTCGTTTTAATGAGAACGATTGCACATGCACTTACCGCTACCTTCCGCCAAATAATTGGTCATCCCTTACCCGGTTCTTACATCGATTGTCGTCGTATATTGTTGTCTGCATATTTCTATGCAATCTATGCAATTTCTATTTCCATGTCCCGCAAGGCTCCTTTGCCCAATTATAGACTTCGTATACACAGAAGCGGTACACACAAGATTGACATTATTCGAACTGTTAACATGGTTATAATCGCGTGGCTAAGAGCTACACTTATCCCATTACAGGGCGATATTATTATTTAATATATAGGATTATCTATCGCTTACAGTTCATATTGACTGTTATATCGAATACCTAAGTGTGGAAACAATTGTTTAACGGTCAGGTTCCTGTTCATATATCAAATAAATATGCCATTTCGCAGAATGCTTGTGTGAGATCATATTGAAATGATTCTTAAAGTACTTTCATATACAGTTTAGCAAGTTTAGACATTAGTGATGCTAGATCGAAACTGGGTCTATCCGATTTATTGTGTACAAAAGCGGACTGTAATATTATATGTTAGTAATAGAAGTTAGTCGAGGCTGATGCTGAGCCAGTACATATTAGTTTGTATGACACTTTTTATATGCGTCACCTTATGATTGTTAACATGGTCGTATGTTAGAACCCAAAAGGTCATAGTGACGAAAACGTCATACCGTGGTAGAATGAAGTACACAGTTATAAGTTTGACTTCAATCTCCCACAAAGCCCTGCGTTCCTTTTCTGGAGGAGACGGGATTGGGCATCTTGGGGTCAAAGAAGTGATTGATTGACAATTAATGACCTCTCGGAGGCCGAAATGCGAGAATACGGCGCAGAAAATCTAAGGTTTCTAGGAGTAGAAGGTCTCAAGGGATAAACTCGGGGGGCGGGCGATACAACATATATTCCATCACGTATGAAAGGACTTATATATAATTGAAACTGAACGAGTTACTGCATCGTATATCCATAGCCTCGTCAATAGACACGGCGATCGAGGCACCATGCGAAATTGTACATATATGCTCCCAGATGGCGCAGGCCGTGTGGCATGACGTTTTAGTCACTATGTCGCTTTGGGACCTAACAGTCGTATAGATCTATCCGTTCAATGAGATTGTGCGCTGGCTGTCGCTAATGGACTATTCCATGTGCTATAGTGCTAATAAACTTGTTTACGGTCTTTATCAAGAATCATGAAGACATGAACATGATTACAATGAGAAATATACAATTTTTTTACCATAGTGAGAACAACGTGTATGTCTCAACGTATAATGATTAATTGTATGCAAAAGATTGAGTAGTTTGCCTAACCGTACCCGATTTACTTAAAGCCGACTCGGCCGTGCATGTAGATAGTTGCAACACCAACGCCTGTCATTTCTAATAAATAAAATTGAAAATGTATTTTTCTAACTATGATAATAAAGTGTGTTGCCAATATTACATATAATTAGGTTTAGAAATTATTTTAAGCGGGTGTCCAACCGAAACCGATCGCGATCTGCACCGAAAGTTTACATCTTAAAATTAATTTGGCGAGTGTTAACGCTTTTCTTCCGCCGGCCGGTAAAGAGAAAAAAAATTAAGGCAAACCGCCCCTATCAATGTCGATCAGCCCGCCATCTTGCCGGAGCAAGTGACGTATATTGTGACCCTTCATGTGGCGACACCTTACTTTATAACTGGAAGTTATCTCGCGGAGGGACCTCTTCACAGTGGAGGTACCCTTCAGGAGAATCGCGTGAAACGCGAGATCATGGCCGCGATTTGCGGATGAATTGCGGCAGTTCCAAGCCGCGCAGTAGACCACGATCTTAATGCTTCATGGAAAATAACATGCAAACAATTTACTATACGTCTTGCGACGATTGTCTCGGTAAAAGAATTTAGAAAATGAGTTAGAATCGCAGCTATTTGTATTAGCGGTCATCAAGCGCTCTTGTTTTGCTTGCACAGTAGGCGTCATTTCCGGTTTGAATGTATTTAGAGTATCGCCTCCTGATTGATCAATCGCAGACACACCTCCAAAAAAGGGCTACAGCCTGGTTAAGCGGCAAAATCGTGGCTGGCGGTCACTTCTAAATTTTATTGCGAGCTGCAGACAAGACGGACAATTTTGTAAATCGGAGGATCGACACTTCGATATTATATTATTCGGTAAAGCAGCATTAGAGGCCAGGCGGGCGGCTTCCTTTAAAACAGACTTTTTATTCTGTCAACGACTACGGTTATCAAACGATGTCCCGAAATGTCGTTGTCGTAATTTTTGACCAAACTGAAGTTAACATGTGGGAACCTGACAATTGTATCCATCGAATCAACGAAGGTAACGTTACATTTCATCGACGAAATGTACGTCACTCTCCTGGCGATGATTTCCGTGTTTACCAATCTTCGTATCTTCCAGCTCGTATTATAACGTTGCCGAACGTTTCCAGTTAAGCAGCGAAACGTTGCAACGGTTACATGTCACAGACACCTTGTTGACAATGTGGTGCACAGCGACAGTGTCACTCCCTCCCGACAGAGAGCGTTTCGCCTGAGCTATAGTCAGTGATTGTCACCCTGTATTGTGCTTTGTTGATTCTATTATCAAAAAAAATTACACGATGGAAGAGAAGATACAGGACTTAAGATTAAAGGCGTGCTACATTCAGTTGTTCTTCAGACGAATGACAATGTGTTGCGATGGATGCATTCAGCTTAGCCCTGTTTGATGGCATTAATGGTTACGGCAGACTGATACTGATAGGCCGTCCTTACCGCCATGGCGTAGGTCGCCATTATTATTTGGTCTCCAAAACGGTGACAAGTCCTCTTTATAAGTTGCTGGAGGTTTCAATACAAAACGATCACCTCTAATTCTTAATGATTGTGAGCATTGGAACTGCCAATGATGCGATCGACGCCTTTGCTGCAAGACTAGCCCTGACGAACCCAGGCCTAGCTGCCGCCTATAGCTGGCCGAGCGCGTTTTCGTCTTAGCCTAACCAGCTTGTTGTGGGGGTGTTCATGATTACGAAATCCTCTTCAATATAATCTTAGCACTTGCTTAATTCCAAAAATCCACTTCGTGTGTGTCTACTTATGTATTTTGAACCCGATAATCGCTCGACAAATCTTCCACTTACCGCTACGTCTAGTTGCGTAGCCTAAGTTGCGATTATGAATACGGCCCCTGGTTTCTTCAGGGCTACTGCAAAACTAATCGAGACAGTGACACTAATCAGCAAAACTTGTCAATGGACAAAATGAAAAGAGTTGAGCGAGTATTAGTTGCTGCAAAATTATTACACTCAGACACTTCTAGAGGATAATGTTCTGTAACTGAAATAATTAAGAATTAGAGGTGATCGTTTTGTATTGACACCTCCAATTAATGGTCATCGCACAAAATCTTCCGCAAATAGCAATTGTATCCAGTGTCTATGCCGAGTCTCAGCATTTTGGATTCTGTGCGCGAAAGAAGCAACGCGTCAGTGACACCCGCCTCACCTTGTCAAGGTTGAGCTATGTCATATGGAGCCAAATACAATGCGTGCGAGCCGAATACGGGCGAGGCAACATAGTCTAAACCACAGGCACATTAATGTACACAATCGCCAAGGACGTGGTCTCGCGTGAGACGAGTTGTTGGACCCCATGCATACTTATAAAAAGGTTCCGAGGCAAAAGGACATATATAAAAAAATGCCTGTGCAGCCCAATGTGTACGCGTGTGCGTACGTGGGTACGGCTGGCTATGACCCTGGATAAAAAAACAGTAACACTGTTATAAGCTCATAATATCATGTACAATACACTCTAGTAAGTCTAGTAAGGAGAATCTCAGAGTAGTTTAAAAGGTGTATTTAAGCTATGCAGTAGGCCTACAATCCCGGGAAAGGGAGCATGACAATTCCCCCCGCCCCCCGGGACAATTTCCCACTGATCAGCTCCCGCCCCCCCCCCCACCTCCCAGAAAATACCCCTCGGACAACTCCTCTCCGACAATTCTCCCCCGGACAATTCACCCTAGGACAACTCCCCTCGACTGTTTCCCCTAGGACAAGTCCCCACCGGGACAACTCCCCCTCAACGACCCCCCCTAAGACAATTCCCCCTAAGTCAACTTCCCCCCGGTAAGTTCCCCCCCGAGATCATTCTCCCCGGAATACTCCACCCCCCCCCCCCATCCGCTCCGATCATCCCCCCGGACAATTCCCTCCCATGACAATTCCCTCCGGGCAATTGCCACAAAGAAACCCCCCTTTACCCCCACTCCAGACAATTCCCCTTCGAAGCAATTGCCCCCCGGGCGCCCCTCCCAACCCCAGACAAGTCCCCTCCAATCTATTGCCCCCCCCCGACAATTAACCACCCCCTGGAAACACCCACCCACAAACGGAGCCCCCCGCCCCCGAAAATACCCAGACAGCCTCGATCCCCCGTCGGACAAACCCCAGTTCGGACCAAGCAGGCGGGGCTTCTCGGTGTGGGGAGACGTGGGTGACAATGTCCGGAAAATGGTCTCGGAGGGAGGGGGGGGGGGGGTTGTCTGGGGGAAGAACTATCCGGGGAGGAGTTGTCCGAGGGGGGGTGGGCGGCTTGTCCTAGCGGGGAGTTGTCATGGGGAGAATTGTCGGGGGGAGGCAGTTATCCGCGGGGGGGAGTTGTCCGGGGGAATTCTCTGGGCGGGAATTCTCTAGGGGGGAATGTCGGGGTGGGGGTGGGGGGCGGATTTGAAAACAGAAAGAAGAGTATCCGAGAAGTGATGTAACTACCTCGTTGTGAACTTTCGCCTTGCGTTTTGGGGAAGTTCTCTTTTTTCTCAAAAATGAGGTTACGCGCAGCGATCCTGGCGATCAGATTCAGGATAATACGTTTCATCCAGCGCTACCATACGGTCAGAACATACGTGTATCCACTTCTGAGACCATGTGAACCAACCAGCCAACGATTCTGATGACATTTCCCAATGATCGTGGGTAAGGCATAACGTGAAGTCAATAACAGGCCAGCATATCGCACGGACTTAGGCCCTCTAATGTAACAATTTCTAATGCAAAAAACCCGTTTTTCTCACAAATGTAAAATCACCTTAAAATGTAACAACATATTTCCGTTAGATAATAAAACATCAACCGCAAATGTACAACTTTTTGCTCTAACGTAGTAAACTTTGACCCTCTCCGATCGTGGCGATGACGACACGAGTCTGGTCACCGCGTTCCAAACTCCCTTATGATAACCTCAGTTCTAAAAGAGCCGCCTTTCAAAGCCAGCCTCAAACCTATAGGGCCCCTGAGAGGGGGTAGTCATGTCGCATGTCGATTTTAAGAAAAGGTCCATGTCGCGTGTCGCTAAGTTTTATGTCGCATGTCGATTTTAAAACTCGCCGGGTCGAAAAAGTCCCTCTTGGGCCCTAACTATGTTAGTCATGTGTCATGAGTCATGTATATCTAGCATACGAAATATGGGTGTTGGCAGCCGGCCTTGAGTTCCTTTTCTTAGCAGAGCTTTGGCCTATATTTGCTTGCAGTTTAAAAAACTTCCTGGTGCGAACTCACCGAAGCGCATCTTCAATGCTACAAGGTTGATCTCCCTCACTTCGTCGGTTGGCTGTACTGCTTTAACGGCGTTTTAACGCGAAAAGGGAGTCATGTTTTCGTTTTCCACCATGGTTCGCTCTTCTCTATTAGTCGTGATTATCATACAGGTGTCCAGAAGACCAGTTGACTGTGAGTGTTACACACATATCACACTTTCTCTCGCAATAACACAATATCCGCTCCGCCCCACCACCTGTCGCTACCTGTCTGTCTCTCTCGCTCTCTCATGTTGACAAAATTGTGCAGGCATGAAAGTGGGTTAACGTTCGGTGAACAAGCTATACAGAATGTCTTGGAACCAACTTGTAACGTGCTACCATGGGTTAAAGACTGTGTGAACAGTCGTCTTAATGATTAGGTCCGTTATACTGCATGGATAAGTAATGGCTACAGCTGATATCGGATCCCTGAGTTACAGCTAGGATAGGAAAACTATATGCGGTCGTTAGCAATGGTTCAAACATGCCGCGATGGGCCTCGGGTTCACTAAGGTTAGAAAGTTAAATATTCAGTTCTATTGAGATTGGAATTAAATTAATTGATTGAACACGGGGTTCCTGGTTGGCCGGTCTGTGCTCGTTTCCTGATCGCGCCGCCTCCATCACTGTGTAGCTGGCACTCGGACTGCCACGCCGCCTCCATCACTGTGTAGCTGGCACTCGGGCTGTCACGCCGCCTCCATCACTGTGTAGCTGGCACTCGGGCTGTCACGCCGCCTCCATCACTGTGTAGCTGGCACTCGGGCTGTCACGCCGCCTCCATCACTGTGTAGCTGGCACTCCGGCTGTCACGCCGCCTCTATCACTGTGTAGCTGGCACCCCGGCTGTCACGCCGCCTCCATCACTGTGTAGCTGGCACTCGGGCTGTCACGCCGCCCCCATCCCTGTGTAGCTGGCACTCGGACTGCCACGCCGCCTCCATCACTGTGTAGCTGGCACTCCGGCTGTCGCGTCGCCTCCATCAATGTGTAGCTGGCACTCCGGCTGTCACGCCGCCTCCATCACTGTGTAGCTGGCACTCCGGCTGTCGCGTCGCCTCCATCAATGTGTAGCTGGCACTCCGGCTGTCACGCCGCCCCCATCACTGTGTAGCTGACACCCCGGCTGTCACGCCGCCTCCATCACTGTGTAGCTGGCACTCCGGCTGTCACGCCGCCTCCATCACTGTGTAGCTGGCACTCGGGCTGTCGCGTCGCCTCCATCAATGTGTAGCTGGCACTCCGGCTGTCACGCCGCCCCCATCACTGTGTAGCTGACACCCCGGCTGTCACGCCGCCTCCATCACTGTGTAGCTGGCACTCCGGCTGTCACGGCGCCTCCATCACTGTGTAGCTGACACTCGGGCTGCCACGCCGCCTCCATCACTGTGTAGTTGGCACTCGGGCTGTCACGCCGCCTCCATCACTGTGTAGTTGGCACTCGGGCTGTCACGCCGCCCCATCCCTGTGTAGCTGGCACTCCGGCTGTCACGCCGCCTCCGTCACTGTGTAGTTGGCACTCGGGCTGTCACGCCGCCTCCATCACTGTGTAGTTGGCACTCGGGCTGTCACGCCGCCTCCGTCACTGTGTAGTTGGCACTCCGGCTGTCACGCCGCCCCCATCCCTGTGTAGCTGGCACTCCGGCTGTCACGCCGCCTCCATCACTGTGTAGCTGGCACTCGGGCTGTCACGCCGCCCCCATCCCTGTGTAGCTGGCACTCCGGCTGTCACGCCGCCCCCATCCCTGTGTAGCTGGCACTCGGGCTGCCACGCCGCCTCCGTCACTGTGTAGTTGGCACTCGGGCTGTCACGCCGCCTCCGTCACTGTGTAGTTGGCACTCGGGCTGTCACGCCGCCCCCATCCCTGTGTAGTTGGCACTCGGGCTGTCACGCCGCCTCCATCACTGTGTAGTTGGCACTCGGGCTGTCACGCCGCCTCCGTCACTGTGTAGTTGGCACTCCGGCTGTCACGCCGCCCCCATCCCTGTGTAGCTGGCACTCCGGCTGTCACGCCGCCTCCATCACTGTGTAGCTGGCACTCGGGCTGTCACGCCGCCCCCATCCCTGTGTAGCTGGCACTCCGGCTGTCACGCCGCCCCCATCCCTGTGTAGCTGGCACTCCGGCTGTCACGCCGCCCCCATCACTGTGTAGTTGGCACTCGGGCTGTCACGCCGCCTCCGTCACTGTGTAGTTGGCACTCGGGCTGTCACGCCGCCCCCATCCCTGTGTAGCTGGCACTCCGTCTGTTACGCCGCCTCCATCACTGTGTAGCTGGCACTCGGGCTGTCACGCCGCCTCCATCACTGTGTAGCTGGCACTCGGGCTGTCACGCCGCCCCCATCACTGTGTAGCTGGCACTCCGGCTGTCACGCCGCCCCCATCACTGTGTAGCTGGCACTCGGGCTGTTACGCCGCCTCCATCCCTGTGTAGCTGGCACTCGGGCTGTCACGCCGCCTCCATCACTGTGTAGCTGGCACTCGGGCTGTCACGCCGCCTCCATCACTGTGTAGCTGGCACTCGGGCTGTCACGCCGCCTCCATCACTGTGTAGCTGGCACTATTGGTTGCTGGCTTTATTATTGCCTTATTGCTGTGTTACACTGGGTTACTGTGTTACTGGGTTAAACCGAGGATGCTTAACATATCGCGGCATAAAATGCCCCCTTCCTGATATAACACCACAAACCTACACCTTCGGCACGCTACAGTTTGGTGGCAGCGATACGACTTGGCCACATACACCCCTCGGCACGCTACAGTTTGGTGGCAGCGATACGACTTGGCCACATACACCCCTCGGCACGCTACAGTTTGGTGGCAGCGATACGACTTGGCCACATACACCCCTCGGCACGCTACAGTTTGGTGGCAGCGATACGATTTGGCCACATACACCCCTCGGCACGCTACACATGTATGACATAAATTTTTAATGCCACAGAATGCTTGTTTGAGTTAATATTTGATATTTAGCAACACAAGTTTGGACACGAGTGACGTCGATCTCCCGACAGAGGGCGTTACACTTGCGCTATGGTCCATCTGCCCCATGTCAAATTTAACCATCAGAATTATCCTTCATGCTTATGCATTGAAAGTGAATCTAACCGAAGTTACATTCGTATTTTGGCATCAAATTCATCAATGTTTAGCATTTACTGTGATATTGCTACCGTACCGGACGAATTCATTCGATTTTGATTAATTCCAAGCCATGTTACTTTCGAAATATGTTTTCGAGTTCGATCGAGGTCAAAGGCGCTTCAAATTTGGCCATGCGCAATTTTGAAATTTTGCTTAGCTCTTCCAATGTGATCGTACGATAACGGAATGCTTTATTTTGAAAATTCTCCATCAAAAATGCAAAATTCTACCTGTACATTCTACCTGTACATTCTACCTGTACATTCTACCTGTACATTCTACCTGTATTACCTACCTGTACTACCTACCTGTACATTTTACCTGTACTACCTACCCCAGCACCTTTGGGGTCAACCGTGAGGTTAGCGGTTACGTGGGGCAGAGGAGATGTGAGGAATGAGAAGGACTATCGGAAGGTATACTTCATCCGCGACTTGTACGCCACTCTGAATACAGCAGCGGATCCAGAATTTTGCAAACAGGAGGTTGACTTTGTACAAAGTATTTTGATACTTGAGACGAAGCGAATGGTTGGTTGGTTATTCAGGACGCATTAACCACTTTTGTTTATATCGCGTCAATGGGAGAAGGGAGGGAGGGTAGAGCCATGGCTCCGAGGGTAACTCCCCGCTCTTTACGAAGAAAGACATAAGAATTTTTATCCTACGACCACACAGACATGGCCACAGCGGGGCGCGAACCATCGATCCACGCGCCGTTAGGCTCTGAGGTGGCCACTGAGCTTTTGCACCGGCCCCGCGAAGCGAATGAAGGCGGCGCACTTTTTTTAACGCCGATTTTTCCTTCTGTATTTGGTGAAACTTCAGCGTGCTCTCCCACCATGAACCCGCCATTATAATGTACTTCATTATGCCCCATAGCATATGCTTGGTGTGTAACCTAACATAAGTTGAGTGAGTGAGGCATCGGGGACGAAGCTGGAGTTAGGCTTAGCTCCAGTCCCGGGGGTGAGGGACGGGAGGGGTGGGGGGGTGGGGGGGTGTGGAGGGGGGAGTGAGAGAAAAGTGCGAGAGATTTTGTCATCATTGAGAGAGAAAGGTTTGGTTAAAAAAAAAATCAAAATAGACACTGACAGTCATGGTAAATTATACGGAGGTTAAAGTGACATATCGAGCTCTTTCCCGCCAAAACTAAAGAGGTCAAAATACAAAAAAGAATCAGTCCTTGAATCATCCAAAATTTTGGTTTGTCTATTCCACGCATGCCAGACTGCCACATAGTCTCTTGGCCCCGTGATAGCAATTTTCCACAGGTTTTCAACTTAGTGGTGAACGTCATCAGTTTTTTGGCTTCTCGATGCTTTGTTATAAGTAGCAGTGCCGCGACAGTTCCGCTGTGACTCAGGATAGCCACGTTTGCCACATCACAGACAAAACGGCGATGTTTATTAGATTTCTGAATTTATAGAATGAGGCGATCGAGTTTTCTGCAAATTGTGATATATATATATATCCTGGGTGTAGATTTAGCGGGAAAAGTTCGAAAAGCGGCTTTAAGATAATACGTTTTATTCGGCGTTACCATACTATTAGGACACATACGTTTACACTTCTGGGACCATGTGGACCAACCAAAGAACATTCTCCCAAGGATGGTACCTTATTTTGCCCATTTCTACATGTCATCGGATAAAATTTGAACAACGTGGCAAATGTTGTGAACATAATAGCTTAGATAGTAAACTTTGACCCTGTCTGGTCGTGCCAATGTCTGCTCACCGCGCTACAAGCTCTCTTATGATAAGCTCCAGGATTGCTCAGCCTCAAACTGATCAAACGCATTCGAATACTCATACGTCACACACGCGCCCTAGCTTTCTGTACCCTGGTTCCGCGGCCCCAACTTCGCTTGTATACTTCTACCAGCTTAGAGTTTCTGCGATTTAGGCTTGCAGAATTGGAGACTAGCAACAGACCGACGGTTGAGCAAGCGACGCGATTGTCTAAACCAGAAATATACGCGCTTGAATAATAAAATCTGACCTTCAATTCATGGAATGTGTTCTTAAACAGAATAACGGTGGTTATGACGTCGTTAATCAAACAGTAGGTAGTTCGGAAAATCGTAGAGGAAGCGGCTGCGGTTCAATTTGAATGTTATGCTTAACTTTACAGTAACTGACGATGACACTATCTGGAATGCCTATATTATACTTGCTTGTGAATATAAAATACTTATATTGCTCCCGTAGTGACATTTATAACATTTGGGCGTGGAACCAGCCAGCCCAATTCTAGGAGACTCCAACTGGGGTTCTCGATTAGTGAAGTGCTGCCACCTTGTGTGGTCTCTTGGAGACAGAATAACCTCAGTTCTAAAAGAGGTATTGGCAGCCAGCCATGCGTTCCTTCTGTTAGAAGTGCCTTGGTCTCCTTTTGCCATGGTTCGCTCCTCTCTATGAGTCGTAGTTATCATACAGGCGTCCAGAAGATCAGTTGACGGTGAGGGTTACACACATAAATATTCTCTTGTGATATCACACGTCTTCCCCGCCCCTGCCCCTGTCTCTACCTGTCTCTCCCTCGCTCTTTCGCTCTTATGTTGACTAATTTGGCGGGCATGAAAGTAGGTTAACATTGGGCTAGAAAAAGCACCAATCTGGATAAGTCATAACTGCATAGTTTACTGTTTGTCAAGCTGTTATTTTATTTTATTTTTGTTTCATATTAGATATACATTCTAAAACGGTAGTGCCGATTGATGTTAAATATGAGGCCCATTTTCACTATGGCACACCCAAACCCATTACTCCTGCTTGCGCTCCCCACGCTAACATGCACACATTGCATATGAAAAAACTTCAGATCGGGGCGTCCTTCAAGGAGTCTCTCTAGCCAAATGTTTGCCAAGCTATACGGAACATCCTGGGCCCAAACCACAAACTGACGAGAATGCCTTGTTTGGCATAAGCCGAGGTATAACATTCCACCCTTGCTGAGGTGACAGTGACTTCGCCGTACCTGCCCTAACGAGCCCTGTCAGCCCGCACGGCCACTAGGCCGCTCCCTGCCTTCGACTCACTCCGCTAAGGCTCCATTATATCTTTGTTGTCGCCTACTTCCTCAATGCATTTTCACACTCGCTCGCCAGGGCGGCGCTGCGCAAATTGATAGGAAAAATGCGCCACGCATTTCTACAAATTAGTGCCTGGGACCCAGCCTAAGCCTAATAACACGCTGTATCAGGCGATGATAGGAAGAGTTGAGTTACAATTATAACTTTTTTGAAAAGGTACAAGGTGTTTTTTGCTGTATTAAATACACATAGCTCGTTATGTTTATGTTTTATTCTTCAGTTTTTTGCACGGCCGACAGCAGCGGTAAACGCGGAGTTTCCGTAGCGCCACCGTTCGGGGAGCTTGCCGCTAATCCTATCTTGTGGTCCCAGATGGGTCCGACAATAACAACGATGGTTGTAGCGATTACTAATTAGCAATAAACAGATTATCAAGTATATGCATACTTAATGGTTAGGTGAAAGTGTACATCACATATGCTTGCATATATTAGCCAAATCAGTCATCCCCGAATCGACACCTAAGATTGCCGAATCTATCAATAATACGACAAATCTTTCGACTGAGAGACTCCTAACGTGCTACCAAGGGTTGACGACTGTCTGAACATTGCCACGTAGACTAGCAGGTCTTAATGATTAGGTCCGTTATACTGAATAAGGTGTTGCTACAGCTGATATCAGATCCCTAAGTTACAGGAAATCTACATGCGGTCGTTAGCAATGCCGCGACATGCCTCTCCTATCATGGCCGCTCAGGTGTGGGCGTGATTTTGTCGTCTGGGAACATGAGAGCGAAGAAATGTGTCTGAATCACGTTCATATGTCTCATTAGTGGACAATGTGTAACGGGAACTAGCAAAGGCTAAGTTGAGACATGTTTTAGGGGACCAGGCATGCATTATGTGCTTTTAATTCAGGAAGAAAGTCACCATTGGACAGAACTTGGGTGTAGCTGCCGTTATCGCCTCCCTCACAAGGCCCTCGACCAAGGGAACGGTCTCCACATGAAGAATGGGGCGCAGTAAACGCATGCGTAACAGCAGCCAAAAAACACCTGAGAAAGTCACAGGTAAGAAACAAAAAGAAACAAAAGACCCTTGCTGTGAGGTTTGAAGCGGATGACACCGAAGAAAACAGTTTGGAATCGTATCCGGAAATGTCAAACATGTCGGTATACTGGATTAAAAGAACGAGTAAATACTCTTACAAAAATAACACAAATTCCACTGCAAATGTAAATGACCTCAAAGCGAATAATACGTCTCTAAAAACCCAAATCGTCGCTCTTGAGTCCTATAGCCAAAAGGAAAGTCTTATTTTCCACGGCATTTCGGAGTCACCGTGGGGTCAGGAAAACTGTGTCCTTCTAATTCAGGATATTATTTCAACAAAATTGAACATAGAAAAGGCATGCGATATCAGAATACAACGTTATCACAGGCTGAGCCCAAACCCTACCCCTGCCACGAGAACCAAAAGGTCGTCGCCCATCATTGCTCGTTTCGCCTTCTTCGACGATCGCGAGAAAGTCTGGGCCCGGAAGACGCAGTTACGTGGGACTCAACTCTTCCCAAAAGCCATCCAGGACGAACGCCGCTTCCTGCTGCCTGTGATGAAGGCCGTCGGGAAACAGGCTACTAATCAACGGCAAGAGCTATGATGTTGAGACTTTGATCACACTATCGGAAGCTTGGCGGAGAAGTCCTCACACGGCGCAAGTTGTATCGTAAGAACATACGCATGAGGTGAGGTCCTAAAATATAATTTGATACTGACGCCGATATGAAAATTGGTATGCAATAGACCTATGGCTGTTATTTGCCCGAAATTTGCCTTTTTTTCATATAAAACACGTGTATTACTGTTGTGATCAACGCACATCGTCAGTGCTTAAAGCGTCATTAGAGTAAATGAACATTGAACATTAAACAATGAACATTTGGCTCGACTCACAATGTAATTTAAAACGCCTTATGCATATTCATGTGGTCACGCTCTCGTGTTCTCCTCCTCCCCTGTGCACCACGCTGTGCTGCGCTGCCTTCACTCTACTTTTCATGCGAAATTCATTGTTATTCTTATTTGTTTATGTGTTTTCTACTGTACTGCTTCCTTGTACGCGTTTTGAGTTATCGCCAGTTTGCGCTGTGAATACGATCAACTTGATTCAGATCGACCGGAGTACAAATGGAGACCCCGGCGCGTCCAGTGTGTGGGTGTCATTGAAAGTAATGCTGGGCTACTTAAAAATGTGGGCGCTGGCGCTGGCGTTGGCGCGTCCAGTGTGTGGAGGCCCTAAGAACAGAATATATCAAGGTACTACTCCAGATATAGGGTTGTCCTGACAAATTTTATTTTGTCAAGCGGCCAATAAATCTTGTTTAAAGTAGCCCGCCCCCCCGCATGCACACAGACTTTAGACATGGGATTTAAAACAATGACCAGGCGTCGGCCAAGACTTCTACGCAGTTGCATGAAAAACTGGAGCATCGCATGCTTGCAGGACCTTGCAGTATGTTGGTAAACATGTTCCAGCGATATTTATAGAACTAAACCATAAGTAATACCCCGCCACAAAATAGACCGTTCCATGATAAATTCTGGCAGGCACATGTTTCGGGTGAACTCCAGCTTGCTCTGCGCTACATAGCATGCAAAAGGCGATTACTGACTTACAGCTGCATACTTTTCAATTGTTTATCATAGGTTAACAGGGTGTTTTCTAAAAGGGCTTTGCTCTTGTTCTTATGGAAAACGTGACTGAATAGCGATGATTTTACCTTGCTTGTACTGGTCTTGTACCTTGCTTGTCTTCTTCTCGGAGTTCACTTATTTGGTTTATCATTTCAACTTCACAGTTCCTGATACATTCTTCGGTTTCTGCCTTGCGAATCTCATGCAGTATGTCAGTATAAGGGATGGCTGATCTGCTGGTTTTACACTCACATGGCCGCCTTCAGCTTATGTTGGAACTGTTACAAAAGTTACTTTCTCCGGTCTAAAATATAACGTAATAAACTGAGGCTATTTGGATGGGCTCAAATACAGAACGACCCTCAGGTACTATGGAAATTTCCATAGGAGACCTATTTCACACCAGATGCTGTATTTATACTTCCGGTATGAAGCAGGTACCGCTCTTTTACAAGGATATAATATCTTCATGCAGTGAACTTAGATCGACATTTACCGTTGAAAATGGAACCGACAAATTGAGAGAATGGTTGTGGTTCAATCAGTGGTGTTGATTCGGCGCTTTATTATAATTGGTACTTGAAGGGTATAAACAAGGTTAAGGATATTATAGGTGCGCAAATCAAAATGTTTTGGAACGCTACAGCTTATGTCATGCGATACCATATGTATGTATTGTTAACTCAAGGCTGCAGTCAATACATTACGGTGTCAGATCTGATATTTTTTTTTAGTTACACACTATGGCCACTCAGGTGTGGACGTGATTTTGTTGTCTGGGAACACGAGAGCGGCAAAATGTGTCTGAATCACGTTCATATGTCTCATTAGTGGACAATGTGGGACGTGAACTAGCAAAGGCTCAGTTGAGACATGTTTTATGGGACCAGGCATGCATTATGCGGAATTATTCCGGAAGAAAGTCACCGTTGAACTGAACTTGGGTATAGCTGCCATTATGACGAGTTGGTTGTCATGTTAAGCCGTATTCTGACCCGAACCGCCCTGCTGCCCATGTAATGGGCGATTGTTGCCATAGCGACATTGCATAAAACAATGAAACATGAAGTCACGCACAAAAGAATTGTAGTTATAGCTTTAACTGGCCCATACACGACTTCGCAATTATACGCCATCTTGGAAAAATCGAGACTGACGCAAAGAGTTATAGGAAATATTTTGGTGTTATCTTGACTTTTCTATGGAGATAAATATCATACTTCCACGTTATTGGCAAGGCATGTATAAAATTAATGAGCATATCTAACTTACATTCAGATTAAGTAACTTTTCCGTTACATAGATGACACTGTTTCATGTTTATATGGGTATAAATTACGTTGTCAGGCGACGACGCCATCTTGACATCTTGCAAAGACCAAAAAAATACCCAGAATGCATTGCGCATGTAGTAGCGCCTCACGGTGGCAAAATTGGAACTACGATCAGCGACGTGGTCTATGTAGCCGCATTGTTGCATAGCTCCGCCTGACGTTTCTTGGTCACGATATCCTGATATATATGTAGCAGTGAGTCAAACCATTCCTACTAGCCTCGGCTAGAGGGATCACCCCTTTAGCCGAAGAGGTAGAGTGGTTGACTTGATATCGGGAGATCGTGAGTTCGACTCCCGCTGGGGACCAAACCGGCCCCCGCCGTTACAATGGAGCCCGACGTGGGGCATTCCCCCCTCTTTCCGAGAGGGCTGTCCTCAGACCAGAACTACTCAGTGTCAGAACCACCGTGGGTTCTACCTGTGTCGGGCTCCATTGTAACGGCGGGGGCCGGTTTGGTCCCCAGCGGGAGTCGAACTCACGATCTCCCGATATCAAGTCAACCACTCTACCTCTTCGGCTAAAGGGGTGATCCCTCTAGCCGAGGCTAGTAGGAATGGCTTGACTCACTGCTACATATATTATACGTATATGGCGTAAAGAAGGTGACTACCACAAGGCTTGTAAGCGCTAAACATTTTACTTCGAACATTGCATGCGAATTAAATCAAAGAAACAAGGAGACATGTTAACGCCCAGCACATATCAGCAATACAGGTTTACATTATTTGGTTCCAGTTTTAAGAGGGGGGGGGGGGGTAAGAGGGGTATCTCATCTCGGATCACAGAAATAAAATTCCTAAAATTCCCTTATAAAAGCGGACTTGAATTCATTTATAGACTTAGTAATTCAAAAGGATGTGTACGCCATAATGTGACAGATTATGACATTGGCAGTATGACAGTTGAAATGTTCTGGTGTTCGCCAAATGAATTGTCCTTTATTACGAAATAGCTTAATATGACAAGATACAATCAATCTCGTTTCGATGTGAATGCTTTGTTTGTCGTGAGCATGAAAGGGATTGGCAGAAGAATTAAGATTGACCGTCGTTTGCAAACGATATGAAGGCCTTGTTTGTCATGAGCGTGAGAGGGTTTTGGCAGACGACGTGAATTCTTAGTTTGTCATGAGCGCAAGATGGCTTGGCAGACGATGTGATGCCTGTGAGAGCGGATAATTGTAATAGGCAGATGCTTGGCAGATGGTGTGAATGCTTGGTTAATCATGACCGAGAGAGGCCTTGAAATAACATGTGAATGTTTGTCATTACCGGCAGAAGGCATGGCATACGGTGTGCAAACGCATGTTTTGTCGATGTGAAGGCGTGGTTTGAAAACCAAAACAAAATTGTCCCAGGAGTTTCTTGGTCTAATTTAAATTCAATGAGCGCACAGGATACCTAAAGTACCACCATTTCACCTCATGCGCCGCTCTCCTAGTTTCGAGTAGGTGGGGTGATGTATGTTGAGCATCCTTAAAAAGAAAAACACTTGGGGTCTTTATGGGCGTGAGTTTATTGAGCTTTCAAGTCCATCACGCCCAAAATATATATAGACATAACAGTACATATTCGTAAAACATGTGCAAGTTAGGCTTAGATTTACCGATGAGTTACATTGAAACTATAAAAAGCACGAAGTCCAAGTCATTTAAACCAAGAAAATATTCGCGTTGCAGGTGGCTATACGTGGGTTGCTTTACCATTGTCTTCTGGGAACGGCGACTTTGCTATGGATTAATGTAAACTTCCTCATAAAATCCAATGTGCTTGAGTTGGTTGGCTAGTTTGAAATAGAGAAGTTCAAGTAGTTCAGGTAGTTTTGTCTAGCGGGCCAACATTGTTATACCATCTGCCCAACAAGATGAGGCCGTCAATTGACCGACGCATTGGATCGCCGAACATTTTAAAAACAAAATACCCGGTACACCAAATCACTCATTCTTGATGACACCCTTCAAGCATGCCCGCAACAAATGGAAACAATACAATATGACCAATGTCGTTCCATCACTAGTTCAGAGTGATCAAAATATTGTACGCGGCGATCGACCGTGATACGGAACTCGGCCCAGGTTAATTTCAAGGCAGTGGAAAGGGAACTAAATGGCGGGAATCAGGGTCAAAAACTCCAACAAAGTCGCATATCACAATCACGATAATAACTGTAGTGCAAATCACGATCACAAGTGAAACGGAGGTCACGGATCACGATAACAATTGTTTCCAACCACACATCACGGATTTGCAGTTTTACCCAAATCACGATCACGAGAATTACTTCGATCTCGAATCACGTAAAAAGCTCTCCTCAGTTCCCGATCACGATAATAATTTTAGGTCCGGATTACGAAAAATGTATTACCCCCCCCCCCCCCCCTCTTTTAACCATTTAAACTTATTCCCGAGTTTAAGTCATTTAATACCAGTCCGAATGTTTTATTCCTAGTTAATTATTCCCAATAATTTACTCCTGGTTTGAATAATTATTGGCGATTTTGATCAATTACTCCCGGTTTAAATTACTTACTCTCGGTTTTAATCATTTAGTCGCCGTTGAAAGAATTTACTCCGGGTTTGAATGTTTGATCCGGGTTGATAAGCGGAAAACACGTAGATTAATAAAGGCAAACTTGGATGGCCCTAACGAGCTTGCGTACTGACGACACGAGTCGTGTCACCGTGCTCCGTCCACCCGGATTCAACCCTCTCTGGTGTTCACACTGATGACACGAGTCGTGTCACCGCGCTCCGTCCATCCGGATTTAACCCTCTCTGGTGTTCACACTGACGACACGAGTCGTGTCACCGCGCTCCGTCCATCCGGATTTAACCCTCTCTGGTGTTCACACTGACGACACGAGTCGTGTCACCGCGCTCCGTCCATCCGGAATCAACCCTCTTTGGTCTTCACACTGACGACACGATTCGTGTCACCGCCCTCCGTCCACCCGGATTCAACCCTCTCTGGTGTTCACACTGACGACACGAGTCGTGTCACCGCCCTCCGTCCATCCGGAATCAACCCTCTTTGGTCTTCACACTGACGACACGATTCGTGTCACCGCGCTCCGTCCACCCGGATTCAACCCTCTCTGTTGTTCACACTGACGACACGAGTCGTGTCACCGAGCTACGTCCACCCGGATTTAACCCTCCCTGGTGTTCACACTGACGATACGAGTCGTGTCTCCCTATAATGTCTTGTTTTCTCACGCGCGAGAGAGGCATAAAATAGAACCCATATGAGACCAGGAAATGGTGGGTATAGTCTGTGCATCTTGTAGTTATTTGCCCTCATCCGTAAATTGCATTTTATAGATACACTAAATAGCTTGATGTCGAGAAAAACTTTTCGCGAATATAAGAAAACGTAAGATCAGTTCCACACTCGTCTGGTGGAATTACTTTTTATCACTTTGCATGGTAGGTGATTTATTGATAAGGACGAATAGCTATACGATGCACGGACACCCCCACCAAGTCCTGATCTCATGTGGGTTGTACTTCTTAGCTCTCTCGCGCGTCGGGTACCAGCGCGTATGCGAGCCGTGTATCAGGGTTATTCTGTTATATCTGCGCCTGGAACTCGGCCAACTTGGTGCTGGATTTTGTGTGTGCGGGGTAAAAACTTCCTCGTGCAAACTCACTCGGGCGCGTCGCCATTGCAAAGAAGTAGCTCTCACGTCGTTGGTTGGAGGTTATATATACATCTACCGTTTACCGTCGGCGTTGAGGCGCCCAAAAGATACTTGTACGTGTGTTTGACCATGGCATATTTAATAGTTCGATTTTCTCTATTGGTCATGATTATCATACAAGTATCTAGAAGACCAGCTGCCGGTGAGTGTTACAAACATATCAAACTTGATGCACACTGTACGCCAATATAGATAATGCCCCAGGGACTATTTATCTATAGCGTGATATATGTATGAGATGAAACTACAGTGGAATCCCGCTATTAAGACCACCTACGGGACTGAACACAAGTGGTCTCATTAGCGGGGTGGTCTCATTAGCGACATATCCCCAATATTAGCAGTTAATCACTGAGATTATCACTGACGCCAACAATGGGCGATGTGATGCGTGGGGTTTTGTCTGGGTGGATGGCGGTTATGTAATACTCAAACAAGTACTCTCTGACGTCCTTTTATATGCATTCTGGTATTGAACTGTGAACACCTTCATCATCAAGTCAGAATCAAGTCAGGTATAAAACAATGAAACCGGATGGCTTGGCCAGCTTACAAGCAGTTGATTACTATTGCCTTGCCTGCTGAGCGCAAATAGTCAGACACTCGTTGGGAAAAACAGTTCGTTTGATGTTTATTGATGTCCACGAGTTTCGTCGAAACTTCGGTGGTCGCATTAGCGGGGTGGAAGTTCATTGAAATTGCTTGGTTGGGCTTGGTCTTCCTGGTCTTAATGCCGGATAGGCGAGGTGGTGGCATTAGCGGGGTATACCGTAAGGGGGCCGTCTTAAAGCACAGTTCCATTGTACTTGGTGCTGATATATTTGTTATGTAGTTATCAACCGTAGCGTATTTAACGTTCCATGCTTCACCAATGTTTTATTGCACATGCGAACGACGATTTTTCTTCTGGCTTCTGGCTGGAGGCAGGGCCCATCTACCTTGACTTTTAAGCATTTTCTGTACAATATGCACAAAGCGTAAAGTACGTAAGCTGACACTATTGATTGGTCGACTCCGTCATGAATCTTCGACACAGTGAGATCGGGGAAAATTCAACGCAAACGAATCTGACGGTTTATTGTTTTGTTGAAATTCTACCACGACAGTACCGAATGAGGGGGACAGTGTGGCACATGCCCTCGCCCCCCCCTCCCCCCCACCCACACACACACACACACGCACGCGCACACGACATGCATGACTCGCGTTTCGTGTGTTTGCCAAGCGAGAGATCTACTGTTCACTATTGTGCCAAGCTATATTGAGTATTTTAGACCGACCACTGTGATAGCAGTTATGTGTATGACACCCGAGGATTGAGGGTACTTAATACATTGCTGGGTTTCGGGTGGTTTCGCGGTAAAGCTCTATACAAACGTCAGCTACAACGATGCCAGAAATGACTCTCTTAAAAGAAAATACCGAGGGGCTGCAATGTGATATAAAAATAAAAGTCTGTTGGTATAAAATCTATTTGCCCTTAATCGTTTTGTTTAAAAAGAAAACATAAACAGTATAAAATACACATTTCCGCCCATCAAGCGGGTGGCGACATGTTTTGAACACGTGACCAGAGTTAGCCAATCACACGCAAGGCATTGACGTCACTGACGACTACCTTCCGCTGAACCAGCACTTTGTTTACATGCGAGCAGTGCGTCTTTGGAACAAGCTGTCGCGAGGGGGGTCACTTTATCATGATTTATAATAAAATAAAAATTTAGTCAAAGTATATTTTACTCTTACTTATCAACAGGATTCATGTAAACTGGCCATTTTTACCATGTATGCCTTTTTGATCAATCATGTGTTAATGTGGGTATATAGCGGAACGGAACGGAACGGAACCGAGCGTGCGGGAAGGGAGGGGTGTGCGCCAGCGAGCCAGTCACTGGTACTCCGTGTCGATGAGGGAGTGGGTGTTTGTTTTCCAATGATATTCAGCGGTCGTTTGTTGATACGTTGTCTCCTGCTTGTTAACAGAGAGTTTTTGCACTACGTTTTTAATTGAACGTATCCCAACACGCAACCCGATGAGCAATTACGTCATTAGAACTAGGGGTGTGTCCTGACCTACATAGATACGTTTACGGGATCGGTTTACGGAACAACGTATAAATAGCCTTTCTAACGTTTTGCCCTCTACGTATCACAGCCCCACAGGGAATTTCCTTCACTTTACCATGAATTTATAATGAAATAAAAATTGAGTCAAAGTATACTTTACTCTTACTTATCAACGGGATTCAAGTAAAATGGGCATTTTTGACAATGTATGCCTTTTTGATCAATCCTGTGTTAATGTTGGTATTATTAATTAAGGCAACCCCCCCCCCCCCCCAACGTCGAGGCGCGCGCCATTTTGCCGGAGCAAGCGGCGTATATTGTGGCGCCACCCTACGTTATAACTGGAAGTTATCTCGCGGAGGGACCTCTTCACAGTGGAGGTACCCTACAGATTGGTTTGGTTGATTATTCAGGACGCTTTAACCACTTTTGGTCATATCGCGTCAATGGGAGAAGGAAGGGAGAGTGGAGCCATGTCCCCGGGAGTGACCCCCTACTCTTTACGAAGAAAGACATGGGATCTTTATCATGCGATCACACAGTCATGGCCACGGCAGGGTTGGAACCACCGATCCACGTGCCGTTAGACCCTCAGGTGACCAGAGCACTCAATGCGAGCGCTCTAGCCCACTGAGCTATCACGCCGGCCCCATGTACCCTTCAGGAGAAACTGGTGAAACGAAAGATCAGGTCCGCGATTTGCTGATGAATTGCGGCATTTCCAAACCGCGCAGTAGACCACGATCTCAGTGTTTCGTGGAAAGTAGCATCCAAACAATTCGAAATACGTCTTGCGACGATTGTCTCTGTAAAAGAAGTTAGAAAGATAGTTAGAATCGCAGCTATTTATATTAGCGCTAATCACGCGCTCTCGTTTTCTCACACAGTAGGCGTCATTTCCGGTTTGAATACATTTAGAGTATCGCCTCCTAATTGGTCAATCGCAGACACACCTGCAAAAACGGCTGCCGCCGGGTTAAACGGCAAAATCGTGGCTGGCGTTCACTTCTAAATTTTATTGCGAGCTACAGACAAGACGGATAATTTGGTAATTTTGAGGATAGACACTTGGATATTATATTTTTCGGTAAAGCGGCGTTAGAGGCCAGGCGGGCGGCTTCCTTTAAAGCAGACTTTTTAATCTGTCAACCACTACGGTTATCAAATGATGTCCCGAAATGTCGTTGTCGCAATTATTGGCCAAACTGAAGTTGACATGTGGGAACGTAACAAATGTATCTATCAAATCAACGACGGTAATGTTACACTTCATCAACGAAGTGTACGTCAGTCTCCTGGCCATTATTTCCGTATTTACCAATCTTCGTATCGGCCTGCTCTAATCATAACGTTGCCGAACGTTTCCAGTCAAGCAACGAAACGTTGCAACGGTTACGTGTCACAGGCACTTTGTTGACAATGTGGTGCACAGCGACAGAGTCACCCGGATCTCCCGATAGACAGCGTTTCGCCTGAGCTATATAGTCAGTGGGTGTCACCCTGTGTCTGACGGTTGTGCCTTGGTTGATTCTATTATAAAAAAAACTTACACGATGGAAGACAAAATAGCTTAGTCCTGTTTGATGGCGTTTATGGTTTAGGGCAGACTGATACTGATAGGCCGTCCTTACCGCCATGGCGTAGGTCGCCATTATTATTGGGTCTCAAAAACGGTGAGAAGTCCTCTTTATAAGTTGCTGGAGGTTTCAATACACGATCACCTCTAGTTCTTAATGATTGTGAGCATTGGAACTGCCAATGGTGCGATCGACGCCTTTGCTGCAAGACTAGCCCTGACGAACCCAGGCCTAGCTACCGCCTAGCTGGCCGAGAGCGTTCTCGTCTTAGCCTCACCAGCTCGTTGTGGTGGTGTTCATGATTACAAAATCTTAGCACTTTCTTAATTCAAAAAATCCACTTCGTGTGTGTCTACTTATGTATTTTCAACCGGATAATCGCTCGACAAATCTTCCACTTACCGCTACGTCTAGTTGCGTAGCCTAAGTGGCGATTATGAATACGGCCCCTGGTTTCTTCAGGGCTACTGCAAGACTAATCGAGAGAGCAACACAAATCAGCAAAACTTGTCAATGGACAAAATGAAAAGAGTTGAGCGAGTATTAGTTGCAGCAAAATTATTTCACTCAGACACTCCTAGAGAATAATGTCCTGTAATTGAAATAACTAAGAATTAGAGGTAATCGTTTTGTATTGAAACCTCCAATTAATGGTCATCGCACAAAGTCTTCCGCAAATAGCGATTGTATCCAGTGTCTATGCCGAGACCCAGCATTTTGGGTGCTGTGCGCAAAAGAAGCAACGTGTCAGTGACACCCGCCTCACCTTGCCCAGGTTGAGTTATGTCATATGGAGCCAAATACAATGCGTGCGAGCCGAATACGGGCGAGGCAACATTGTCTAGACCACAGGCACATCAATGTACACAATCGCCAAGGACGTGGTCTCGCGTGAGACGAGTTGTTGGACCACATGCATACTTATAAAAAGGTTCCGAGGCAAAAGGACATATATAAAAAATTACATGCCTGTGCAGCCCAATGTGTACACATGTGCGTACGTGCGTGGCTAGCTTTGACCCGGGATAAAAAACAGTAACACTGTTATAAGCTCATATTATCATGTACAATACACTCTAGTAAGTCTAGTAAGGAAAAATCTCAGAGTAGTTTAAAAGGTATGCAGTAGGCCTACAATCCCGGCAAAGGGAGCAGGACAACTAGCCCCCCCCCCCCGGACAATTGCCCCCTGGTCAGCTCTCCCCCCCCCCCACCCAGACAATTCTCCCCCGGACAATTCCCCCTGGGACAATTAACTCCCCCCGAATATATCCCCGAGGATAAGTCCCCCCCCCCGGGACAACTCCCCCTCAACGATCCCCGCTCGAACAATTACCCCCTAAGACAACTTCCCCCCGGTAAGTTCCCCCCCGAGACCATTCTGCCCGGAATACGCTCCAACCCCCCACCCGCCCCAATCATCTCCCCGGACAATTCCCTCCCATGACAAGTCACTCCGGGCAATTGCCACAAAGAAACCCCCCTCTACCCCCACTCCAGACAATTCTCCTTCGAAGCAATTGCCACCCGGGCGCCCCTCCCAACCCCAGACAATGCCCCTCCAATCTATTGCCCCCCTACAATTAACCACCCCCTGGGAACACACACCCATAAACGGACCCCCCGCCCCCTTCAATATCCAGACAGCCTCGACCCCCCGTCGGACAAAACCTCAGTCCGGACCAATATTTTCATATGCACCTTTCATGTTTAATTTATGTTTGACTGATTTTAATACGGATTCGAAACATGGCACCATTTATCTTCCTACAGTTTTAACACAGCCAACACCCCCCCCCCCCCACCCCTCCCACACACACACACACACACCTCCCACCCCTTGAGATCCGCAGTGTCTATCTTCTCAGTGTATACGTAAATATAGTATGAAACATGCCCCACGCCACGCTCAACACACTATTGGTGCTCCGGGGAGTTGGGGCTTGACCGATGGGGATGGGTTTTTTTTTTGGGGGGGGGGGGAGATCGGAGTCGGGGCTTCTCGGTTTAGGGAGACGTGGGTGACAATGTCCGGGAAATTGTCTCGGAGGGGGGGAGGTTGTCTGGGGAGAAAACTATCTGGGGGGAGGGGGGACTTGTCCTAGCGGGGAGTTGTCCGGGGGAGAATTGTCGGGGGAGAGAGTTGTCCGGGGGGAATTATCGGGGGGGGGGATTCTCCAGGGGGGAAATGTCGGCGGGCGGGTGGGGAGGAGTCCTAGAACCCGCGGGAAATTTGAAAACAGAAAGAAGAGTATCGGAAAAGTGTAAAAGAAATGTAACTACCTCCATGTGAACTTTCGCCTTGCGTTTTGGGAGAGTTCTTTTTGTCACAAATGACGTTACGCGCAGCGATCCTGGCGATCAGAATTAAGATAATACGTTTCATCCTGCATTACCATACGTTTAGAACACACGTGTATCCACTTTTGGGATCACGATTCTGATGACTTTCTCCCAATGATCGTGGGTAAGGTATAATGTGAAGTCAATCACAGGCCAGCATATCGCACAGACTCGGGCCCTGTTAAGCCATCTAATGTAACGCGTGTCGCTAAGTCTTATGTCGCATGTCGGTTTTAGGGCAACCCCAATGTCGTGTTGTCGATTTTAAAAATCGCCATGTCGAAAAGGTCCCTCTAGGGTCCTACCTATGTTAGTCATGTGTCATGAGTCATGTGTATCTAGCATACGAAATATGGGTGTTGGCAGCCGGCCTTGCGTTCCTTCTCTTAGCAGCGCTTTGGCCTCTATTTGCTTGCAGTGTACAAACTTCCTGGTGCGAACTCACCGAAGCGCATCTCCAATGCTAAAAGGTTGGTCTCACTCACTTCGTCGGTTGGCTGTGCTGCTTTAACGGCGTCTTAACGCGAAAAGGGAGTCATGTTTTCGTTTTCCACCATGGTTCGGTCTTCTCTATTAGTCGTGATTATCATACAGGTGTCCAGAAGACCAGTTGACGGTGAGTGTTACACACATATCACACTTTCTCTCGCAATATCACAATATCTGCTCCGCCCCAGCACCTGTCTCTACCTGTCTGTCTCTCTCGCTCGCTCATGTTGACAAAATTTTGCCGGCATGAAAGTGGGTTAAAGTTCGGTGAACAAGCATCCTGGAACCAAACTGACGAGAATTCGATCTGACGACCCGTCGCCTCTAGGGTGAACACCAGGGGCGTGTGCAGGAATTCATTATAGGTGGGTGGGGGCACAATAAAAAAACTTATGACGACCGCGGACGGAGGGAATGAACAAAATTGCAACCAAGGGGTCCATTATTATTTTGACGACCGGGGAGGGGGAGGGGTACAGATAGACTTTAGGGTGCCACCCCCCCCCCCCCTTGGCCACGCCCATGAACACCAAACGGTCCCATTTGGCATGGCGTTTATTTATCCACCGACTAATTGGCAATAAACGTTATCAAGTGTATGTATTCTTAATAGTTAGGTGGAACTGTACGTCACATATGCTTGCATATATTAGCCAAATCAGTCATCCCCGAATCGACACCTAAGATAGCCGAATCCTTCGACTGAGAGGCTCATAACGTGCTACCATGGGTTGAAGACTGTCTGAACAGTAGTCTTAATGATTAGGACCGTTATACTACGTGGATAAGGAATGGCTACAGCTGATATCGGATCCCTAAGTTACAGGATAGGAAAACTATATGCGGTCGTTAGCAATGGTTCAGACATGCCGCGATGGGCACTGGGTTCACTCAGGTTAGAAAGTTAAACATTCAGTTCTATTGAGATTGACTATTGAGTGATTTAACACGGCCTGGTTGGCCGGTCTGTGCTCGTGTCCTGATCGCGTCGGCTCCATCACTGTGTAGGTGGCACTCAGGCTGTAACGCCGCCTCCATAACTGTGTAGCTGGCACTCGGGCTGTCACGTCGCCTCCATCACTGTGTAGCTGGCACTCCAGCTGTCACGCCGCCTCCATCACTGTGTAGCTGGCACTCGGGCTGTCACGCCGCCTTCATCACTATGTAGCTGGCACTCGGGCTGTCACGCAGTCTCCATCACTGTGTAGCTGGGACTCCGGCTGTCACGCCGCCTCCATCACTGTGTAGCTGGCACTCGGGCTGTCACGCCGCCTCCATCAGTGTGTAGCTGGCACTCCGGCCGTCACGCCGCCTCCATCACTATGTAGCTGGCACTCGGGCTGTCACGCAGTCTCCATCACTGTGTAGCTGGGACTCCGGCTGTCACGCCGCCTCCATCACTGTGTAGCTGGCACTCGGGCTGTAACGCCGCCTCCATCACTGTGCAGCTGGCACTCGGGCTGTCACGCCGCCTCCATCACTGTGTAGCTGGCACTCCGGCTGTCACGCCGCATCCATCACTGTGTAGCTGGCACTCCGGCAGTCACGCCGCCTCCATCACTGTGTAGCTGGCACTCGGGCTGTCACGCCGCCTCCATCACTGTGTAGCTGGCACTCGGGCTGTCACGCCGCCTCCATCACTCTGTAGCTGGCACTCCGGCTGTCACGCCGCCTCCATCACTGTAGCTAGCACTCGGGCTGCCACTCCGCCTCCATCACTGTGTAGCTGGCACTCTGGCTGTCACGCCGCCTCCATCACTGTGTAGCTGGCACTCGGGCTGTCACGCCGCTTCCATCACTGTGTAGCTGGCACCCGGGCTGCCACGCCGCCTCCATCACTGTGTAGCTGGCACTCCGGGCTGCCACGCCGCTCCCATCACTGTGTAGCTGGGACTCCGGCTGTCACGCCGCCTCCATCACTGTGTAGCTGGCACTCGGGCTGCCACGCCGCCCCCACCACTCTGTAGCTGGCACTTGGTTTGTCACGCCGCCTCCATCAATGCTCAATTGAGGAATTTTCAATACGTGAAATACGTGAGTCATGCCGAAACAATTCGTTTTTGTCTGCCTTGTTTTGCTCTTTCACCGGAACAGACGCCTGCATTCTCTATCTATGTGGTAGGCCAGCTCAAAAGTGGCCCAATCCCAGTGTGCAAAATGGCTATGATTGTGCAGGACAACATTCCCATTTATGTCTTCGTAAAGAGTATGTGTTACTCCCGAGGACATGGCTCCTCTCTTCCTTGAACTGGAAGGGTCCCGTTGTCACGCTCTGACACAGGTTAAAGCGTGATTTTTAAATCATATAATATCCTCAAAGGAAGTAAAATGCTCTCTTCCTTTCCCACATGTTTGCGCGATTTCCTCCCTCCAATCAGCTGGCCTCAAGTGTGTCGTGCACTTTCCTCCATATATATTTTGCCGGGACTGTCAGTGTCTACATTGGATGCTTTGTAACCATAAATCTCTCGATCACTGCACTTATGTCTGTATGGCATGGGCGGCAGATCCTCACCACTCTAACAAGTGGATTAGTGCGGCCCTCCACCTTCTCCACCATCCTCTCTAACCCCCCCCCCCCCTCCCTGGACCCCAGTACATGCGCGAAAGCACTTCGCGATGCTTACCCACTCAGGTGATTCTTCGCCTTTGCCCAAACTCCCACCTATTGGTTGGTTGGGTGTGCTATATGTCATGCAGTAGCCGACGCCAAGACAAAGAAGTCTTACATACTCATGGTATGACCGACCATGGCTTGGATAGGATATTCGTCTCTATTGGTCATTGTTATTGCACAAGCGTCCACACGAATGTACCTTAACTTATATACATTGTACGGAAATGTCACGGGTTACGCGCTAGCAAAGTCTTTACTCCACAAGCACAATTAAGATGCCCTGACCTTTCTTTTAATCTACTGATTGATTTCTCAGCAACCATTTTTCCATATTTTTGATCAGACCTTGTCGATATCTTGTCAATCTAGATTAAGCCTATCGTAAGATGTCACAGAGATTCTGAAAAAGAGTGCACAGCGTACTAGTCAGCATACGAGCGTAAGTGGCTGGCATACATGCGTAAGTGGCTGGCATACATGCGTAAGTGGCTGGCATACATGCGTAAGTGGCTGGCATACATGCGTAAGTGGCTGGCATACATGCGTAAGTGGCTGGCATACATGCGTAAGTGGCTGGCATACATGCGTAAGTGGCTGGCATACATGCGTAAGTGGCTGGCCAACGTGGTTAAAGTCTTCGTGCCACGATTTTGTCTTGCTCAGAGTTAACTTGGTTTAGGGAACATAAACAAATAACAATTTGTTTTAATGGGAGTTTACAGTTTTTATTCCACGATATCACTATAAACGGGTTCGTTAAAGTAGCAAAAGTGAGGTCCGACGGGTTTATTTCTGAGAGCATTGCATCTGAGCGTGATTTGAAAATTCCCCAATGATGTCACAAGATTGACAGGTGAGCTTTGATGCAGTGCGTAGACATCTGTGGTCGAGGGCGTGTATTGTGTTCATGGTTGAGTGCGTTTCGTTGAGTTCAAGCCAATGAGCAGACAGAATCTGAGTCTCAATATAAAAGCACGCGCGTTTGTATTCCCTTTTGACGTCACTTTCCTCGCTCACAGAATTTAAATTGGTAAGTGCGAAAACAAGTGGAAAAAGTATGTCCTTCTACTACTTGGGGCGTCACAGCTCGATAATATGAGCGCGGACATACAGAAGATTAATATGAGCTACAGTTGTTTTGGCGTGGCACGAACACCTTAAGTGGCTGGGATATGTAAGTGGCTGGGTTACTTGTGTGACTCAACCACTTACGCATTCGATATTAAACGCGTTTAAAGTCGAACGCGGCCGATGACAAATTCGGCCGTGGACAAGTCTGCTTTCCAATTAAAGTGGAAATAGACATGAAGAAAATGGCGGTTGACACATGTTTACCGGAAGCTCCACCAGCGTACACGAGTACTCGACTGATGGGAGTGCTGGCCTGGCCAGCACTCCCATCGTGATACAGCAGCCTACTTACATGCGCCATGTTATATTTTTTACATTTTAGAATCAAGACTAAAATTATCTCAAGATTAAAATGCATATGTTTTGGATCTAGTTGAGTCTGTTAAACAACAATTATAACATAAAACTTCACGGTTTATTTATATCGCGCGCGGACGTCCTAGCCGCGGTCGGCATCACACAGAACACCGAACAGGGAACAGGCGCGCAGGGATATACAGCTGGCCATAAACCTCAGTTCCGGAGAACAAATTTGTTTCTCTCCGAATAGCCAAGAGGCTTTTAGGATTTAAATTCAGACGGAATATACTTATTTGACATGAAAAACAGGTTGGTAATCCCCCCAAAAAAATACAGAATATATTACTTTAAAAGGGAAACCAATTACGACAGTAAGGCAAGTTCCAACAAGATAATATAATCTAAAGATACGTTTCCTAAGAGAAAACGAAATATAGTTACGAATTGGGAAAGAAAAAATAAATGTAGGCTTAAAAACCCTATTGTCGCCCATAAGTGTACTTTCGGTGGGCGCAGACATTTAATTCACCCTGGCCTCCTATTAACCAATCAGGATGTAGGACACTACGCGAGTCCCTTCGTCACGGGAGCGGGTGATGGCTTACATGTGCATGTAAATACAGGCCAGCAGATACTGAGAGATTTCTAGCTTTGTGATGATACGTTTTGCAACAGCTTACCATGGCACTGGCTGAAGCAATTTGTTATTGTCCACAGTGGCTAAAAAAATCCCAACGGATTACCTAACAAATATTTGCCCTGGGGGAAAAATCCCCCTCTTGTGCGTTAATAGAGCGGGTTGCCGCGATAGAAACCCGGATTTTGCGGATTTTTGCGGTAAAACGCCCCCACATAGCGGATTTTGGCGGTGGAAAAGGGGGGGCTTTACCGCGGAACGCCCCCGCCCACAGTAATGTATTAATTACCCCCCGCTCCCCCCCCCGCCACACGACGGGCCACATGATAAGTAAGCATACAGCATCAGTGTGTTGACAGTCTTAGTACATCTACTCTGTCAGCAGCTCTTGAGCTGTTTTTGCCTCCAGAATAAAACTTCCTGGTGCGAAATTACCGAAGCGCATCTTCAATGCTAAGAGGTTGCTCTCATCCACTTCGTCGGTTTGCTGTGTTGATTTAACGGCGTCGAGTTAAAGCGACAAGAGAGTCAGGTTATCGAACGTGGCATACTTACCATTTCGCTTTTCTCTATTAGTCATGGTTATCACACAGACGTCCAGAAGACCAGTTGATGAGTGCTATTAAGACGAAAATCCGCCTTATGTCGGTATGTTCGATTTGCCTGTTTCTGTATGGTTATGTGTGTGTGTATCCTAGGGGTCGAATCCAGCAGTTAAGGGTCGAATCCGGATTTGATGGCTCAAATAGTTAGGGCCAAATCGGGATCAGAGGGGTCACATCTAGATCTGAAGGATCAAATCGGGACTTGAGAGGTAATTCGGGATCTAACGGGGCTACCTTGATCCTCCGAATCCTAGGGGTTTAATCGGAATCTGAAAGGTCAATGTAGGATCCTTGGGGTAAAATCGGGATCCTTTGGGTCAAATCGGGATCCTTGGAGTCAAATCGGGATCTTTGGGGTCAAATGGGGATCTTTGTGGTCAATTCGGGATCTGAAGGCTCAAATCGGGATCCTACAGGGTTAATCCGGATCCTAGGGGTCAAAGCACGATCTCAAGGGTCAAATCGGGATCGTAGGGGTCAATCCGCATGCTACGGCTCAAATCTGGACTGAAGGGTTAAAGCCTTCGATCCGGACCAAATCGAGTATTGTTCAATCCGGATCCTAGGGGTAAAATCAGGATTTCAAAGGTCAAATCGGGATCGTATGGGTCAATCCGGATCATATGGGTAAAATCTGGGTTGAATTTTAAGAGTCAAATTTTAATCTGAAGGTCAAATCGGGATCTGAGGGGTCAATCTGGATCTTTGGTGCCCATCCGGATCTAAGGGGTCACATCGGGATCTGAGGGGTCATTTGGGATCCTAGGGGTTCATTCCGCATCTGAAAGGTCAAATCGGGATCTGAGGGGTCGTATCCGGATACTAAGGGTCAAATCTGGATCTGAAGAGTCAAATCGGGATACTAGGGGTTGAATCTGGATGTTAGGGTTCAATTCGGGTTTGAGGGGTTCAATCCCGATCCTAGGGGCGTCAATCCGGATCTGATGGGCCTAATCCGGATCTGAAAGGTAAAATCGGGGATCTGAGGGCCCATATGTCGTGGAATATGTACAAATATTAGTGCCAAACTGCATCAAAATCGATAGTTTGAACGCGAAACAATAATAAAAAACATGGTCAATCCCATTATTGAGCCTCGATACGCAAACTAACAGACAGCGCGTTGACGTTTCGGCTTAGGCCTATAACTTGGTCGATATTGCATGTAGACCACCGCGGTCGTTCTTATAATGTTCAACTTAGACCTTTCTACTTCACTTCACTAATAAACGTGCAATAATGGCGAAGTATAGCAAATTGTTGGTGATTTCGTCAAGCCATAACTGAAGGACAAGTGTCTCTATCGCCTAGCTATTGACCCTAGAACACGTTCGCATTTTGCTCAACGCTAAATATGGCCTACACCGGGCAATCCCATAACCACGATTTTGTTCCTCCGTCTCACGCTATGCTTCATTCCGTCTCGTTTGTTACTTAGTATGTTTACTAGGCGCATTTCTTTGGGCCAGGTTCGGTATCCCGCCCGGGACCCGCAACACGTGACAGGGAACTTCCGGGTGTGCCGACAGGGATATGCCTATTCTAATGAAATGCACACATCGTTCACATCCGGTGCACGTAGGGGCACTGGAACCAACCTACTCTCATCACCTTTCAATCAGCCGCCGTCTTCTCCCGAATGTCCCGTGCTGTTTTGCACGGGGCATATCGGCATACCGAATGGATGCGTGCGCACCCATGCCCGGGTGAAAGAAGTGTCGGGCGGTTTACCGATGCGTAATGTGCGTATTCGGTCCACCGCAGGGATACACCCGGGTTACCAAAGAAATGCGCCCACTGTGGCAATATGATTGTTACATGGCCTATCTCTCTCTTAAAGCCGACTCTTTGCTTGTGGTGTCAGCTGGTTTCCTTTGACGCCAAGCACATGTCCCTTGACTTGTAAACATTTTCTGTAACCATGTGCACACACCTCAAAGCACATTATGTCACTTATTTTATTTTGACATTATGAATCAATTATGAGTTATATATATGTACCTTTTGATATGATTGGTCAGAATTGTTGACACGTCGATATTCCAGTGCAAACAAATCTCATGGTTTATTATGTTCGATTAGATCCGATTAGTTTATTAGATTAAATTCTTCTTCAAAAATGACGACCCCTGCCTCTCCGCCGGCTCGCCGCTCCCAATGCACACGCGTGCGACATACATGTCAGCATACATATGCCGTCTGTTTAATTTTCTACCGCGATTAAATTATTGTCAAACTCTTTGTCCAAAAGTCTCGATTCATTACTATTATGATTAACTACGGTCTAGGTGTCGACTGAACTGATCGATCCGCGGAACGGAAACCGTCAAACCAGCTCTCTCGATAGCTTCACGGCTTCGAGCAAAACGGTTTCCGTTCTTCTCCTGTCGGACAGTCAATTCGGCAAACCCGTTTTGGTTTCATGCAAATCAAACACGCCCTGAGTAAAGACTCACACCCGACCACTTTCATTGCCGTCATATGCATGACGCAGCCACAATGTCCTTATTAACAACCCCGAACCTGATATTTGCAGTAGCGTTGATGTAGCTTTTGTAATGCAACTTACAGGCACATGAACCAGCCCCACCCCGCCCAACGCGGTATGCCGGGTTAATCGTAATTATTTATATAGTTTAAAATCGAAATGTTCTGTTATTAACGGAAGGCAAATAGGTATGTCGGTGACATTCACACCTTCTTATTTAAGGATGCTTGTTTTTGTTTTACACTATAGTTTATTTTCCCCAATTAGCCGCGTGTCTGTTCGGGACGGCTTCAGACTGTGAGTTCCAGTGCCACTGTGCCGGTGGCGCCACCTGTGATCCGGACACGGGAGTCTGTCCGGGAGAGTGTGCTCAGGACATTCCTGGTCTGTTCACCTGGAGTGGAGAGGCCTGTCAGATAGGTAAGGGGTGATCGACACCGCCTGTCTATGGTATCAATTGGATGACACACATATATTCGTTGAATTAAGTTTGCGGTCAAGCGTGACTACGTTTGTTTTGGCAAGTAGTCCATGTACTACAACACGATGGCCGCCCATACAGACATATTGCTAATAATCATAACGTTGAACATAGAGCGGAACATATAGGATAGGCATATGTAAGTGTTCGTCATTGTGAAGCCCTAGGGGGGAGAGTAGGGGTGGGAAGGCGTGGATGAAGTAGACATTTTGGAAGTCATTGTTTCTTAGTTTCGTAAATAACAAAGCCCCCTGAAAAGCGATAAGACGGATATAATGAGAAATGTATGCAATCGATCGAATAGATCGAATCGATCTATCATCAAGTGCAATAAATGACATTTTAGCCATCGAGAAAAATCATCTTCATTTGTTGGTAAACATATGGATTCAACAATAATAATGTCACAAGTCTGAAAATAATACGGTAAATAATGTGGGTATAAAGCGAAGATGTGCATAAATAATACATTCATAGTGATAACTATCTGGATATCCAGGGCCGTGGTAAGCCGACCGGCCAGACAATGTTGTTAAATATAGTATACAGTGATGAGACCTTCGATGGGAAGGTCATTGACAGTCGTTGATCGCTCAGCGGTATGTCTGCTTTCACCTTGACGCGGACACAGCGCCATGGGTAGTAATACCATATATATAAACTGTTCCATCAGGTAACGTGGCCCGTGCTAAGAACACCAACCAGACGGGAATGTTTGGCATAATGTACAGTGATCAGGCTGTCGATGGGGAGGTCATCGACGCTGCACACACCGATCCGCAGTTTGTCTGCGCTCGCCCGTTCGCGGGTTTCGGAAACCTCTCCAAGTGGACCGTGGACCTCGGCGGCGACTACGTCATCCACAATGTCACGGTCTTCAACACCAACTATCAAGGCGGTGAGTTACTTTAAACTATTTAATCAACCCAGGAAGATTTGATACCAACGGATGAACTACTGTTCCAGTTTAATGTTATAGTCTTCACCACAATGCCTACTTACTAACGCCTGTTCTACGCCTTTTCATGTTCTTGGCCTGCATGTTTTCAAAGATGCTCTGACTCGTGTTGCCATCATTTCACCAATCACAATCATCACGTCAGTCGGTTCAGTGAAGACTTCTCTTAATGAGGAAAATCTACGGTGTCAAAAGTTGATGCATATGGGTTTGCGACTTGGCATTGCGCACTTTGATCGCCTGTCCAACTCCAACGTCTTAAGGACGTCGATATGGAGATCTCACCACGATTAGATTTCGGGAAGTTGAGATGGAAACATCTGTATAACATGTTATATGTACACGTCGTTGAAGGTATTTGTACCCTTCGCTGATGTGACTTTCTCCTGACGCTTTGTCAGTATTAGTCCTGTTAGATTTGCTGACGTAATCTTCGCGAAATGGACATTTAACGTAGAGCGAGGAACAATAAAACAATCGTGATCGCTCTGTACAGCGAACGCATTATTAGAAACAAGCAAGGGACAGTTCCCGTCGCCATGTTTTTTGCTAACCGTAAACTACCGCTCCTACTGTAGCTCGATCTGGATTATTCATGAGATAATGAAGGTCTATTACTCGGCTATTATGCGATATATCCTGTCATAAGAAATAAAAAAGATAAAATGCATAGTCCCATTAACTATGAGACAATCGCTCTTGGCTTCAAAGTGCCTGTGAATTTAAGTTATAATTCGTTATTAATTTGGCGAGCGAAAGTTTCGTCATCGTGACGTCACGGGGGCCAAAACCACGGCTCCTGCAGTTCCATCAATATTAGGTTTAGCGATAACTATCTTCAACACGTTAACGGGGCCGGTCATGAGACCTGTAGGCATGTAATGCGGCTTTAATGGGCTTGTTGGTCTAAATTGGACGATTATCCTTATAGCGCCTATAGTGACCTAAATAGCGCCTACAATAACCCATTTACCGCCTACAATACCCATTTGGACTACATAGCGCCTACTAGTCTGGGCAGCCTGTACAGAATCAGGGGTCAACCCGAAACAAATTGCAATACTAATCAAACCCCTTTTTCTCATTCCTTATGTATCTGGTAATATCATTTCCAAAATCTACCAAAATCTATTCATTGGAACATATTTTTTGCGGGCGTAGTTTACCCTACCCCGAAAGGACCAGCATGGATTACGTATTGACCTTACACGAAGTGGCAGGAATGCATTGTAATTAAGACCCCTACTACGAATTTAGACCTTCGTAGCCTACCCCTACTATATCTAATGGAGTGTTATTTCATCTACCAAATGCAACAAACAAAAATACAATATCTTCGATATTAGAATTTCTACATATTTTTTAATGGGGGACCCCTCCCCAGGATTTGCGGTTGTCTATCGACACCGCGCATTTGCACAGGGCGCCGGATGGGTCTCAAGTGTGACAAATTGGAACTATAAATTGTCCGATTCCACAATTTAATCGACTATATACGCGTTTTATCTTTGGGCAGATCTACCTCCGTGCCGGTCTAGATAGGCAGGGTAAAAAGTGGGGAGGCTCTATCTGCAACGTTTAACTTTTAATAAGTGAAACGTTATAGGCAAATGAGGTGTGCCTCACCCCCAACATCGGGGAAGGAAGGGGAGGTATTTATGTTCCTCGGGAATGGGCTTTCATTTGACCTTGATCTTGAACTAAAAATGATGAAAATAGTTCTTCGTGAACTGGGAATGAGGTAGAAAGCGACCGTCGTGATCAAGGATTTTAATTATTCGTGAAATGAAAATTTTAATATTAAATAACGGTGAATCAGCAAATCGCCAATCGATAACATGCATCCGCCCTTTCCTTTGTATGCGGGGAGTGCTCGTTTTAATTCATCGTGACCTGGGAATCCAGAAATTTATTAAGACGAAAATGCATCCACCCTTTCCTTTGTATGCGGGGAGTGCTCCTTTTAATTCATCGTGACCTGGGAATCCAGAAATTTATTAAGACGAAAATGCATCCGCCCTTTCCTTTGTATGCGGGGAGTGCTCCTTTTAATTCATCGTGACCTGTCAAGAAATTTATTAAGACGAAAATCTAACATTATTTTGATGTAGGATGAAAAGTTTTCGCGCCACAGGCTCTTGAAAATTAAAAATTATGGATTTTGTTTTTTATAAAGTTTGAGAAATTGACTCCGCCTTCAGCACAGACAATGCCACGGCCCACCGTCAGGCTAATTTTGTAGATGGGCAATGTAGGTCAAAGGTCAAGGTCACAGGAATATATAAGGTACCTTATATATCGTCTGACAATTATGAAAATCGGCCCAATAGTTTTTCTGTGAAAAATTATCAAAGTTAACATGGGACCTTAAGGGAGCATTTTGGCGGCAACATGGTGTCCTCAATTTCTCCATGAAGGGGACAAGTCAGACAAACAACACCTTGCGTGGAACATGAAATTGTTATTTGGGCGCCTTGTGCTATATCGGTCCAGGTCACGTATCCAAGGTCAAGGTCACAGCAAGGTCAAGGTCACGAAACATGTTTTCCCGCGCAACTCCGTTAATATTCTTCAGAGACAGGCACAAAGTAATGTGTGCTCAAATTTTGCCTCATATTTAGAGATTTTGAGTTATTGGATGATCAAATTGTAACATAATAAAAATTATAAAAAATTGCGGTGACTACATGCATGCAGGTAGATTACCTATATGTGGTGGAATATGTACTAATAGTACTAACATCATGTGTGCCAAATGCCATCGAAATCGAACCAGTAGTTTGGACGCAAAGAAATAATCAAACATTAACATGGCCAATCCCATTATAAAGAGGGCGCGGCTACTTAAAGACGGATCGAGATGACGTATCGGTCTATACCCCAATGTTGTCGCTAGCCCTTTGCAATTCTATGTTCAAAAAGTGACGCCCCTGGGCCGGGTTTCAAGCCCACTGTCGAAAGCCTTATCCACTACGCCAAAGTGCCGCGTTGCACGTAGATGCCACTGTTTCAGAAGTCCCCAAACCCGCTCGATCAGTCATATTTCAAATATTGGATGTCTTCCCACCCCAAATATTGGATGTCTCCCCTCCTCAACCTGGGGTGTCTTCTCTCCCCTGATTCGGGGTGTCTCCCCCCCCCCCCCCCCCCCAATTAACTTGCCTTTCCCCTCTTTGCACTTGCGGTACACGTTAAAAACCTGGGGTGTCTTCCCTCTCCTAATTAGGTGTGTCTCCCCTCCCCTATCTTTCGGCATCACCTGAATTTTGAAGTTCTCCCCTCCCCTAACTTAGGGTACCGCCCTAAATTGGGGTGTCTTCCCTCCAATAACTTTGGGTACCATCCAAACTTGGAGTGTCTGCCCTCCCTACTATCTCAGTCTCGCCTCCCCTAACTTAGAGTATGTCCCCTCTCCTAACTCCTTAAACCCCCTAAGCCCTGCCCCCACCCCTTCTCCCTAGGATCCTGCTGAGTATCATCTGTACCGATAAAATGTTACATGGACAGAGATGAAATATACAATATTGGTCGTCGTGGTGGAAAAAGAAGTCATTTAACCTCCCCTATCCCCCATCCCCTTCCCCTCCCACATACATATTTTATTCATATGATCAGGATGAAACGCGTCAACAATCGATTGCATTGCGAATATCGGAGCATGTATGAAAAAGTCTGGCAAACCTGAGACCCATCCGGCTCGCTATGCAAATACACTGCGTCGATCGACAGTCGGAAAACAGAAAAAGAGGTTCCGAATGTAAAGATTCTTTATAAATTTATCTCTGTTTGTTGTATTTTGCAGTTAAATAATTCTCTATCACGCAAACTGGAAATATGGGTACTGTAGGTCACAATTCGTAGTGCGGGTCTCAACTGCCTCGCCTTCCTGTCATTTCGTTTATGCAAAAATACGTTGCTTCTTGTGGGGTTAATAGGGTAAGATAAGATAAGATACAGTTTTATTTAACGTCAGTATGTAAAAGTCAACAATACACATTAGCACACGTGCTATTGACCGACAATGATAAAATGACATGAGCGGATGAGATATATGTACATATGACAATGAAAATATAACAACCTTTGCATCTTATAAAACCTTACCCATTAGCTATGTTACATAATGTGCACGAATTACAGTGACACAAGAACACATCCGAGGTTGACAGCGTTGTTTTAGATTCCTTGGCAGATTTGGCTAACTTCGTTTCCTTGTTGAGCATATTCTATAGCTTGCTACCTTGATACTTCAATGAATTATGGCCATAAGCTGTTGTCTTAACGCGTGGCATACATATATTTGGCCCATTTTTTAAGATGTAATTGCTTTCTTTCACGTTATACATGTCATGAAGATAACTGGGCCCAATCTTGTTGATACTCTTGTAAGCTTCTAATGATATGTAGCGCAATCGTTCAACATATAGCAATGGTCTACCCGCTCTCTTCCTCAACTCTGCGTATTCTGATATAAAGTCATTAAACACATACCTCAATGCCCCACCCCCCCCCCCTTATCTTTTCAATCTTGCGCATATTTTTCAAAATTGCAAAAATTGCCATGCGACGGGACAATAATTAAAATGTGAAAGGATAAATGAATGAAATAAGGTAAGTTTGCTATCAACATCCATTGATTTAGAAACTCTAGCTAAAACATTGAGACTTTTTCCAGCCTTTTTGCATAAACTTGATATATGGTTGCCGCAATTTAACCTAGCAACCAGTTGAATACCTAGTAATGTTACTTCCTAGCTGTTCCGCTGCCAGTTCTGCTCCAGAAATCGAAAACGATCTGTGCTGACTTAATTCGTTTCACTTTTCAAACGCGACTGCCTGGTACTTAATTCGGTTCGCTTTCATGTAATTGTCGGTGAGCCACGTTGTTATCTCCGATAACGCCTTCTCTAGAATTACTTTAACCTTGTTAAACTCCTTACTTTGGGCCGCCACAGTATTATTATTAGCATAATTATACTTATCGGTTTCCCGGTTACAAGAAGGTCATTCGTAAATACATTATACAGATGTGGACCAAAAACAGATCCCTGTTGTGCTTCTTTCTTGAGGGTAAGCCACTCGTTCCGATTATGTCCTAGCTTTACCCTTTGTTCGCGGTTCGTAAGATAGCTTGCAACTAGCGTACATGATTGTTTACTTATTCCATAAGCGTTCATCTTGGTAATCAATAATCTGTGTGGAAGACAATCGAATGCTTTTGAGAGATCCATTAGTATAGCTCCCATAACTTGATTATTATCTAATAAATTTTTGGAGTCTTCAACTAGCGCATCAGTAGGCTTTGACAGCTGTGTCCCTTTCTAAACCCAGATAGTCTGGGTGATAACGTGGGTTCCATAAAGGACATAAGCTGGTCACACAATATTTTTTTATATATCTTGGAGATACAGGGAAGAACACTTACCGGCCTGTAGTTTGCCTTATTTAAGTTGTCCTTCTTCTTGAAAATTGGTGTGACTTTAACGTATTTTAGTTCTTTTGGAAACGTATTACAATTAATCGTCATATTTAACACGTACCCTAGTGGCTCACACAGGATGGCAGCTCCCAACTTGATAAGCTTCGGAGGTATCTTGTAGCCACTAGCCTTCGACACGGGAATGCCTTTAAGTGCATTGTATATTTCGTGGCTAAACTTACTGCCCGAAAGTTAAACGTTTCCGTTATGCCTTGGTTACCTTCCTTCATAGCCATAACGGATTAATGGTCTTTGTGATAAAGAAGGGTTTCGTCTATTGGTTGATCGTCTGGTATGTCATCTTTTTGGCCTATGACTTTGGCAACGTCTATGAAATATTGATTAAATATGTAACTTACCTTGGATGGATCTGATATTATTTCGTCTCGCTCTTTCAGAAACACGTTTCCGCTGCTTGCGTTTTTTCTTGATATCAGTGGTTTTACAACTTTCCACAATTCTTTACCGTTAGTCGTAGCTTCGCTACATTTCCCCTTTATGTGCTTTTGCATGCTTACTATTCGAAGACGTCCTAGGTAATGTAAGTGGCCCATTTAAAAATATGTTCCAATGAATATATTTTGGTAGATTTTGGAAACACTACTCCTAGATACCTAAGGAAGGAGAAAAAAAACAGGTTTCATTACTATTGCAAGTTGTCTTGGGTACATTCCTATTTTGCCCTGACTAACAGCGCGCACATTGCCGTACGTAGCACCAGCAATGGCCTACATAGGGTCTACCGTACACACTTTGCCCACGTGGCGCATAACGTGGGCAATGTACCCCACATAGCGCATACAATGAGATACATAGCGCCTACAGTATGAACATTGCCATACATTGCGCGTACAATTCGCAAATTGCCTTACATAACGCCTACGGTGATTTACACGCCGATACCGCCCACATTGCCCTACATTGCGCCTACATGACACACTCGGACCTACACAAAAAAGCGCCTACAGCGCGCAAATAATCTTATATAGCGCGTATAATTAGCGCGTAGAGACCTACAGTATGTTCGGATTGCCTAACGCGTGCGTACGCCCGATGTCGTCATCCGTGTTTCCCCTTAGAACGGTTGAATAAGTGTCTAGAATGGCGTGATTTACTTTTGTGCGAGAGATTTGTTCCGTCAGCGTCAACCCCGAAACACGTGACAGCCAGGTATAACGCCTCAAATGTTAGGTGTATCGCGTCGGAACCGAGAGCACCGGTAGAGCGCCGTCGACTTCATGCGGATCAATGTATGGAGGTGGGTGTCATGGGTCCAATAGTGACGTCGCCATGATGTTACCGCGAAAGACACGTAGCGGCCCGTATTAGGCGGGGCCAAGAGCATCGGAAAGTGGACGGTCGATTACATACAGTACCAGCCGACACACAATTCCCAATTTGATCAGGGTAGATTACGATATCAGGTGATACATATATTGCCCATCACGATTATTTATAACTTTTTCCTGTCAATAACTAGTAACGATACATGCACGGTTGAGTTGGAGCGTTATAGTGGCCACCAATAGCTGAAACCGACTCTGAAAAATTATACTCAAAAACACCTTAATGCATACTTCTGTTGTTTCCTCGGAGTGCTCTTGCCGGTAACGAACAGGGAACCATGAACAGGAGGTCATTATTTTCTGACAGCGGGTCACTATTGTCCCAGCGTGTGTCATTATAGTTTCGTCACAAATAATGACCCACTGACTGAGTGGTTTGCGCATCTCTGGGTTAGCCACTTGAGCAAGGAATCCCCCCCCCCGCCATTCAGATTGATAATTAAGCAGACAAAATGTATCACTACATTTGAAAAAATCAGAATAGGTTTATTTTATATAAAACATTTACATTACACTTTCCATCGCAAATTTAACAAAAGCAGTACTTATATGCTCGTGCAAGAAAAAACACACACACACAAAGCGAAAAAAACTAAGAAACACAAGGACATATTAATAAAATTAAGAAGTTCAAAAAAAAAATGCCCCACACAAAACAACTGCGTTAACACTAAAATAATGTTATGCTGTTATGCAAACTCTGAATGCGATAACAGATGTGATTTCTCACTTATCAATGATATCATTTAACAACCTTCATCCAAGCCTTGAAACAAAATATTCTGTGTCAGTTGTGTCGTGTGAGTTTATACGTTTATTTAGAACATAATTATTTAATTCCGGTCTATATACAGAACGTGTGTCAGGCGTGGTTGGTACAGCATAAAGGCCCGCACAATAGTAAACAGGATTACATACTAACTCATCTGGATACCGTTAACAAGGAATGATAGTAATTGAATAATAAGGATAACAAACTCTCAGGGATACTACTTCGACATACTGTAGGGTTAATATAATAATTATATATAGTGTCATTTCTTTCATTTAAGGGAGGAAAAAGCTAAATAGCCCGCAAGATATTCCGGATTCCAGGACATTAAGTGATTGCTCCTTCGTTGTAAAGAAAACTGCATTCATGAATTATACATACACATCCATACATACTCGGAACGCATCCCACGCAGATTAGTTCACTATCGATTGCGCAGGATGCAAGCGAGACTGTGCGAACGCAAATCTGTCACAAAGAAGGAGGATTTCTGCTTGTAACACGGCACGGATGACATCTGAAAGAAAGCCGCAATAACTGTGCAACTATGCAGTAATTGGACGAGCACGATTGCAAGAGAGGGACAATTATGACCCTCGCTCAAATAATCCGCTCCATCGCCTCCTCTTCAGAGGAAGTAATCAAAATCAACATTAATCATTTTGTTTTTTTCACAATCCTCAGTAGTCATTTTCAGCATCCTGTCGTTGTAAAATTGATAATCATTTCTCATTATTTCTCATCTCTAAAAATTCGCTGACAATATTAGCCTTTTTCTTCACGATAGCCGTGCTGCTTGCTCCATTGCGTTCCCTGATATTTTCCCCACTAGTTTTCTTTTGATTTCACTTTGTATAACTGCCTAAATATTCAACTATATGCTATATAATCGGGAGATAGACGTTTAGATATTTAGTACTTATTGCTTACTGTATTGCATTTGTTAATGCCCCTCCATATACCCCCCAGGCTGGCTTTGGCTGGCCGACTTTGATGTGGTTGTGGTAGACGGATCATCCGGGTCCCACACATGTGGTCACTATCCAGGAAGAGTACCTGTGGCCTCCACGAGTAACGCCTGGAGAGGTACAGCCAACATCAGCTGTGACGCACATCCGATCGGCAGATACGTCATCATAGAGAAGACTGGCGGCTATAGACCTGATCTACTGGTTTTATGTGAAGTGGTAGTCATTGGTCATCAGTACTCCAGTAAGCATTTTACATTACTTCTCAGTTACCCGTTTCGCCGGACGCCATGAACAATCGTGTGAGAAAATTATATAACAACCTGATCAACAGGTTTCTCGGATTATGATGATGGTTCCCTGAACTACTCTTTTGTCATTTTGTTCCAAGAGCTTGTGATGAGTGTCTCCAGAACTGTTCTCTCGTGATTGTTTTCCACAGATTGTGGTGAGTGTCTCCTGCACCGTTCTATTGTCCTTGTGTTCCACAGGTTGTGATGAGGGTATCCAGGACTGTTCTGTTGTCCTTGTGTTCCACAAGTTGTGGTGAGCATCTCCAGGAGTGTTCTCTTGTGATTGTTTTCCACAAGTTGTGATGAGTGTATCCAGGTCTGCTGTCTGGTCCTGGTGTTCCACAGGTTGTTATGACTGTCAGGGTTGTTCTTTTGTCCTTGTATTCCACATATTATGATGAGTGTCTCCAAGACTGTTCTCTTGTCCTTGTCTTCCACAGCTTGTGATGAGTGTCAGGACTGTTCGCAGGTCATTGGATGTCGTTCGTGTTCCACTCCTGGAGTAAAGAGGCCGCAGTGCACGGAAGGTAAGTCTCATTTCGCTACTTAACAAATTGTGATATTACTCTGTAACACAAACTTTCCGCGACAACAATTCTTCCACTGAGATAGTTAACAGCTTTGTCAATGGGAATTAATATTTTCCGGTATTAGTACATAAATACAAGTATGTAGTGTACTAGTAATAAACGGACATGTTCCAAACCCTTTTTGAGTATGACTGGTTGGTGGGAAAGTGGCTTTCTGGTTTTCTGCGTCATCAAAACTCCGGCATCGTTACCATATTGGCATTTTGCCATGATAACGCCTACATTTCTCATAGAGTTAGTATCAGCAAGATCAGAACGTATGTCCAAAAAACTGTCTAAAATATATCTATTATATACATATACGCGCATACCCCATACCTTCCCAAATTATAGCTTTTCTCTACATTGGGTTCACGTTACAGCGTGTGACGTCGGGACGTACGGCCTGAACTGTGCCGAGAACTGCACCGGACGTTGTGTGAACGGCGACCCCTACAACTGTTCACCCGGTGACGGGTCCTGTCCCGGCGGGTGTCAGGAGTGGTACACGGGAACCATCTGCACCGTCTCCATAGGTAAGTATGACTGCGGCGATCCTCCCACAATGATAAACATTTGCCCATTGCTTTATTTCAGAGTGTACGTCCCTTAGTTTCCAGCGGTCAATAGAATGTTTTGGATGAATTCGCCTCTGTGCAAGTTGACGTGCAAGGGACATGACTTCAGATCAGACTATTGACTGTACCGATGTGTTCAATAACGCCTTAAGACATCCCGCCAGTATGTGTTGCAGAAATATTCCGCTCCTCTCCACATGTGTTGATGTTCAAAGTAGTAAAATAATTGTGACACAATGGATCCGTAATGCTTTGAAGCTTTGTACTAATATTTACGTATAAATACAACATGATTTGGTCATATATAAGTATGTGACGCCTCTCCTAAAGGTGATAAATCTATGTTTACTGGCTTAGATGTATCTCGCATCAAACAGTATCGCTGGTGCGGGATGTAGTGTCGGATACTTCTCGATCACGAGCTTTTTTTCCTTTGGCCAAATTTAGCATGCATGGACAAAAAATCAGCCAAGAACACCAGTATCTCATTTTATTTTAAATTATCTTCCTCTTTTTTGAAACGTGATTCGTATCTTTATCATGTGAGGTAACTGGTCTTACACAAATTGAATGGGCAAATCCGTAGCCTGATGCGATTAAAACCAAAGTCAGCCGCGAATTTGCCGCGATCATTTTGAAAATCCCTGGCGTGAGAAAGCAACACCGGGCAATTTTAATGAACTTACGTCTGTGCTGCAACGTTATCCCTTTTTATGTTACAAACAATATTTCTTTATGCTGACACATGCTCAAAATGATCGCGGCAAATTAGCGGAAAATATGGAACGGGGTATCGTTGTGTCTACCTTGAGCGATAACTAGCGAACTATCAGCAAACAAAAATGCCTCACATTTCTGTATGCACCAATTAGCTGTTGTAGATACGTCCCCGGTGACAACGCCCTTGCGTCTCATGGAAGGTAATTGAAGCTGCTAACCAAGTTCGTACTATGAACGATATATGATTTCTCGTTTATGAATTACGATATTTTGTTGTAAATGATAACAAATAAGGTCTAACAGTGCATACCGCTTGACAAGCTTCTCCTGACTTTACTAGATCTCTTTAATTGAACACGCGTACTTTTTCTATCCATAGCCATATATATGGACTAGCTTTCAATGTTTGTATTCGGTATATCCGTTGTGACAAAAGTACCGTTTCTACTGTCTATACCTTTCACGTTATCAGAAGATACCACAGTCCTTCTCTTGGCCTTGCTGGGCTGTGCTGTGGTCGTCATGGTGATCCTGGGGACAGCGCTGGTCGTGGCCGTCGTCAGACACCGTGGGTGTCGCAGGGTCTTCAACCCTTCTTCTCTAACCAAACAACGACCAACGTCGGTCGACATCCCGCCAGTTGAGGAGACAAAGCGATCCACAGCGCCACCTAGCGAGTCGACCGTGGTGCCAAGCGAATCAGCCCGCCAGGGGAACATGGAGGATGGTTACGAAACCCTGGGGGAGAGGGTTTGTATATTTTTGAACTTAAAATGGGAGAAGTGTCTTGCAAATTATTATGAATGATCACAGAAGGAGTGGCATTATGGGGCTGTAATAAAGCGATCAGTCGTGTGTGGCCTGTAAATAATATTATAAATAGTCATGAGTTCCAACTATATAACAAAAGAAACGTATTTTTCTCGCCACCGGCACTTTTGAGGCAATAAGGCTTGTAAGTGCATAATTATTCATTCGCACATGTTATCTTTTCAACTTTACAGGAGCCTCAGTACGTCAATCCTGGAACAATATACGCTGACATCAGGGATCCCAGTGCCTGAACCATGGATTATTGTCCGCTGACATCAGGGATCCCAGTGCCTGAACCAGGGATCAGTGTACGCTGACATCAGGGATCCCAGTGCCTGAACCAGGGATCAGTGTACGCTGACATCAGGGATCCCACTGCCTGAACCAGGGATCAGTGTCCGCTGACATCAGGGATCCCAGTGCCTGAACCAGGGATCAGTGTACGCTGACATCAGGGATCCCAGTGCCTGAACCAGGGATCAGTGTACGCTGACATCAGGGATCCCACTGCCTGAACCAGGGATCAGTGTCCGCTGACATCAGACATCCCAGTACCGGAACCAGAGTGCAGTGTACGCTGACATCAGGGATGCCAGTACCTGAACCAGGGATCAATGTACACTGACCTCCGGGATCTGGTTGAAGAAAGAGAGACAGCAGAAGTCGATTATCTTATAAGCATCAACACCAGTATCTGATATCTGGTTTGGAGCTGTGTACGTCAAACTGCGTCCGTCACAAGAGACATTAATACAAAACTGTGAATTTCCGTGCATGTTTTACATTAAACTAAAACGATATAAACATATTGGGCGCCACTGATATCAGTTGGAGAAAGGTCTGTCGATCAGTTCTGTACAAAAGACATTGCTTCGATAAATAATATCAAAGATTTGACCATGTATTGCATGGTATATACAAATGGCATAAGAGTTATTATTATAAACAGCGATATATTTATTAAAGACGCTTGGCTTCGTTCACAATCTTGTATATATTGAATCCATTGAAGAAAGAGAGACAGCAGCAGTCGATTATTTTATAAGCAACAACACTAGTATCTGATATCTGGTTTGAAGCTGTGTACATCGAAGTGAGTCCGTCACAAGATGAAAGGATTGATGATTAGAAATATCAGGTATATCAATCCTCTCCAGTTGGTGTGCTTCCGACTAAAAGTGATACCGCTGTTAAGTGAATTTGACCCTTACAGTTGCCATTGTCTTAAGGCCGCCACAATGTTTTAATTACAAAGCTTCATTTGATATGTGTAAAATGTTATTAAATTCTTGGACCATTAGATCAAATGTGGAGTGTCGTACTTTTTTATAGGTTCCGCATTCGAATAACTACCAGAAAGTGTCTCGGTTACATTATTAATAGTTTCGTTAACATGAAGTGGTAACTTGAACAGTGTATGTATGTGCACCTTTTTGTCCTATAGCATCGTTGCGTGAAGCCATTCCAACTGACTGTAGGTGGAAGATATTGTTTTCATTGAAGGCGTATATGTATAATGTTATTGGTTGGGAAGAGGATGTCTATTACAGGACTATTATTTTACTGTTTCATGTCCTGTCGACATTAATCCAAAACTCATTGTGAATTTCCGCCAAATATATACCGAAATGAACTTGTGCATGTTTTGCATTAAACTAAAGCGATATAAATATGTAAATGACATATTTGGAATGGTTCTGGGTTGTGGTGTCTATCCGGTTCATGCCTAAGCTACTAACCCCGTACCTCGAGAGGGGCCTCTTCCCTTTCACTCACTTCAGACAGCCTGTCAGCTAGCTCGATGCGAAAGAAACCACTGTGTTTATTTATATATGTTTGGAATATGACCCTTGCGGTTCATCCTCCATGCTAGAGAATCACTAGGCTGCTGACATTCCTGGTCTGATATCCGGGGCGCAGGGACTTGAGCAAGTGTACGCACCTGCTGCAGATGAATTAAAAAATAGGATTGAAGAGGAATGCAAATCGTCTGGGTTTCTTGGCAGCAAAGGCGTCGATCAGTGTTTCGTCGATTGGCTTGGTATCCATGCAGAATGGCGAAAGTTATACAAACTGAGAAGAAGTTCCAATGCTCACAATCAGGGCCGGTTTTCCACGCATTGTAAGCTTAGCGCATGTTCTATGGTTTCGATCAACTTCTCGATTTAGGAATTGTCAACCAATCAGCGTCAAGAATTTCAGCCAGCGTTGAGATGATCACGTTGACTTTATTGTTTGCATTATGACAATGAAGAATGTATGTGTGGCTTGTATGCATGACGTTATGAATGATGGTATATGTTCGCTAGGTGACGATAGAACTCGAGAACGGGCCTTTTTTGCATTCGCTTGGTGGCGCCACTGCGCTGGCGGTCCCAGCAGCGCTTCTCGGTATGCTGCCTGCAGATATTCAATGTCTGAAGTGGACATCATTTGCGGCCAACGGTCTGCTTCTTCCAGTTGGAACTCACGAAATAGATTTTTGTAGTAAATGGTAGACGTGATTTATACGCGGGTCATGCTGAAACAATGCGTTTTTATGTCCCTTGTTTTGCTCTTTCACCGGAGCAGACGCCTGTTTTATCTATCTATGTGCTCCGCCAGCTCAAAAGTGACCGAATTTGAATTGTTTATTCGTTTAGTTCACAACTGTTTTGATATCGTATTCGATGTGATCAGTCACATGTGTATTCGTTGTCGAAAACCTCGTAAAACAAATAATGCTCATACCAAAAATTAATCATTATTTTGATTGGAACCTTCGCTTGATAGCCCCGCGCTCCGAACCCCAAGTTCTGAGTGCTAACGACTGAGCTATGAGGAACCACTGCAGCGTAGTAGGTAAACAAGTTGAATTGCAGATCTATAGGCCATATGGTCTATCTTCCATGGTTGAGTCTACGGAATGGTTCACCCTAACAAGGAAGAACGACCAGCCATATTCACGACCTGGCACACACACAGATATATGGGACATGATGTGTCATGCAACACCATATTCCATAGTACCAGGCAGTACCTTGGTCCTACTTAGCCTACATGTACGCAGTGTTTCCTTTAGGCCTACATTCCAGCTGAGCTATCGGGGTTCCGTGGTAACGCACCGCAGACGGCCTCGTGTCATATTACGTTGAGCGTGTTTGTTGTATTCCTCGGGGGGGGGGGGGGGCACCGTAACACGAATCTGGGGGTGAGGAGTGGGGGGGGGGGCACCGTAACACGAATCTGGTGGTAAGGAGGGGGATGGGGGGGGGGGCGGGTCCACGGCTGCCCTTAATGCCTGAGGGAGCGAATAAAAAAGGGGAACCTCCACGCCCACAGCAATGCATTGAGTACCCCTCCCCCAGGGTTTATTCTCAACATGTTGAAAGTTGTTGAACAATCTTAGACGTAAATCTGTTGAGGATAAAGAAACGCGTTTGTACTTTGTCTTTGTTGAATACGTTGACATCATCATGTAAACCAAGGTGTCAGCCAGATTGAACATGTTGAAGAATTTGACATAAATTTGTTGAGGTTTCCCATTTGTTGAGTATAAGAAAATGCGCTATTAATAGGTTTACGTTTAAGGTTGATATAAACTGAAACCTGTTGAGCATAAACAAACGTGCTCGTTGTTTTAACGATCTGGCTCGGTAGATGGAAGCACGTATCATTAGTTAGCTACGAAAAAACTCACTAGAGGGCGTTGCTACCTTATTAATGTACAGTATATATATCAGACATCGTTTAGATGAACAAGGAATATTTCTATCGTACGCAAAACTCATAAGGAAGTATAAATGTAATATTAATGTGCTCCATTACCACGGACTAATGTGCAGTATCCCCGAAAAGTGGAAAAGTTTGTTGAGACAAGAGTGCGCAAAGGATGTTTGTAAAACGGTATATATGACATATATGAAGAAACAACATGCTTGTAAATATGTGTATGGAAACCTTATCCGAAAAATTGCAACAACACCAGCAACGCCTTTTAGAGCCTGGGTGACAGATATACAGTTAACAGAAGCTGAATATTTGTCTTCCTTTAGGTATTTATTTAAGGTTACGAGATATGTTAAATTACAAGATTTCCAGTTTAGGTTTTTACACCGCAAAATATCAACGAATGAAAAGCTATATAAGTGGGGTTTAAAAAAATGCGATTTATGTTGTTTCTGTCAAGAAGAAGTAGATATTATCATGCATGGGTTCGCGGAATGTGAAGTTGTAAAACACTTTTGGCCAAACGTATTAGGTTGGTTACAGTGTAAAATAGGAAGGTCGCTAGAGTACAATCTTAAATTTATATTGTTTGGTGGGTATGATTTGACCATAGACTTCGTGTTCCTGCTAGCCAAGCACTATATATACTCGTGTAAGTGCCAAACTGCTTTCTCAATGATGAACATGTTTGTGGCGCGTCTACGATGTACTCTTAACTAGTACTCCTGAACATAATAATGTTCAGGAGTTTCTTCAGAAGTGGATTAGTGTCCTTTGAAAATTCGTATATTTATATATATATTCATTTACGTATGCCTACTGGATTACGTCTCATTCTCCAGCTACGTCAACTTGGTCAACCCATTGATGTAATCTGCCCATGTACAACCTTTTAAGCCAATAAAAAAAAAAGAAAAAAAAAAAAATTAATGTACCTTTATCGAAGCCAGGCGGTCAACCTCTCATCGCTGAATGAGTGGTATACTCTGGGGAAGGGCACATATTGTAACGTCTGAGTGGTATATGACACGCGACCATATTCTGAGCTGCTTGTGAGGGGTGCGGGTGCCCAGGGTGGTCTGGTCGGCTGGATGGGTGCCGTCCTGTAGATAATCCCTCCCCCCTCCTACTCTCTCGCCCTCTCCAAATCCTTTATTGGGCCTCTGCAGAGAAGTCTACCTTGGTCCTCGAGCGTACACGGACAGGATATGGCGGTGGGGCCAGGGAAGCTAGGGGTTGCAGAGGCGGGGAGGGGGTGGCTGAGGGGTGGCGGAGGGGCGGCGGAAGAGGGTTGAGGTTGGACCCTAACCAATATACTAAAGACGAGAGGAAATGAGATGGCAATTGGATGCCAATTCGGAAGCCACCTAGTGGTGATGTTGATGACCACGACACATAGAAATAGACTGCAAATCCAGTGCGAATGAATGCGTAATACAAGACAAAGTACAACGCAGTCCCAGTGACATTGGTATTTTACAGCTGCTAATGCAGCACGGTTTCCCCGAGGAAACATTGATGAATATTTAAATGGAAATTGTCTGCGAAAGGACATGTATCTTTTATTCACGAATACGTCACCCTGTCGACATATTTGCCACTGCAGCGAGTTAAAGTGGCACCTTCGGCCTTCTGTTATGGGCAGCTGCAATATAATAACGGTTATAATGTGGGGATGTTTAGGACCGCACTGAAGTTCATAGCACCTTCAAAAGCCGAGAATTTTTTTAGAATAATTGAATTGTTTTGGGCGGGGTGGATGCCATTGTCTAATTCTTGTAATTGCATATTGGCGTAATCCGCCGCTGGTTTGTGTTTAACCTTGGCATCAAACTGATTCCAAAAAGTGAGGAGTTGCCGGGTCTCCTTCACAGGTGAACCACTGAAACAATGTTATTTAAAAAGACGAGAAATTCGGATTTCTCCATGAAATTCATCATTGCACCCCCTACGCCCCCCCTCCCCCCCATTTCCGCCACCTTTCTTCTAACCCTCAATCCACAGCTCCCCAACATACGCCCTTAACCTCGACACGCCCGTGGTAAAACGGAATGTGTGTTGGTAGAGATTCTCTACAGCATATTTCACGTCTGTGTGGTCCAGGATAATGATCTCATGTCCAACTTGGCAAAGAGTAGAGGGTTACCCCGGGGACATGGCTCCGCTCTTCCCTTTCTTCTCTCATATATAATATTGAATACACAACCAACCAACCCTGAGAGCACATGTAAAATAAGTGCACTGATTTGGTGACTGGGTTCCAGGAAGTAGGAATCATGCCATTTACGACATATATATGTCTCCAAAATGTATATGATGGCAGGATACCGTTGCCAGTCGTGACACATCGCCGAGCGACGCGTGTCATTTCCGCGATGTAACTATTATACAAGTCAAACTATCCTGCCAAGCGAACTAAACCTTTCCAGGAAGTAAGAAGTGATGTCGTCCGATCACGACACATGACGCAACTTGATCTATGGTCGCACGCCTGGTCGCCTAAGTAGGCTACAGTCCTTTGCTGTAAACTAGCTTTATGGTTGTTGCCCACGATACAAAACTTCGCACATATATGTATGCACCCCGGGGAAAGGGGGGGGGGGGGCGGTTGGTGTATCTCAAGTTAATGGACTGCTGGGGACGTGCCGCTAGAAAGGGTTACTTTTTCATGCATTTTGGTACGCCAATGGGTCCAAAATTATGCACTTTTGGCACCTGCCTGGGTCTACTTTGGGGAGCAGTCGTGGGGAAGTTACGGGGTCCCCTCAATTTGCGAACTGGAGTGGGACCGATCCAACAGATTTTCGTCACGGTAGATTTTGCCAAAGTCGTGCAACTTTCTCAGCTGGTACTTGGATGGGCCCTAATTTTACATAGTTTTTGGTACTTGGATGGGCAGGATTTTGGAGCTCCCAGCGGCACCTCATTTTTGTATCTACTTACAATTTTGTATCTCCTTACCCCTCGGGACATACACGCCATCTTGGACAAAGCCTGACTGGCGCTAGGCGTCCGGGGTAATATTTTGGTGTTATTGTCTCAATATTTCATAGGCTACTACTCAACTAGCATCCTCAACTTTATACGCCGAGTGTATTTCCTGTAATTAGCATAAAAGGGTTCCCGGATGTAGCACCAAGATGCGTTATTTGTTGTTGTCTCGTCTAAACTTGACAGAACGATCAATTTCATACATATATAAGGAATATATATATTGAAACAGTTATATTTAAAGTCTCCATACTGAGGTAAATACAATATTTTCGGGGTAATGGCATGTGAGATAAAACAGTAAAGAGATTTTCTAAATTATAGTCAGAAGAAATAAAAGTTCCTTTACATAGATATCGATAACGGATATTCAATTACCTACGGAATATACGGAATTATACAATAACATATCAGTTGTAATACAATCATTCATGGCGCTACAATAATGCTAACAAATAATACCCAGAATGCATTTCACATGCAGTGACGCCTCACGGTGGAACCATCTGAACTATGATTTTCAAAGTCGTCTGTTGGGCAGTAAATGGTGACCGTTACTCTAATATTAGCTGACGAGTAGGCCTCTTTCAAAGAGCGTCAGCTTATCAAATGAAGTGGCTTCCATGTCGACCATTTGTCCAGTTATATGACATCATTTCAACCGGATTGGTCCTATTCCCGACTCGCCGCATCCGTTATTAAGCCGTCGACGGGTTACTCCGTGTTTCCATAGGGATATCAAAAGTATGGTCGGTCATGGCGCCCTCTAGAGATAGCGTCGAAACTATAAGCGTCCGCTAAAGCGGAAGACGGGGTCCATACGAAAGTTTCTCCGTCCTTTGCCGCCGGTCACAACTCCCTGGCGAACTGGCAGTGGAGAGCCCCTCTTCCAAACGCTCTAGCTCTAGGGTCCCACGTTAGTCTGGCCTTCATGACCAGTCCACATGGCATTTTATTCAAAATGGAGGCTCCATATCTGAAAGATTAAGCGCCCATTCAAAGTGAAAAACGTGCGGTAACTACGGGTCTCACGGCTGTTTGGCTGAGACATCTACCCATGTTTCTGAGTATCGCGCGTCTTTCGGTTCCATTTGTCAATTAAACATAAAATTAGAGCTGAAATTAATTTGTATGTTGAAGCCAAGAACTATTCTTAAGACGCAATATTAATGTTGCTATTATTTTCTCTTTTAATTATTATGACGTCACCTTGATGTCACAGGACGTCATCGACGATTTTTTTTACGAAACAGCAACATGGCTTCTCTTTTTTTGACATTTTACCTATTTATGGACTCTGGGCATGGCAGCTTTTGCCTAAGGTGAAATTAAGCAAATTCACAATTTCCTCTGATCACGTTAACTATGACGTCATATTGACGCACACATTTCTAAAGAAGCGATTCTGCAGATGTAATATCAATGGTTGTATGATTTGTTTTCGTTTTATGTGGTTTGACGTCAACGTGACGTTATATGACGCCATCGATGGTTACGAAAATGAACGATATGCTTTTATTTTACCTACTTATAAACTCGGAGGACAGCTATTACCATATTAGTAGGCGACAATGAAACGATCAACGATTTAGTGGTTTCACGTTAGTTGTGACGTCATTTTTTATGCAAACCTTCTGGTAACACCAACATGTTTTTACTGACGTCAAATTATCCCTTTATACAACGTATAACCACGTCAAATAAACCGGAAGTCACTATGACGTTAAATAACTGAGTAATGGCCGTATGTGAAACTGTAACATCTCTGATACTTTGAAGTTAGAATACGATCGATAGTGCGGAAGCAGAAACCATGTGCGTTCCTTAACACACTGACAAGAATAAATTGTGACGTCATTGAGCTAGATGGTTGCATATTTAGGACGCTTTAACCATCGATCCACGTGCCGTTAGGCTCTTGGTGGCCAGCACCCAAGGCGAGCGCTCTAACCCACTGAGCTACCGGGCCGGCTTCCACTGTGCCAGAAGACGTGACAAAGATGCTCCATGATAAAGCTGTGCCCCCTAATGAGTGGAACACGACAGCAATCCCCCTCACAACAAATATTAAGCAAACGGCAAAACTAGTGGTTCAGTTAACTAAAATCTCTGCAACTTCCACAATGTTACACGATATATATGCAGAGGTTTGAACAATAGCTATGATGGAGAACATGGAAATACAACCATAGGGTATAAACTAATGGAAATTACAAACATACAAACATTGGGATAAACTAATGGAAATTACAAACACACAAACATTGAGATAAACTAATGAAAATTACAAACATACAAACATTGGGACAAACAAACTTTGCAACTAAATCGAGACACACAATGACTGAACGACTAACAGGCTAACGAGAACGTGTCTCTCGAGTATCCAATTCGGTGCGTGGCCGAGAGGGAAATGTTGCACAATATAAGGCGCATGTAAAGACTAACGAAGTTGTTAGAAGGCTGCCTGACATCGCTCCAACAGCGCCCCGGCCAGTGGCTCCCCTGTGGAAACCACAAACGTAAAAACGACCAAAAACGTAAAAACGGCCACAAAAGTAAAAACACCATGGATCACAAACGTGAAAAATCACAAACGTGAAAACAAGTGGATCACGAATGATAAAAAGGAATACCTGGATATTAATCTCTTACCTCACTATATGACGTATTAACAACGTATGAGGGTGTCTGTTTTTGGCTACTGATCATACGCCGTTGCGAAAATGAAAACAGCGTAATGCTCATAATAGGCATAAAGTAATGAGGGGGTTTCCGTTTTGTAGAAATCAAGCCTCGTTACATCCATACTAACGCTAAGTGAACTTGGGTTTCGCCAATTACGATTTGATATCCTGATAACTGAGAAACGGTTAGCATTTCTACCAAACGAAGGTATCTTGATTGCTTAGTTGGTCAGTAATTCCGCAGCATTATTTTGACGAATTTTCGTGATCGAAAAGAAATAAAAAAAAATCGTCACGTGTTTTTGTGGTTCATCATACCTATATTTATAACGGTCCCTGGCATATCTGCATACATTTCACTTATAAATAAAAAAGACAGTTCTTTTTAAATACCTTGAGCTTTCCGTAAAATAGTGAGATTTATAAAGTCACAGTGAAGAATCGCAACATAAAACAGAGAGTAGGTTCCTGCAGATAACGATGTTATTGCAAACAATATATTGCCAAACGCTGTCAACTCTGAAAGTCAAAACGAACTAAACACTCCATGGGGCCTAATTGCAAAATGTGACTAGATGTATAAATCACCCACCCGAACCACAAAGATATGAACACAAAATAGAGAGAAATCATTGTGAGGACAACGGGTGGTTAACCAAAATATCTTCATAAAGGCTGTCTCCTCTCACAGTCCCCCTTATATCATCCTGTCGATACTCTGGGTATGCGTTTGTTAACACCGTGTAGATGTCATCGGTCATGGCCCCAGAGAGAGAAAAACGAGATTGCGTCACCCGCGTAAAATGTAAAATCCGGAATATGTCTTCGGTCCACTCCAATGAGCTTGACCTTAACAATTGACTTGACTGTGACTTTGACCTGTGACCTACATACCGGGACAGAGTTTTTTCTGTCCCAGAATGAACCTCAAAGCTCAAATATAAAAAGAGGCGCCCCCTAGGGACCACCACCACCACGGGGGTGATGGTGGGGGGGGGGGGGGTTGTCGGTGGGGGAGATATGGTGAGGGTGGAGGTGGGGGTGTGCGTGAGAGAGCCACCACGATCGGACGTCACATTCCCATACGGTGTCACTTACAGGTACATATGTCCTGATGCCCCCCTTCCCCGCCTTCTTCCCCCCACCGTCTCCGCACCGGCCCCGCCCCGCCCCTGCCCCCGCCCACCCCGGCCCTCTACTCAGTGGCGGATCTAGGGGGGGGGGGGGGGTAGGGGGGTTGCCATCCCCCCCCTTTTGGGAGCCAGAACATACAACATACATGTTAACATACATGTTAAAGTCCCAAGTCTTTAGAGAGCACCCCCCCCCGCCCTTGGGAACCTGAACATACACTGGTAAAGTCGAGTTGTCCGAGCACCGCCCCCCTCCCCCCCCTCGGTCACAAGTTTTCAGAGAGCAACAGCCCCCTTAGAAGCCTGAACAAACACTGTTAGAGTCGGCTTCTCCGCCCTCCACCCCCCCCCCCCCCTCCCCCCGGTCGCAAGTTTTTCAGAGCGCATACTTCTTGGTCGGAAGTTACAGAGAGGACCCCCGCCCCCCCCCTTGGCAAATTCCTAGATCCGCCCCTGCTACTGTCGCTTGATCCCAGCCTCTGGGGTCGCCTGCAGACAATAAAATATGGATTTTTTGTTGTGTTTCGGGCTCCACATACCAGGCCTGGGACAGCAAGACAGAACTATGTCCATGTACAGCCTCGCTCCTCTCGTGCTCTCATGGGGTGAGGCGGGGGCGATGGGGGGTAATGGGACACCTAGGATGGGGAGAAAAGTGGCAGGGGTTGGGTCAGGTTGTCTGTCATATATATGTACGAAGGGTACAATATATTCACATTCCGAAAAGAGCAACATGGTGTTTTCCGCTGCGGTCGGGAATAGATTTCAACCGCAAGGCTAAAAAACGAACATACATGAGATGCCTAGACCATGTTTTGACGAAGTCCCTCCATTAGGTTTCCACGTAATCACAGCGATCAGAAATCGTGTAGTCACGATATCGCCTTAATATAGCCACCTCTTTGACGCAATAGATACAGGACTGAGATATGTACAGCCGCCAGCAAGGGGGTGGAGGGTGGTGAAGGATGTCGGGGGGGGGGCTGCCATGCGAAGTATTGTCGTCATTGGGCGACCGGCGTTCTGATTGGCTAGATTTGGCTAGAGAGATCTAACAGATCTGTGGTGTCGGACGGTTGGTTGTATATTCAGGATGCGTTAATTAAATCTGGTCATATCGCGTCAATGGGAGAAAGAAGGGAGAGTGGAGCCATGTCCCCGAGGGGTAACCCCCTACTCTTTGCGAAGAAGGACATGGGATCTTGGGACATGGACGACCACACAGACATGCCCACAGCGGGGAACCCGCAATCCACAGGCCGTTAGACAAAAATGAAAATGAACCAGATATTTGTATTCATCATATCATATCGTTTCAACACCATGTAAGGCCAATTCTAGTGGGTGAGACATTAATTAATCTGTTTAATCTGTTGGCGCGTGTTTTTGACAAGAATGGAAATTGTATGCATGATTCACCATTTGTGATAACAGTCTGCCCACCGCCTCGACAGAAAGAAGTGAAAAACGTACTTTCTCATTCATCATATCCCTTTAACGTTTCTTTTCAGTCGATATTTTGCCGACTAAGATATTTTCCACTCAGCACCATTTGTATCAACTAACGACGCTACACACAAAAATCAAACTCCTGGTGTTGTTGACGCTAATTAAAGAAACGGGCGTCACTGAAACGAGATCTCACACAGATAACAACGAGATTTGAACATGGGCAGCTAATTAGATCAATTAGTCAAACATCATGTGAAATCAACAATTGCGTGTATCTTTGCGTGTGCATTTCAGGTGCAATGCAATCGTTGTCCCGTTTACAGTTTTACGCATCTTTGGCCCGAGGGTGCTTTTACCCACTAGCTTCAAGACACACGATGTGGAAATCCCAATCTATTTAAATCTCATACACGTTAAAAATATTAATAGAACAAGCGTCAGCCATTTATTTATATACCCCGGTGGACGACATTAACCCATTTATTGCTGCGATATCGCCGATAAACCCTTGTATTGTCGAGGCGCTCGCTCTCGCCATAATGGTTGCTACTTCTTGTTCATTTCACCGTGAAATAAATGACACATCGGATTCTATTTCTAACATAACTTCCGCGTTTCTCCCGAGAGGCGAGCAGTGAATTGTGGACTGGCGACCCGAGGTAAAGTCAGGGAGGGGGGGGGGGGGGGGTAGTGTCATTGGGAGGGAGGGATGTGGCTATGGGTGTTGTTGTTTTAGGGACGCCATACACTGTCAGAGAGCGTAGTGTCACCTTAATTTTGGTCCGCCGCGGTCCCAATTGAAACTGTCAAATTGTTTAGATAGATAAACGAGATTGCGTCACCCGTAGGGTGAGATAACGTATATGTAAAATCCGGATTATGTCTTCGGTCCATTACAATGACCTTGACTTGACTGTGATTTTGACCTGGGACCTACATACCCTGGTAACGAACTTCATCGATCCATCCGGTACAACGGATATCGATGAGTAAATTTATACGACGAAATGTTGCGTTTTGTGGTTTGACAAATTGTTGACAATGATAGACACTTCGACAGCTGCTACAGCTTCGTATGGTGATGGGGTTGCATATGGGTTTATCAGGAAAAGATACTGTAAGTCTATAGATACGAACCAATACACCCGATACACACTATTGAGACCATCATTCCTAGGATGCCGGGTTGGCAAGTAGAATGTTGACATTCATGCATGTGGGCCTGCGCAAATTATCGATGATCATTCATTTGTGATAGTTATCATCAATAACAGTTTTTGCATTGATATTCGTCACATCCCGTTCTGCGCAACGTTCTTTAATATCACCCCCACATCCCCACATACACACACACCCTACAACTCCCCCCCCCCCCCCCTCCCCATCCCCACATACACACACACGCACACGTGGCGGCGATGCCTATGTCTGACATCCCCTCGCAATGTCACCATTAAACCACCCTGAATAACATAACCAACTAACCACTTATAATGCGATGCACTCCCACCCACACTTATCCCACACCATGCAACGTAAGCCTTTAGTTTTAAACAATGTTTATTAATCGGGACATGGGTAAAACATGGGTTGATGTAAATATAAGTTGTCGTCGCTTAACTAGACGTTCTTTCTTTCTTTTGAATAGAAGGGAATTAGTTCATATATTTTAGTTTGTGGCAAAGTCGTTTTAACGCTTGTGAGCTAACGCGCTTTTTTGTACGTTTGTAGTTGTTTTCTTAAATGTTTGTGACCCTGCAATTTTGATGTTTGTGGTCACTTTTTTCTAACGTTTGTGAGTGTTTACGTTTGTGACCCAGCTTGTTTTTACGTTTGTGGTCGTTTTTACGTTTGTGACTAAAAGTGTTTTCATGTTTGTGGCCGTTTTTACGTTTGTGGTCGTTTTTACGTCTGTGGCTTCCACGTCCCCCCATTTCATCCTCTGTGTCCTATAATGACGCAGATTGAGATTGATAACCTTTTTCCTCAGTCCGACACTGGATTGAAGTGCATATTTTTTGGTTATTTTCTGTTTGATGGAGACATTATTTTATTTATACCCACATGAACCACTTGCCAACATAAACTGGGACACGGGGCGAAGACGCGATCCCCTTCAGTGTCTGAAATAGACATCATTTGCGGCCAACGGTCTGCTTCTTCCAGTTCGAAGTCACAAAATGGAGTATTGCAGAAAATGATAGGCGTGAGTCATAGGTGAGTCATGCTGAAACAATGCGTTTTGGTCTGCGTTGTTCTGCTCTTTCACCGGATCAGACGCCTGTATTCTCTATCTATGTGCCAGTTCAAAAGTGACGTAATCCCAGTGTGCAAAATGGCTTGTGACAACATTCCCATTTCTGTCTTCGTAAAGAGTAGGTGTTACTCCCGAGGACATGGCTCCTGTCTTCCTTAAACTGGAAGGGTCCCGTTGTCACGCAATGACACAGGTTAAAGCGTGATGCTTAAATCAATCATATATAATTTCCTTGAACGAAATTGAGGATATTGAAGTAAAATATTCCCTTTATTTCCCACATATTTGCGTGATTCCCTCCAATCGGCTGGCCTCAAGTGTGTCGTGCACTTTCCTCCATATATATTTTGCTGTGACTGTCAGTGTCTATTTGGATACTTTGTAACCATAAATCTCCCGCTCACTGCACTTATGTCTGTATCGCATGGGCGGTAGACCTTCACCACCGTAACAAGTCAATTAGTGCGACCCTCCACCTTCTCCACCATCCTCTCTACCTCGCCCCCCCCACCACCCCGGACCCCAGTACATGTGTTATTTTAGGGGTTTACGTGTTGTATTAAAAAAAACTTGAATGGGCGTGTATAACGGAAGCACTTCGTGACTCGCACACACGCAGGTGATTTTTCACTTCTGCCCAAACTGCCACCAATTAGTTTGGTTGGGTGTGCTATATGTAACGCAATAACCGACGCGAAGCCAACGAGATCGTAGTCTTACACACTGGTATTACCGACCATGGCGTGCATAGGATATCCTTCTCTACTGGTCATTGCTATGGCACAGGCGTCCATACGAACTGTTGACGGTGAGTGTTATAAACATATCTATAGGCCTTCCTTATAATGTAATGGACAGGACACCAGACCGCGGGTCCTGGGTTCGAATCCGGTACGTGGCATCTAAGTCTGAGACACGTTTCACTCACCCGTCCTGCATCGTCCCGGGAGATACATTGGCACAGCTTAGTCCTTGCGTGCACAACAGCGGCCTAAACTTCAATGACAATGACCTACTGTGCCAGTAGATTCGTTATGTGAGTCAGTCTTGCGAACCCTGTTCGTCAATACATTTCATTCCTGATTTTGCCCTGCCATTTGGCCAGTAAGGGTTGGACTATTTTATTACCCAGGGGAAGGGGTGTAGGTGTGCCGAGAGGTAATTATACAATAATTAAAAGTCCTGATTTCCCCATACATGTCTGGTAGGTGCTGGGTGAGTGGGTTGTGGGTCGCTTTCAAAGTTGAACGTGTACGAGCCAGCTTACGAGCGTAACTGGCTGGCATACATAAGTGGCTGGGTTACTTGTGTGACCCAGCCACCTAGGCGTTCGATATTAAACGCGTTCAAAGTCGAACGCGCAAGCTACGCTACGCGCGTAGCTTACCAACGCGTTCAATATTGAACGTCCGTAAACTATACCCGACTTATGCGCGTAAACGTTTTGCTAATCAACATATTCCTTACATCGCGACATTTTGGCAATTCGGTATTTAATACACAAATAGACAGGGATGATTCATAATTTTATCTCAATGCATCGAACGTCGTGGATTCGGCGAATGCCAAATTCGGCAGTGGATAAATCTGTTTTCCAATTAAAGTGGAAATTGGCTTGAAGAAAAATGGCGTGTGACACATGTATATCGGAAGCTCCACCAGCGTACACTGACACTCGACTGATGGAAGGGTTGGCCTGGCCTGGCCTACTTAAGTACCTACCCTCTTCAACTATTGCTATATATAATATCTGTCTATATATTTCGAAATTTTTGAATGGCACTAGCGCTAGCAACCCCACTCCCACACAGTGTTTTTTGTTTTCCTTTTGAAATTTATGGTTGATGTATATCAGCTATTCATTTGTACGGTAGGCTATTAGGAATGGAATGTTGTTGTTTTAGGCCACTTTTGTGCACATACAGGCTAAATTGGGCCCGGTAGCCTATTAGGGCCATAGCACCACACTTTCCGGTACCCCCTACATTTTGCGAAGAAGGACATCCGAACTTTATCCTGCGACAAACACAGACATGGCCACAGCGGGGCTCGAACCACTCACCAATGAGCCGTTAGGCTCTCATGTGGCCACTGTAACTCACTGAGCTATCGGGGCGGACCTACCAATTCCTACTCTTCAATATCGAAGTGGGCGAGGCCAGCCTTTTTCAGAAAAAAAGTTTTCTCCGCCCCTAAGGCCTCGACAAAAATACGTGATACATTTTGCAACAGTTTACCAAGGCACTGGCTGAAGCAATTTGTTTTTTTCCACAGTGGCTAAAAAAATCCCAACGGATTGCCAAACAAATATTTGCCCTGGGGGAAAAATCCCACTCTCGTGCGTTAATAGATCGGGTTGCCGCGATAGAAAACCCAGAGTTTGCGGATTTTTGCGGTAAAACGCCCCCACATAGCGGATTTTGGCGGTGGAAAAGGGGGGGGGGGCTTTACCGCGGATCGCCCCCGCCCACAGTAATGTATTAATTACCCTCCCCCCCCGGGACGGGTCACATGATGGGTAAGCCTACAGCGTCAGTGTGTTGACAGTCTTAGTAAATCCACTCTGTTTTTGCCTCCAGGGTAAAACTTCCTGGTGCGAAATTACCGAAGCACCTTTTCAATGCTAAGAGGTTGCTCTCACCCACTTCGTCGGTTGGCTGTGTTGATTTAACGGCGTCGAGTTAAAGCGACAAGAGAGTCAGGTTATCGAACGTGGCATATTTACTATTTCGCTTTTCTCTATTAGTCATGGTTATCACACAGACGTCCAGAAGACCAGTTGATGAGTGCTATTAAGACGAAAATCCGTCTTATGTCGGTATGTTCGGTTTGCCTGTTTCTGTATGGTTATGTGTGTGTGTATCCTAGGGGTCGAATCAAGAAGCTAAGGGTCTAATCCGGATTTGATGGCTCAAATAGGTAGGGTCAAATCGGGATCAGAGGGGTCACATCTAGATCTGAAGGATCAAATCGGGACTTTAGAGGTAATTCGGGATCTTAGGAGTCTACCTTGATCCACGGAATCCTAGGGGTTTAATCGGGATCTGAAAGGTCAATGTAAGATCCTTGGGGTCAAATCGGGATCCTTTGGGTCAAATCGGGATCCTTGGAGTCAAATCGGGATCTTTGGGGTCAAATGGGGATCTTTGTGCTCAATTTGGGATCTGAAGGGTCAAATCGGGATCCTATAGGTTAATCCGGATACTAGGGGGCAAAGCACGATCTCAAGGGTCAAATCGGGATCGTATGGGTCAATCCGGATCATATGGGTAAAATCTGGATGTTAAGAGTCAAATTTGAATCTGAAAGTCAAATCGGGATCTGAGGGTCGAATGGGGATCTGAGGGGTCTGTCTGGATTTGAGAGGTCAATCTGTATCCTGGGTGCCCATCCGGATCTAAGGGGTCAAATCGGGATCTGAGGGGTCATTCGGGATCCTAGGGGTTCATTCCGCATCTGAAAGGTCAAATCGGGATCTGAGGGGTCGACTCCGGATTAGGGTCAAATCTGGATCTGAAGAGTCAAATCTGGATGTGATGGGTTAATCGGGATACTAGGGTTTGAATCTGGATGTTAGGGTTCAATTCGGATTTGAGGGGTTCGATCCCGATCTGATGGGTCTAATCCGGATCTGAAAGGTAAAATCGGGAATTTGAGGGGTCAATCCGGGTCTTAGAGGACAATCTGAATCTTACGGGTCAATCCAGATCTTAAGCTTTAAATCACGATACTAGGATGGTTCCATTTTTTGTTAAATCGATGTTACTACATGAATGAAGGTCGAGGAGCCATATGTCGTATAATATGTACAAATATTAGTGCCAAACGGCATCAAAATCGATAGTTTGAACGCGAAACAATAATAAAATATATATTCAATCCCATTATAAAACCTCGATACGCAAACTGACTGACAGCGCGTTGACGTTTCAGCTTAGGCCTATAACTTGGTCGATATTGCATGAAGACCATCGCGGTCGGTCTTATAATGTTCACCTTAGACCTTTCTACTTCACTTCACTAATAAACTTGCAATAATGTCGAAGTATAGCAAATTGTTGGTGGTTTCGTCAAGCCATAACTGAAGGACAAGTGTCTCTATCGCCTAGCTATTGACCCTAGAACACGTTCGCATTTTGCTCAACGCTAAATATAGCCTACACCGGGCAATCCCATAACCCCGATTTTGGTCTTCCTTCTCACGCTATGCTTCATTTCGTCTCGTTTATTACTTAGTATGTTTACTGTGGCAATATGATTGTCACATGGCCTGGTGTCAGCTGGTTTTCTTTGACGCCAAGCACATGTCCCTTGACATTCTCTGTAACCATGTGCACACACCTTAAAGCACATTATGTCACTTATTTTATTTTGACGTTATGAATCAATCATGAGTTATATATATATACCTTTTGATATGATTGGTCAGAATTTTTGACACGTCGATATTCCAGTGAAAAGAAATCTTATGGTTTATTATGTTCAATTAGATCCGATTAGTTTATTAGATTAAATTCTTCCTCCAAAATGACGGCCCCTGCCTCTCCGCCGGTTCGCCGCTCCCAACGCACACGCGTGCGACATACATGTCAGCATACATATGCCGTTTGTTACTGACAGAAGTCTGAAGATTTCTGTCAGTATACTGCTAAGTTCGGTTTGTAAATTTATTTATTACTGACAGAAGTCTAAAGACTTCTGTCAGTATACTGCTAAGTTCACGTTTTCTGAAAAACGCAAAAGATGACCTTGAACCGTTTTTCTTCGGTTTGACCCGTTTAGGTTGAAGGTATCGCTTTGGTGTTCTGGGGTCTCATTGAAATATGAATGGCAATAACCTTTGTGAAATCTGAGATTTTTCAGATCGGTCATATGACGTCATGATGACGTCAGTTTTGGTACATTGAAAAAATCGTCAAAAATCGGCAAAAAACGATAAAAAATCGAGAGTGGCCTTATTTTGTAGGAAATGGGGTCCGATGTTCGCCTGCATCATAAAAATAGTATGTTCCTATCTTACTTCCGGTTCCAGAGGTGACGGCAATTCCCTATGGGACCTCCAATGTTAAAGCCCTCAATCTCTCAGGCTGGGGAAATTTGTTTGCCCCGTATTTCATCGGTGCCTGCATCAAACAGTTTCGAAATTTTTTCTTTGGTTAAACATGGTACCCAGTAGCCATGGTGTTTATTATATACAAATTCAGACAAGAACTGACGTCACAGGATTTTTTTGAAATTTTCCCCATTGTGAAAGATAGGGATTTTTGGGGCTTGCAGGGGCTCCCACGAGCGTCCTATTGAAACCATCGCCCTATGCTTGCAGTTGTAGTAGGATAGCAGTAGGATGGACCATTAACTATAAACACGGCGACATAGCCCTGTTTTTGGTATATAGTCGAACGCGTTTAACATAGGAACCCTATGGAGATAATCAAACTTTCTTCAATATGACGTACTTCCTTTTGAGCGATCTCACTTTGCTTTGCGACGGTGCGAGATATGGACGAGTGCAAGAGGTCTACGGTATACCCACGGCAAACGCGCGTCTCAGTTTTGTTTCTATGGCAACCGAAGATTTGCTCAATGATAAAGTATACAAATTGGGTCTAACTTAAAAAAATCGTCAAAAATCGGGAAAACAAGCTAGAGCTTAGATCTTTGCGGATGGTGGTAGGGAACATACGTATCCAGATCACTATTGGCAGCTAATCATTATTATTATTTTTATCTTGGCTGCAGAGTCCTTTCTTCGTCTGTTTTTTTTTCATTTATCCGTAATGATGAAGAATAGCAATTTTCGGTAATTAGGTCAAGCCATATCAGAAGAGCTGACAGTCCTACAGCCGTTCTAGTCAACGTTTTGGATTGAAGGTGCAACGTTTTGTGTTTTGGTATTTGTACGTTGTCGTGCCATATGCCATGACGTCAGCATGATGTGATGACGTCATAATTTGGTAAATGTCATTACTCGCCTATTATAAGTCATAGCAACTTCCGGTTTATTTGTGGTTAAACCTTATACCAAGAGTCAACTGGTGGTATGCGTAACTTTTTGACGGTACTGAAGCATGTGCGTCAGAAATGACGTCCAAGTTTACGTTACTCGACTTAATCGCGAGATCGTCTAAGTTACAACTACTTATGCACTAGCTAAAATCACTAGAGGTACATAAGCAGGTAAAGTGAAAACATTGAAGCTAAAGTGTTCATTTTTGTAAGCGTTAGTGCCGTCATGTGACGTCACGTTGACGTTTCCATGGCAACGGAACTAAGCCCAAAGGTACAGTATAGAGAATCTTGCCAAACTAGAAAATTGAACAAAAATCAGGTGAAGAGAGAGAGAGAGGAGCTGTACAAAGTGGGTGCAAGTTACTTCTGTCAGTCCCAATCAGCCTACGGCTGATTATGGTCTTGTTTAATTTTCTACCGCGATTGGACTGCCCATGAATAAATTATTGTCATACTGTTTGTCCAAAAGTCTCGATTCATTACAATTATGATTAACTACGATACTTAACTCCGCGGAGCGGAAACCGTCAAACCAGCTCTCTCGATAGTTTCACGGCTTCGAGCAGAACGATTCCCGTTCTTCTCCTGTCGGACAGTCAATTCGGCAAACCCGTTTTGGTTTCATGCAAATCAAACACGCCCTGAGTAAAGACTCACACCCGACCACTTTCATTGCCGTCATATGCATGACGCAGCCACAATGTTCTTATTAACAACCCCGAACCTGATATTTGCAGTAGCGTTGAAGTAGCTTTTGTAATGCAACTTACAGGCACATGAACCAGCCCCACCCCAGCCCAACGCCGTATGCCGGGTTAATCGTAATTATTTATATAGTTTAAAATCGAAATGTTCTGTTATTAACGGAAGGCAAGTAGGTATGTCGGTGACATTCACACCTTCTTATTTAAGGATGCTTGTTTTTGTTGTGCACTATAGTTTATTTTCCCCAATTAGCCGCGTGTCTGTTCGGGACGGCTTCAGACTGTGAGTTCCAGTGCCACTGTGCCGGTGGCGCCACCTGTGATCCGGACACGGGAGTCTGTCCGGGAGAGTGTGCTCAGGACATTCCTGGTCTGTTCACCTGGAGCGGAGAGGCCTGTCAGATAGGTAAGGGGTGATCGACACCGCCTGTCTATGGTATCAATTGGATGACACACATATATTCGTTGAATTAAGTTTGCGGTCAAGCGTGACTACGTTTGTTTTGGCAAGTAGTCCATGTACTACAACACGATGGCCGCCCATACAGACATATTGCTAATAATCATAACGTTGAACATAGAGCGGAACATATAGGATAGGCATATGTAAGTGTTCGTCATTGTGAAGCCCCAGGGGGGAGAGTAGGGGTGGGAAGGCGTGGATGAAGTAGACATTTTGGAAGTCATTGTTTCTTAGTTTCGTAAAAGACAAAGCCCCCTTAAAAGCGATAAGACGGATATAATGAGAAATGTATGCAATCGATCGAATAGATCGAATCGATCTATCATCAAGTGCAATAAATGACATTTTAGCCATCGAGAAAAATCATCTTCATTTGTTGGTAAACATATGGATTCAACAATAATAATGTCACAAGTCTGAAAATAAATCGGTAAATATTGTGGGTATAAAGCGAAGATGTACATAAATAATACATTCATAGTGATAACTATCTGGATATCCAGGGCCGTGGTAAGCCGACCGGCCAGACAATGTTGTTAAATATAGTGTACAGTGATGAGACCTTCGATAGGAAGGTCATTGACAGTCGTTGATCGCTCAGCGGTATGTTTGCTTTCACCTTGACGGGGACACAGCGCCATGTGTAGTAATACCATATATACAAACTGTTCCATCAGGTAACGTAGCCCGTGGTAAGTCCACCAACCAGACCGGAACGTACCAAGAATTCTACAGTTATCAGGCTGTCGATGGTAAGGTCATTGACGGTACACACGGCGATCCAGCGTCTGTCTGCGCTCACCCTAAAGCGGGGGACGGAAACCCCGCCAAGTGGACCGTGGACCTCGGCGGCGACTACGTCATCCACAACGTCACGGTCTTCAACACCAACGATCCAGCAGGTGAGTTACTTCAAACTATTTAATCAACCCAGGAAGATTTGATACCAACGGATGAACTACTGTTCCAGTTTAATGTTATAGTCTTCACCACAATGCCTACTTACTAACGCCTGTCCTACGCCTTTTTTATGTTCTTAGCCTGCATGTTTTCAAAGATGCTCTGACTTGTGTTGCCATCATTTCACCAATCACAATCATTACGTCAGTCGGTTCAGTGACGACTTCTCTTAATGAGGAAAATCTACGGTGTCAAAAGTTGATGCATATGGGTTTGCGACTTGGCATTGCGCACTTTGATCGCCTGTCCAACTCCAACGTCTTAAGGACGTCGATATGGAGATCTCACCACGATTAGATTTCGGGAAGTTGAGATGGAAACATCTGTATAACATGTTATATGTACACGTCGTTGAAGGTATTTGTACCCTTCGCTGATGTGACTTTCTCCTGACGCTTTGTCAGTATTAGTACTGTTAGATTTGCTGACGTAATCTTCGCGAAATGGATATTTAACGTAGAGCGAGGAACAATAAAACAGTGGTGATCGCTCTGTACAGCGAACGCATTATTAGAAACAAGCGAGAGGACAGTTCCCGTCGCCATGTTTTTTGCTAACCGTAAACTACCGCTCCTGTAGCTCGATCTGGATTACTCATGAGATAGTGTGAAGAAGGGTCTATTACTCGGCTATTATGCGATATATCCTGTCATAAGAAATAAAAAAGACAAAATGCATAGTCCCATTTCATTATGAGACAATCGCTCTTGGCTTCAAAGTGCCTGTGAATTTAAGTTATAATTCGTTATTAATTTGGCGAGCGAAAGTTTCGTCATCGTGACGTCACGGGGGCCAAAACCACGGCTCCTGCAGTTCCATCAATATTAGGTTTAGCGATAACTATCTTCAACACGTTAACGGGGCCGATCATGAGACCTGTAGGCATGTAATGCGGCTTTAATGGGCTTGTTGGTCTAAATTGGACGATTATCCTTATAGCGCCTATAGTGACCTAAATAGCGCCCACAATAACCCATTTACCGCCTACAATACCCATTTGGACTACATAGCGCCTACTAGTCCGGGCAGCCTGTACAGAATCAGGGGTCAACCCGAAACAAATTGCAATACTAATCAAACCCGTTTTTCTCATTCCTTATGTATCTGGTAATATCATTTCCAAAATCTACCAAAATCTATTCATTGGAACATATTTTGTGCGGGCGTAGTTTACCCTACCCCGAAAGGACCAGCATGGATTACGTATTGACCTTACACGAAGTGGCAGGGATGCATTGTAATTAAGACCCCTACTACGAATTTAGACCTTCGTAGCCTACCCCTACTATATCTAATGGAGTGTTATTTCATCTACCAAATGCAACAAACAAAAATACAATATCTTCGATATTAGAATTTCTACATATTTTTTAATGGGGGACCCCTCCCCAGGATTTGCGGTTGTCTATCGACACCGCGCATTTGCACAGGGCGCCGGATGGGTCTCAAGTGGGACAAATTGGAACTATAAATTGTCCGATTTCACAATTTAATCGACTATATACGCGTTTTATCTTTGGGCAGATCTACCGCCGTGCCGGTCTAGATAGGCAGGGTAAAAAGTGGGGAGGCTCTATCTGCAACGTTTAACTTTTAATAAGTGAAACGTTATAGGCAAATGAGGTGTGCCTCACCCCCAACATCGGGGAAGGAAGGGGAGGTATTTATGTTCCTCGGGAATGGGCTTTCATTTGACCTTGATCTTGAACTAAGAATGATGAAAATAGTTCTTCGTGAACTGGGAATGAGGTAGAAAGCGACCGTCGTGATCAAGGATTTTAATTATTCGTGAAATGGGAATTTTAATATTAAATAACAGTGAATCAGCAAATCGCCAATCGATAACATGCATCCGCCATTTCCTTTGTATGCGGGGAGTGCTCGTTTTAATTCATCGTGACCTGGGAATCCAGAAATTTATTAAGACGAAAATGCATCCACCCTTTCCTTTGTATGCGGGGAGTGCTCCTTTTAATTCATCGTGACCTGGGAATCCAGAAATTTATTAAGACGAAAATGCATCCGCCCTTTCCTTTGTATGCGGGGAGTGCTCCTTTTAATTCATCGTGACCTGTCAAGAAATTTATTAAGACGAAAATCTAACATTATTTTGATGTAGGATGAAAAGTTTTCGCGCCACAGGCTCTTGAAAATTAAAAATTATGGATTTTGTTTTTTATAAAGTTTGAGAAATCGACTCCGCCTTCAGCACAGACAATGCCACGGCCCACCGTCAGGCTAATTTTGTAGATGGGCAATGTAGGTCAAAGGTCAAGGTCACAGGAATATATAAGGTACCTTATATATCGTCTGACAATTATGAAAATCGGCCCAATAGTTTTTCTGTGAAAAATTATCAAAGTTAACATGGGACCTTAAGGGAGCATTTTGGCGGCAACATGGTGTCCTCAATTTCTCCATGAAGGGGACAAGTCAGACAAACAACACCTTGCGTGGAACATGAAATTGTTATTTGGGCGCCTTGTGCTATATCGGTCCAGGTCACGTATCCAAGGTCAAGGTCACAGCAAGGTCAAGGTCACGAAACATGTTTTCCCGCGCAACTCCGTTAATATTCTTCAGAGACAGGCACAAAGTAATGTGTGCTCAAATTTTACCTCATATTTAGAGATTTTGAGTTATTGGATGATCAAATTGTAACATAATAAAAATTATAAAAAATTGCGGTGACTACATGCATGCAGGTAGATTACCTATATGTGGTGGAATATGTACTAATAGTACTAACATCACGTGTGCCCAATGCCATCGAAATCGAACCAGTAGTTTGGACGCAAAGAAATAATCAAACATTAGCATGGCAAATCCCATTATAAAGAGGGCGCGGCTACTTAAAGACGGATTGAGATGACGTTTCAGTCTATACCCCAATGTTGTCGCTAGCCCTTTGCAATTCTATGTTCAAAAAGTGACGCCCCTGGGCCGGGTTTCAAGCCCACTGTCGAAAGCCTGATCCACTTTGCCAAAGTGCCGCGTTGCACGTAGATGCCACTGTTTCAGAAGTCCCCAAACCCGCTCGATCCGTCATATTTCAAATATTGGATGTCTCCCCTCCCCAACCTGGGGTGTCTTCTCTCCCCTAATTCGGGGTGTCCCCCCCCCCCCCAATTAACTTGCCTTTCCCCTCTTTGCACTTGCGGTACACGTTAAAAACCTGGGGTGTCTTCCCTCTCCTAATTAGGTGTGTCTCCCCTCCCCTATCTTTCGGCATCACCTGAATTTTGAAGTTCTCCCCTCCCCTAACTTAGGGTACCGCCCTAAATTGGGGTGTCTTCCCTCCAATAACTTTGGGTACCATCCAAACTTGGAGTGTCTGCCCTCCCTACTATCTCAGTCTCGCCTCCCCTAACTTAGAGTATGTCCCCTCTCCTAACTCCTTAAACCCCCTAAGCCCTGCCCCCACCCCTTCCCCCTAGGATCCTGCTGAGTATCATCTGTACCGATAAAATGTTACATGGACAGAGATGAAATATACAATATTGGTCGTCGTGGTGGAAAAAGAAGTCATTTAACCTCCACTATCCCCCATCCCCTTCCCCTCCCACATACATATTTTATTCATATGATCAGGATGAAACGCGTCAACAATCGATTGCATTGCGAATATCGGAGCATGTATGAAAAAGTCTGGCAAACCTGAGACCCATCCGGCTCGCTATGCAAATACACTGCGTCGAGCGACAGTCGGAAAACAGAAAAAGAGGTTCCGAATGTAAAGATTCCTTATAAATTTATCTCTGTTTGTTGTATTTTGCAGTTAAATAATTCTCTATCACGCAAACTGGAAATATGGGTACTGTAGGTCACAATTCGTAGTGCGGGTCTCAACTGCCTCGCCTTCCTGTCATTTCGTTTATGCAAAAATACGTTGCTTCTTGTGGGGTTAATAGGGTAAGATAAGATAAGATACAGTTTTATTTAACGTCAGTATGTAAAAGTCAACAATACACATTAGCACACGTGCTATTGACCGACAATGATAAAATGACATGAGCGGATGAGATATATGTACATATGACAATGAAAATATAACAACCTTTGCATCTTATAAAACCTTACCCATTAGCTATGTTACATAATGTGCACAAATTACAGTGACACAAGAACACATCCGAGGTTGACAGCGTTGTTTTAGATTCCTTGGCAGATTTGGCTAACTTCGTTTCCTTGTTGAGCATATTCTATAGCTTGCTACCTTGATACTTCAATGAATTATGGCCATAAGCTGTTGTCTTAACGCGTGGCATACATATATTTGGCCCATTTTTTAAGATGTAATTGCTTTCTTTCACGTTATACATGTCATGAAGATAACTGGGCCCAATCTTGTTGATACTCTTGTAAGCTTCTAATGATATGTAGCGCAATCGTTCAACATATAGCAATGGTCTACCCGCTCGCTTCCTCAACTCTGCGTATTCTGATATAAAGTCATTAAACACATACCTCAATGCCCCCCCCCCCTTATCTTTTCAATCTTGCGCATATTTTTCATATCACAAAAATTGCAATGCGACGGGACAATTTAGAAACTCTAGCTAAAACATTGAGACTTTTTCCAGCCTTTTTGCATAAACTTGATATATGGTTGCCGCAAGTTAACCTAGCAACCAGTTGAATACCTAGTAATGTTACTTCCTAGCTGTTCCGCTGCCAGTTCTGTTCCAGAAATCGAAAACGATCTGTGCTGACTTAATTCGTTTCTCTTTTCAAACGCGACTTAATTCGGTTCGCTTTCATGTAATTGTCGGTGAGCCACGTTGTTATCTCCGATAACGCCTTCTTTAGAATTACTTTAACCTTGTTAAACTCCTTACTTTGGGCCGCCACAGTATTATTATTAGCATAATTATACTTATCGGTTTCCCTTGCGGTGGATACAAGCAGGTCATTCGTAAATACATTATACAGATGTGGACCAAAAACAGATCCCTGTTGTGCTTCTTTCTTGAGGGTAAGCCACTCGTTCCGATTATGTCCTAGTTTTACCCTCTGTTCGCGGTTCGTACGATAGCTTGCAACTAGCGTACATGATTGTTTACTTATTCCATAAGCGTTCATCTTGGTAATCAATAATCTGTGTGGAAGACAATCGAATGCTTTTGAGAGAACCATTAGTATAGCTCCCATAACTTGATTATTATCTAATAAATTTTTGGAGTCTTCAACTAGCGCATCAGTAGGCTTTGACAGCTGTGTCCCTTTCTAAACCCAGATAGTCTGGGTGATAACGTGGGTTCCATAAAGGACATAAGCTGGTCACACAATATTTTTTTATATATCTTGGAGATACAGGGGAGAACACTTACCGGCCTGTAGTTTGCCTTATTTAAGTTGTCCTTCTTCTTGAAAATTGGTGTGACTTCAACGTATTTTAGTTCTTTTGGAAACGTATTACAATTAATCGTCATATTTAACACGTACCCTAGTGGCTCACACAGGATGGCAGCTCCCAGCTAGATAAGCTTCGGAGGTATCTTGTAGCCACTAGCCTTCGACACGGCAATGCCTTTAAGTGCATTGTATATTTCGTGGCTACTTACTGCCCGAAAGTTAAACGTTTCCGTTATGCCTTGGTTACCTTCCTTCATAGCCATAACGGATTAATGGTCTTTGTGATAAAGAAGGGTTTCGTCTATTGGTTGATCGTCTGGTATGTCATCTTTTTGGCCTATGACTTTGGCAACGTCTATGAAATATTGATTAAATATGTAACTTACCTTGGATGGATCTAATATTATTTCGTCTCGCTCTTTCAGAAACACGTTTCCGCTGCTTGCGTTTTTTCTTGATATCAGTGGTTTTACAACTTTCCACAATTCTTTACCGTTAGTCGTAGCTTCGCTACATTTCCCCTTTATGTGCTTTTGCATGCTTACTATTCGAAGACGTCCTAAGTAATGTAAGTCGCCCATTTAAAAATATGTTCCAATGAATATATTTTGGTAGATTTTGGAAACACTACTCCTAGATACCTAAGGAAGGAGAAAAAAAAACAGGTTTCATTACTATTGCAAGTTGTCTTGGGTACATTCCTATTTTGCCCTGACTAACAGCGCGCACATTGCCGTACGTAGCACCAGCAATGGCCTACATAGGGTCTACCGTACACACTTTGCCCACGTGGCGCATAACGTGGGAAATTTACCCCACATAGCGCATACCATGAGATACATAGCGCCTACAGTATGAACATTGCCATACATTGCGCGTACAATTCGCAAATTGCCTTACATAACGCCTACGGTGATTTACACGCCGATACCGCCCACGTTGCCCTACATTGCGCCTACATGACACACTCGGACCTACACAAAAAAGCGCCTACAGCGCACAAATAATCTTATATAGCGCGTATAATTAGCGCGTAGAGACCTACAGTATGTTCGGATTGCCTAACGCGTGCGTACGCCCGATGTCGTCATCCGTGTTTCCCCTTAGAACGGTTGAATAAGTGTCTAGAATGGCGTGATTTACTTTTGTGCGAGAGATTTGTTCCGTCAGCGTCAACCCCGAAACACGTGACAGCCAGATATAACGCCTCAAATATTAGGTGTATCGCGTCGGAACCGAGAGCACCGGTAGAGCGCCGTCGACTTCATGCGGATCAATGTATGGAGGTGGGTGTCATGGGTCCAATAGTGACGTCGCCATGATGTTACCGCGAAAGACACGTAGCGGCCCGTATTAGGCGGGGCCAAGAGCATCGGAAAGTGGACGGTCGATTACATACAGTACCAGCCGACACACAATTCCCAATTTGATCAGGGTAGATTACGATATCAGGTGATACATATATTGCCCATCACGATTATTTATATTATTTTCCTGTCAATAACTAGTAACGATACATGCACGGTTGAGTTGGAGCGTTATAGTGGCCACCAATAGCTGAAACCGACTCTGAAAAATTATACTCAAAAACGCCTTAATGCATACTTCTGTTGTTTCCTCGGAGTGCTCTTGCCGGTAACGAACAGGGAACCATGAACAGGAGGTCATTATTTTCTTACAGCGGGTCACTATTGTCCCAGCGTGTGTCATTATAGTTTCACAAATAATGACCCACTGACTGAGTGGTTTGCGCATCTCTGGGTTAGCCACTTGAGCAAGGAATCCCCCCCCCCCCCGCCATTCAGATTGATAATTAAGCAGACAAAATGTATCACTACATTTGAAAAAATCAGAATAGGTTTATTTTATATAAAACATTTACATTACACTTTCCATCGCAAATTTAACAAAAGCAGTACTTATATGCTCGTGCAAGAAAAAACACACACACACAAAGCGAAAAAAACTAAGAAACACGAGGACATATTAATAAAATTAAGAAGTTAAAAAAAAAAATGCCCTACACAAAACAACTGCGTTAACACTAAAATAATGTTATGCTGTTATGCAAACTCTGAATGCGATAACAGATGTGATTTCTCACTTATCAATGATATCATTTAACAACCTTCATCCAAGCCTTGAAACAAAATATTCTGTGTCAGTTGTGTCGTGTGAGTTTATACGTTTATTTAGAACATAATTATTTAATTCCGGTCTATATACAGAACGTGTGTCAGGCGTGGTTGGTACAGCATAAAGGCCCGCACAATAGTAAACAGGATTACATACTAACTCATCTGGATACCGTTAACAAGGAATGATAGTAATTGAATAATAAGGATAACAAACTCTCAGGGATACTACTTCGACATACTGTAGGGTTAATATAATAATTATATATAGTGTCATTTCTTTCATTTAAGGGAGGAAAAAGCTAAATAGCCCGCAAGATATTCCGGATTCCAGGACATTAAGTGATTGCTCCTTCGTTGTAAAGAAAACTGCATCCATGAATTATACATACACATCCATACATACTCGGAACGCATCCCACGCAGATTAGTTCACTATCGATTGCGCAGGATGCAAGCGAGACTGTGCGAACGCAAATCTGTCACAAAGAAGGAGGATTTCTGCTTGTAACACGGCACGGATGACATCTGAAAGAAAGCCGCAATAACTGTGCAACTATGCAGTAATTGGACGAGCACGATTGCAAGAGAGGGACAATTATGACCCTCGCTCAAATAATCCGCTCCATCGCCTCCTCTTCAGAGGAAGCAATCAAAATCAACATTAATCATTTTGTTTTTTTCACAATCCTCAGTAGTCATTTTCAGCATCCTGTCGTTGTGAAATTGATAATCATTTCTCATTATTTCTCATCTCTAAAAATTCGCTGACAATATTAGCCTTTTTCTTCACGATAGCCGTGCTGCTTGCTCCATTGCGTTCCCTGATATTTTCCCCACTAGTTTTCTTTTGATTTCACTTTGTATAACTGCCTAAATATTCAACTATATGCTATATAATCGGGAGATAGACGTTTAGATATTTAGTACTTATTGCTTACTGTATTGCATTTGTTAATGCCCCGCCATATACCCACCAGGCAGCCTTTGGCTGGCCGACTTTGATGTGGTTGTGGTAGACGGATCATCCGGGTCCCACACATGTGGTCACTATCCAAGAACAGTACGTGGGGCCTCCACGAGTAACGCCTGGGGAGGTACAGCCAACATCAGCTGTGACGCACATCCGATCGGCAGATACGTCATCATAGAGAAGACTGGCGGCAATAGACCTGATATACTGGTCTTGTGTGAAGTGGTAGTCATTGGTCATCAGTACTCCAGTAAGCATTTTACATTACTTCTCAGTTACCCGTTTCGCCGGACGCCATGAACAATCGTGTGAGAAAATTATATAACAACCTGATCAACAGGTTTCTCGGATTATGATGATGGTTCCCTGAACTACTCTTTTGTCATTTTGTTACAAGAGCTTGTGATGAGTGTCTCCAGAACTGTTCTCTCGTGATTGTGTTCCACAGATTGTGGTGAGTGTCTCCTGCACTGTTCTATTGTCCTTGTGTTCCACAGGTTGTGATGAGGGTATCCAGGACTGTTCTGTTGTCCTTGTGTTCCACAAGTTGTGGTGAGCATCTCCAGGAGTGTTCTTTTGTGATTGTTTTCCACAAGTTGTGATGAGTGTATCCAGGTCTGCTGTCTGGTCCTGGTGTTCCACAGGTTGTTATGACTGTCAGGGTTGTTCTTTTGTCCTTGTATTCCACATATTATGATGAGTGTCTCCAAGACTGTTCTCTTGTCCTTGTCTTCCACAGCTTGTGATGAGTGTCAGGACTGTTCGCAGGTCATTGGATGTCGTTCGTGTTCCACTCCTGGAGTAAAGAGGCCGCAGTGCACGGAAGGTAAGTCTCATTTCGCTACTTAACAAATTGTGATATTACTCTGTAACACAAACTTTCCGCGACAACAATTCTTCCACTGAGATAGTTAACAGCTTTGTCAATGGGAATGAATATTTTCCGGTATTAGTACATAAATACAGGTATGTAGTATACTAGTAATAAACGGACATGTTCCAAACCCTTTTGGTTGGTGGAAAAGTGGCTTTCTGGTTTTCTGCGTCATCAAAACTCCGGCATCGTTACCATATTGGCATTTTGCCATGATAACGCCTACATTTCTCATAGAGTTAGTATCAGCAAGATCAGAACGCATGTCCAAAAAACTGTCTAAAATATATCTATTATATACATATACGCGTACACCCCACACCTTCCCAAATTATAGCTTTTCTCTACATTGGGTTCACGTTACAGCGTGTGACGTCGGGACGTACGGCCTGAACTGTGCCGAGAACTGCACCGGACGTTGTGTGAACGGCGCCCCCTACAACTGTTCACCCGGTGACGGGTCCTGTCCCGGCGGGTGTCAGGAGTGGTACACGGGAACCATCTGCACCGTCTCCATAGGTAAGTATGACTGCGGCGATCCTCCCACAATTGCTTTATTTCAGAGTGTACGTCCCTTAGTTTACAGCGGTCAATAGAATGTTTAGGATGAATTCGCCTCTGTGCAAGTTGACGTGCAAGGGACATGACTTCAGATCAGACTATTGACTGTACCGACGTGTTCAATAACGCCTTAAGCCATCCCGCCAGTATGTGTTGCAGAAATATTCCGCTCCTCTCCACATGTATTGATGTTCAAAGTAGTAAAATAATTGTGACACAATGGATCCGTAATGCTTTGAAGCTTTGCACTAATATTTACGTATAAATACAACATGATTTGGTCATATATAAGTATGTGACGCCTCTCCTAAAGGTGATAAATCTATGTTTACTGGCTTAGATGTATCTCGCATCAAACAGTATCGCTGGTGCGGGATGTAGTGTCGGATACTTCTCGATCACGAGCTTTTTTTCCTTTGGCCAAATTTAGCATGCATGGACAAAAAATCAGCCAAGAACACCAGTATCTCATTTTATTTTAAATTATCTTTCTCTTTTTTGAAACGTGATTCGTATCTTTATCATGTGAGGTAACTGGTCTTACACAAATTGAATGGGCAAATCCGTAGCCTGATGCGATTAAAACCAAAGTCAGCCGCGAATTTGCCGCGATCATTTTGAAAATCCCTGGCGTGAGAAAGCAACACCGGGCAATTTTAATGAACTTACGTCTGTGCTGCAACGTTATCCCTTTTTATGTTACAAACAAGATTTCTTCATGCTGACACATGCTCAAAATGATCGCGGCAAATTTGCGGAAAATATGTACCGAAACGTCACTCTACGGTATTTATGACTTTGACTTTAATTACCTTGAATTTATGTCAGTGGCAAAGAAGCAAAGTATAATTTGTATCAATATCAGTATATATCATTGGGTAAGACACAAGGAATAATCTATTGCGATCAATCTTAGTATAAGTTAATTATAATTGTATAATAACAGTGGCAATTAATCAAGACTAACAAGTAAGTACCATGTACAATTGTGGCACACTTGGCCAACTTGTTGTTCCAGATCCCCCGCGTAATAACGGCGAGAACGTGACTATCGGGAGTGTGGGCAGTTCCTCCGTTGAGGTGGTCTGGGAGCAGAACAAGGACCTACCTGAGGGAGCGCAGAATCACTACGGCTACCGGATCAGCTACAGGACTGGTGATTCCGGCGACAGTAATGGTCAGGACGTCCCGCATAGCAGTAGCTACACCTGGCGAATGGGTACCATCTCCGGTCTGACACCCAACACCATATATGACTTTAAAGTGGAGCAGTACAGAACCTGGGGCGGCATGAAAGAGTACGGCGACACTTTGGACGGACTAACAGTCAGGACTATCAGTGAGAATGAACACCTATGTATATTTCTCCCTTTTCATTCGTAGTCACAAGTGTCACTGCCCTATGTTAGTATTGTTCACTAGTAAATCTTGATAGCCGATCGATCCTGGGGTAATGTTTGCTATAGTATCCATACTTATCTCCTTGCGGACGCTATGAGTGGCCGTTATATAACAGCATTAAAACCTGCAGACGTACCATGGTGGCAGGGTGTGAATTGGAACCTGCTATGTAGTTATATAATAAAGTACGGGACTCCACAACGTCTCTTTTGATTGCGAATAGCCTTTCACACACTTGGGCCTTAGACGCAATTAATGCTGTTATAATCCAAATAATCAATGTAGTTTGCGCACTGAATTTTCTGATAGTTTTCATCCAACATTTCTAAATGCGATCAATATTGTTTGTACAACAACAAGTTTCTTTCCATATTTGTTTACGCACCAAATTGTAGGTACGTCACCGACGACAAAACCCCCACCCCTCACGGAAGGTGAGTGACGCCCCTAACCAAGTCAGTTACCTAAATGTTATTCTGTCCGTAGTTATGATTGTCGCTATGTGGTGTAGATTCGTTTATCCTTCCAGGCATGCACAACTTATTGTTTTAGAGTGTACCCCAATCCCGACCTTTTAATTTTGTTTCTCGTCTTTCTGCCCTGATCAGAAACTCTCCATAGTCAGAACGTGATATGATAGACCGAAAATATACACCGAAATGTAAATAGACGTACAAAGACGACGTTTTGGGGTGTAACGTCAATTCTTATCACTGTATTTAAAATTCAATGTAGAACCATACCAAAATTAAAAGTAACTCGCCACACAGAATCTTGACAACTGATCGAAATCGCGAGTTGTGGCCGTGGTATCGTTGTGTTTACCTTGAGCGATCAATAGCGAACTATCAGCAAACAAAATGCCCCACATTTCTGTGTGCACCAATTAGCTGTTGTGGATACGTCCCCGGTGACAACGCCCTTACGTCTCACGGAAGGTAAGTGAAGCTGCTAACCAAGTTCGTACTATGAATGATATATGATTTTTTGTTTATTAATTACGATGTTTTGTTGTAAATGATAACAAATAAGGTCTAACCGCGCATACCACTTGACAAGATTCTCTTGACTTTACTAGATCTCTTTGATTGAACACGCGTACTTTTTCTCTCCTTAGCCATCTAGATGGATTAGCTTTCGATGTTTATATTCGGTGTCTCCGTCGTGACAACAGCACCATTTCTACTGTCTATACCTTTCACGTTATTCAGAAGATACCACAGTCCTTCTCTTGGCCTTGCTGGGCTGTGCTGTGGTCGTCATGGTGATCCTGGGGACAGCGATGGTCGTGGCCGTCGTCAGAAACCGTGGGTGTCGCGGGGTCTTCAACCCTTCTTCAACCAAACAACAACCAACGTCGATCGACATCCCGTCAGCTGAGGAGACAAGGCGACCCACAACGCCACCTAGCGAGCCGGCCGGGGTACCAAGCGAATCTATCCGCCAGGGAAACATGGAGGATGGTTACGAAACTCTGGGGGAGAGGGTTTGTATATTTTTGAACTGAAAATAGTATCTACCAAATTATTATGAATGATCACAGAAGGAGTGCCATTATGGGGTTGTAATAAAGCGATCAGTCGTGTGTGGCCTGTAAATAATATTATAAATAGCCATGAATTCCAACTATATCACAAAAGAAACGTATTTTTCCCGCCACCTGCACTTTTGAGGCAATAAGGCTTGTAAATGCAGATTTATTTATTCGTACATTTTATCGCATCTTTTCAAATTTACAGGAACCTCAGTACGTCAATCCGGGAACAATATACGCTGACATCAGGGATCCCAGTGCCTGAACCAGAGATCAGTGCACACTGACATCAGGGATCCCAGTACCTGAACCCGGGATCAGTGCACGCTGACATCAGTGATCCCACTATCTGAACCCGGGATCAGTGTACGCCGATTTCAGGGATCCCAGTGCCTGAACCAGGGATCAGTGTACGCTGACATCAGGGATCTCAGTACCTGAACCAGAGATCAGTGTACGCTGACATCAGGGATCCCAGTGCCTGAACCCGGGATCAGTGCACGCTGACATCAGGGGTCCCAGTATCTGAACCCGGGATCAATGCACGCTGACATCAGGGATCCCAGTACCTTAACCAGAGATCAGTGTCAACTGACATCAGAGATCCCAGTACCTGAACCAGAGATCAGTGTACGCCGACATCGGGGATCCCAGTACCTGAACCAGGGATCAGTGTACGCCGACATCAGGGATTCCAGTACCTGAACCGAGGATCAGTGTACACTGACATCCGGGATCCCAGTGCCTGAACCAGGGGTTAGTGTACGCCGACATCGGGGATCCCAGTACCTGAACCAGGGATCAGTGTTCGCTGACATCAGGGATTCCAGTACCTGAACCGAGGATCAGTGTACACTGACATTTGGGATCCCAGTTCCTGAACCAGGGGTCAGTGTACGCCGACATCTTGTATCCCAGTACCTGAACCAGGGATCATTGTACACTGACATCAGGGATCCCAGTGCCTGAACCAGCGATCAGTGTACGCCGACATCTTGTAACCCACTACCTGAACCCGGGTTCAGTGTACGCTGATATCAAGGATCCCAGTACCTGAACCAGGGATCAATGTACACTGACATCCGGGATCCCATTATATTTGCATATTGGTGGCCACTGATATCAGTTGAAGAAACGTCTGTCGATCAGTTTGGTACAGAATGTGATGCAACCACAATATATAACGTATTCAATATGCCATAAGTTCGATGCGCAGGTTTGAAAGTCTTCTGATGGCATCGCTAAACAATATCAAGGATTTGACCATATATGGTATATACAATTGCGTCAGAATTATTAAACAGCGATACTTGAATTTCATTGAAGAGTGAGACAGCAACCGTCGATTATTATATAAGCACCAACGCTAGTAGGCCTATCTTATATCTGGTTTGGAGTTGTTCATGTTGAAGTGAGTGCGTTACAAGAGATCAATTGATTTATGATTAAAAATATAAGGTATGCCAATTGTCTAATTGAATAGTCTTTAACCTCCACAGTTGCTATTGTCTTAACGCCGCCACAATGCGTGAATTACATAGCTTCGTTTTGATATGTGTAAAATGTTATTAAATTCTCGGAAGGGCATGAAAGTTCACATTAGATGAAATGTGGAGAGCCGTACTTTTCCATGGATTCCGCATTCGAATAACTACCAGACAGTGTTTTGATTACAGCATCATTAAGAGTTTCGTTAACATGAAGTGGTAACTTGAACAGTGTATGTATCTGCACGTGTACTATAGCTTCGTTGCATGAAGCCATGCCAACTGAGTGTCGATGGAAGACATAGTTTTCATTGAAGGCATATATGTATGATGTTTTTGGTTAGGTTGAGGCTGTTTATTACAGCACTATCATTTTATTGTTTCACGTCCTGTGGACATTGATCTAAAACTGTTTGTGATTTCAACCAAATGTATATCGATATGAATTTTTGCATGTTTTACATTAAACTAAAACGATATAAACATTTAATTGACATATTTGGTTCCGGATTGTGGTGTGCATAACCTACTCCCGTACTTTTAGAGGGTCCTGTTCCCTTTCACTTACTTCAGACTGTCAGCTAGCTCGATGCGACAGAAACCACTGTGTTTATTTATATATGCTCGGAATATGACCCTTGCCGTTCATCCTCCGTGCTAGAGCCCAATCACTAGGCTTCTGACATTGCCGGTCTGATATACAACAGTGGGCGCATTTCTTTGGGTCAGGTTTGGTATCCCGCCCGGGAACCGCAACCCGTGACAGGGAACTTCCGAGTGTGCCGATAGGGAAATGCTTATTCCCAAATAAATGCATACACCGGTCACATCCGGTGCACGTAGGGGCATTGGAAGCAACCTACTCTCATCACCTTTCAATCAGCGACCATCTTTTCCCAAATGTCCTGTGCTGTTTTGAACGGGGCACATCGGCATACCGCACCCATACCCGGGTGAGAGTGTCGGGCGGTGAGCCGATGCGTAATGTGCGTATTCGGTCCACCGTAGGGATACACCCGCGTTACCAAAGAAATGCGCTATATCACTCTGCCAGCAGAGGGCGCTGGTTCCTCACATCACCTCCGCCCCACGTCACCGCCCACCTCACGGTTGACCCCAACGGTTCTGGGGTCACAAATGGTTTTAGAGGTTTTTTTTTAGATTGAATCTTGAATTTTCGATGCATAATTTTGAAAAATTAGACATTCCGTTTTTGAATGATCACAATGGAAGAGTTAAGCGAGAACATATTTCAAAGTAACACGGGGTCAAAGTTTAAAAACCCTTCACGCCTTTGACCTCGACCGCATTCGAAAATATAGTTCGAAAGTAACATGGCTTCAAATTAATCAAACCCAAATGCATCCTTCAGGTATGGCACCAGTTGTACAGTCAATGCTCAACAATGTTGTATTTGATGCCAAACTGCGAATATATATATATGATTAGATTCATTTATATTTTCGCGTATCGAGGAAAATTCTGATGGTTAAATTTGACGTGGGGCAGAGGGACTATGGCGCATACGTAACGCCCTCTGCCAGGAGATCGGTGCCCTATGACACTGTTATAAGGTTTTAATATCACGTACAATACACGACTCTAATAGGGAAAATCGCAGAGTAGTTTAGAAGGTGTGTTTAAGCTATGCAGTAGGCATACAATCCCGGGAAATTGGAAAACAGAAAGAGTATCTGAGAAGTGATACAATTACCTTGAGTTGAACTCTTGCCGTTATAGCTCCATACCGTCTCTCAAGAACAGGCATGTTATAAGTTTTAAAGAGAACAGCCGAATTCTGTATCCCCCGAATTTGAAATAAATTTTGGACGCCAGTAAAACAGCTCGGTTTGGATATCAAACGTATAAACTAGTAATATAGTCCGGGCAACCTAGGGATATACCCAGAACAAATTGCAATAGTAATATAACCTGTCGTTTCTCATTCCTTAGGTATCTAGGAGTGACATGTCCAAAATCTATTGATTGGAACATATTTTTTAAGGGGGTGGCTTAGTTTACCCTCTTAATCCCATAAAAAGCAACGCATTTTAAATAAACGAATGGGCAGGACGGCGAGGCAGTTGAGACTCGCACTGCGAATTATGACCTACATACCCATATTGCCAGTCTGAGAGAGTTACTTAATCTACAAAATACAACAAACTTAGATAAAATATCTCGTGTACATGTATATGAAATTGGAAAAGGCAAGCTTATTGAAGAGTAAAAAAGATACCATACATGACATACAAATTGTTAAATTAATAAAATAAAATAAAAACACTTTGCCACTAACTGGCGGAACACTTCGCCAGTAATTGGCTGAACGCATCGCCAATAAACGTGAACAGACCACGCGACCCTATTATCCGTTGGCGTAACCAATTTCCATGGACATAGGTGAAATACATCACCATGTACATAGGCGGAACCCATCGCCTTGCACGAAGGCGGAACACATCGGCATGTACATTTCAATTAAGCTGATTGCTCTTATAGTTTAGCCAGGGAAGGTGAGGGGACATCCGCCATGCTCAGCAATACATCATCAATAACATTCATAACTTTCATATTTAACTGTCTTGACACTATCTATATAATTAGGCTATATTCTGAATCGCAATCATTCAGTTGATCAAATCAAAACGAATTGGTGAAAAAACACAAAAGAAATATAAACAAATTTCAAGATTTATACTTAGTCTACAGGCTCGATCAGATTTATTCAAACTCTGCATGGTCGCTTTCATGAGAATCCCTGGGATTTGATGTCGATATTGCCAACGCCAGACGGTATGATGTTAAAAACTATTCAAAACGAAATATTCAAATTTATATGGAGTGGAAAACCGGAAAAGATCAAACGAACTGTATTGTATAACAATAAGCAAACTGGAGGTATATATATCCCAAATCTTACAATTAAAAGCAAATCACTTAAGATTGCATGGGTACAACGTATTGTCAGTAATGAATCGTGTGGGATATTTGTTCACAGTTACTTTGGCATTATAGGCGAACTGTTCTGGAGATGTAATTTGGACGCTAAAGACCTAAAAACTATCCCTTTTTATACAAATATAACTAGCGCCTTCACTCGAGAAATTATTGAAACTTGGTGTGAATTTCATTTTTGCACACTAGACGATATAGTTGATGTACCAGAAGAGGTCTTATGGTATAATTCCCACATAAAAGTTAATAATAAGGTTATTTGTTATGATAGTTGGGTGAAATTGGAGATACTTTTTGTCAAAGATCTTTGTGATGAACAAGGCTCTTTCCTGTCGTATCCACATATTTGCCAAAAGTATGGAAGTAATATCAATGTGTTACATTATTATGGTATTATACACAGCATTACAGAGAAGTGGAAACCTTGGCTGGCATTTGGTACAGACATTAAGACCTGCACGAGATTTCAGAAATATATAGAAGCAACACATGTTAGTAAACTTGTATATAAGAGTCTCATTAGTAAAATTGCCACAGTACCGACGACCCCATTCCAAGCATGGAGAGCTGATATAGATATATCAGAGACCGAATATGTAGCTTCTTTTCAAAAGTTACTTAAAACAACACAGTGTGTGAAATTGCAAGAATTCCAATACCGGTTTCTCCACCGTATCTTATCAACGAATGAAAGGCTATACAAATGGGGTCTAAGGGAGTGTGATTTATGTTGTTTTTGTAATGAAGAAATTGACACTTTGATGCATGGTTTTGTTGAATGCGAACCTGTAAAGACATTTTGGCAGTCTGTGTACCTTTGGCTTGGAAATAGATTGGGAATTTTGATAGAGTACGATGTGAAATATATCCTATTTGGTGCTAAAGATATAACCATTGATTTTGTCCTGATGTTGGGAAAACATTATCTATATTCTTGCAAATGTAATTCAAGATTCCCGGATTTGAAGACATTTTTAGCACGATTAAGAGTATACGTTGACTTAGAGTATCGAATAGCAAGAAACAATGATCGATTAGGGGAATTTGCAAACCGTCTCGGCGCTTTGTGTTGACCCATATGTAAATCAGTAAACTAGACAAAACGCTATTAGTGCAGCCCTTGCACGATATTATGTAATAGACAATTATGTATCCTATGAACCATGCCAAGCCTTCCCTGATGTTCTCGCTTTTTCTTGTATACCACTGGAGCCAATAAAAATATATAAAAAAAAAAAAAAAAAAAAAAAAAAAAAAGAATCCCTGGGATTCTGGTTTGTACTGTTGCTTTCTATTTAATTGAAAGCTGGGATTATCGAAATTATGAGAACATTTACAATTGGCGTTCAGAAAAGAAGAAACAGCGGCCATCTATATGTTTCAATATTCAGTTATTGTTCAATCAAATACGTATACGTCAGTTTATGACGGGAGTTCATAAATATGAAAGTGTTGAACGGCACAAGCCATGCTAGACCTATCAATTTAAAGGAAATAAAGATATTAGCCCTTGTAGCTGAACCAAGCGTTTATTTGCTATCCATACGTCAACCATCCAAAGCGCAGAATTGTGTGACGCCCCAGTTGGTCGCAATAATTTTTTGAAGTGACCGCCTGCGAGAAAGCGAAGTTTTCCCGGGTGCGGCCCTCTTGGTAGGCGAGGGTGGCGCTAGCTAATCAGAGAGCGAGACCCAAACCGAAAATAGCGAAACAGGCGATGTTTACCTAACTTCGCTCATATTCAAAGCACTAAAAAACGCAGTTTATAGTCTAAACACTCTTATTAGACAGAGACAATCTGTTGAAGTTTTTGCTGCTAAATCGAAAGTGGTTCTCGGGCCTAATTTCTGGAAGAGATGGTGTACAGCGCGGCTTGATATTGTAACAATTCCAGCGCTAAGCGAGGCCACAGTATATGTTTGGATACGTTTCAGCTCGCCCCTGGACAAGCAAGTGAAACCCAAATTCAAACGCATGTGTTCGCCACATGTATGATCATTCATGATGTCACGCTCTGTGGCAAAATGGCGCGGCGCTTGAATTTACTGTGGACAGGATTGCAAATTTATTTAAACCTGTTGTTCTCCAAGACGTGTAGCGTTTTGCAAAGTTGCTTTCAGGACCAAAACATTACTAAGGCCTCACGATTATATTACCGTTTTTACCCGTTTTAATAATTCATTGCGTAGTGACTAAAAGTAAAATTCAATCGAAACATATTATAACAGAGGCGGAGGGGAGGAGGAGGTAACCTCGTCGGCATCTGTTGTCCGAATGACTGACTGGGTAGAACTTTATTCTGTCAGTCAACAACTGGCCTCTGATTAGTTGACTTCAGTAAAAAAAACGGGTTGCTAGCAGTGTCAACGTGGAAGAGTCTATTCTGGTTTCGGCTGTATTGGATGGGGTCTTGTTACCATATTTAGTGTATTAGAACAACACAGTAAGTAGCCTATTCGTTCCAATGTTTATTCCCGGCCGGCCGTTACAAAGACTGAAGAGACACGGGCCCCGGCACTGCACTTGCTTCATCCGCGCAGAGCTATATCCGGTCTTAGGGACCACTCACTATCACATATACAGCACTGTACGTGCTAAATAACATTTCGCGGTTACATAAAATTAATTCTGAATTACATAATTGTTTTTTAGTTTCATTTCTCAGTTTTCTTTTATGTTACAGAGTAAATAGTTTACCTCAATTATTAATGACACTACCCCCCCCCCCCTCCCCTCGATAAAAATATTGGGGGAGAAGTGGTAACTTTGTGCCCTCCAATAACTCACATGCTGCTTACCAACAACACGTAATAATTTTCTTTTTTTTTCCCCGGTAAAGCCTCACGAAAAAGTTTGAACAACTTTGTATGGGCGTGTCATATCAGGTCATATATAGAACCATGAATCAATGCAGTATTGCCGTTGCTGGGTAACTGACGTGCAACGTGGTGTTTTGCGCGAAAAACACACAACATAAAGCCAAAACAGAAACGTTAAATCCCACGCTGCCCCCGAATCTCGACTCGGCAATTTGATATTGTTTATTGCTTCATATCCGCTTATAATATAAGTTATAATATAACTTATTCTAGCTTTGAATCAAATTGAATTACCAGGGGGCGGGGCACAAGGGGCACGTGCCCCCCCCCCCCCCCTTTCAGACCCCAAGACATATTTGTGCCCCCCCCCCGCCTTCCCATTCTGTGCCACCTGGTCAGAGGTGGAGGGAGGCCAAAGGGGGCACGTGCCCCCCCCCTTCCCTTCAAGACCCCTTGATATACCTTACCCGCCTCCCATCCCCCTTTCAAATTATATGCACCACGGTAACCTACCTATGACCGAGCGAAACTATGACTATGACTAAGACCGAACGAAAAGTGTTCGACCCCGCACATATGGGCGTGTCCAGGGGGGGGGGGCACAGGGGGCACGTTTCCCCCCCTCCCTTTCAGATCTAGGACATTTCTGTGCCCCCTCCCTTTTCAAATAATGTGCCCTTTGGTCAGAGGTGGGGGGCACAGGGGGCACGTGCCCCCCTTCCCTTTCAGACTCTAAGGTATACCTTACACCCCCCCTTCTCCCTTTTAAATTCTGTGCACCACGGTAACCTACCTACGACCGAACGAAACTATGACTATGACTAAGACCGAAGGAAAAGTGCTTGACCCCGTACGCATAGCCGTGTCCAGGCGGGGGGGGGGCACAGGAGACAAGTGCCCCCCCCCCCCTTTCAGATGTAGGATATTTCTGTGCCCACCTCTCTTTTCAAATTATGTGCCCTCTGGCCAGGGGTGGGGGCCACAGGGGGCACGAACCTCCCTTCCCTTTCAGACTCTGATGTATACATTACCCCCCCCCCCACACCCCCCGTCCCCTTTTTAAATGCTGTGCACCATGGTCACCTAGGTCTAAGGCTTTTACACGCATTCTTAATGTAATTCCCCCCTCCTCCTAATCTTCCTACGCCTATGACACATAAACATCATCACAGGTATTAAACGTTCAGTTAATAACACAGTGGCACACAATGACACCCGGCATGAACACACGGGATTTGTCCGATTTACGTACTGATAGAGTGAAACAACCATTAGTTAAAGACGCACTGGGACACAATAACACATCTGACGTGAACTCGCCTTTGCCAGCTGCTCCACGAGATAACGGTGAGAGCGCGATTCTTGCAAGTGTTAGAAGTTCGTCTCGTTGTTAATATAGTATTTAAAAAAAAATTGCAGGTAAAAATACCACGCTATATATATTTAGCGTAGTGTGGCGCCTGGATGCCATGTTGAAAATGCTCGTGATCCTTCTCGCGGTGGGGAGTAAGGTCTGGGAGTAAAATGTATCACGTGACCACAATCTCCGCCTTCGGTTATGCACTCCGCGGAGTCAGACTCTGCTCGCATACCCGAACTCACACTAGGAGAACCCATCTGGGGTTCACGATGAGTGAAGTGGTGCCAACTAGTGGTGTCTCTTGGAGACAGCAAAGGTCACGATTTGGATGAACATGCTCAGTAAGGTGGGCTCAAAATGACAAAATGTATATGAGATTATGTTTATGTCATTACTTTCATGTAATTGATCAACGCAGAGTTTCTTGTTCGTTAAATTATTATAATTTGCGTTTGAAGGTGACACAAAACTGTCCACTTTGTCCGCAAACGAGCAAGATCTGTTAGGATCGATCGTGGATATTAGGTTGTAGAAGGAAATGGCTTGCGGTAGGGAGAACGGCACCAATTACATTAGGGGGGCATATGTAGCGGGGCCGAAAAATGAGTCGAATGCCGGCGTGCTGCCGGCGCCCATCGATTAGAAAAGAAAAGTGACGGGCAACCCACAAATGTCTCATGATCCCCTTGGCGTAATGAAAATGAGCCAATGAAATGCACGTTGCTATGATGGTCACGAAAAACAAAATATGATCCAATGGTATAAGATGACATGAGGCATTGTTCATCAAGCTATAGTACAAATTTATCATCATATAAAATAGATCCCGCCCCATCTTCCCCGGCGTTAAATCCATGTCGTCCCTTGACATGGCTAGGGCCCCTTAAAGCGCAGATTAAAGTCAAAGACATCTGCTCTTGTCCAGCTCTGGCAAAGCTGGAAAAGAATTAACAAAACAGACTGACATGATAGTAAATAGTAAAAAGTGTAAAATGTTCCCCACAGTGCCCCTTGACGTAAACCGAATTAGCGTCGACAGTGGCGGACGAGGATCGCGACATCTGAGTGGCCCTTTCAGAGACGTCCTCGGGAGATACCTTATGACGCGTTTCAGCATCACTCTCAAATACCTGACCCATGGGAGAATCTGGTTCCCCAGTAGGGCGATCTTCACCCTGTTCCCTGTCGGCACTATGCGGCACTTGATAATCGAGCCGGACATCCACCGACTCTTCCTCACTGCTGGAGGAAGTGTCCGTTGCCACTTCGGCCCGATGGGAACGAGTCTTACGACGAGGAAGTGACGGTTGGTCCTCCCTCTCATCTTCCATTTGTACACTGCCGATCGGCAGCAACAGGTTGCGGTGCAGGGAACGAACCGGGCCTGAGCCATCTACTTTTTGCAGACGGAAAACCGGAACGTCATAATTCGGCTGTTCTCGAAGTACATAAACCTCACTCGACCATCGATCTGCCAGGTTATGGGGGCCTTTGAAGGCGGTCTGCTTCACTAGCACCCTATCACCTGCTGGAATGGAGGCATAACACATTTCTAGTGTCATAGTGGGCTTTCGGGCGTTCCTGTCGTGCCCGCACCCGTTCCGAGGCAGCTTTATAGGCAGAAGCCAGACGACTTTCCAGCCACTTCACGTAAGTCTGATAGATCACGGTGTCCTCGTTTACCATTTCCTTCACCCCAAGTACCAAATCTATGGGAAGCCGCGGCTCCCGCCTGTACATAAGAAAAAACGGTGAGTAACCGGTTTGCTCGTTTCTGGTGCAATTATATTCCTGAGCCATCCGAGTCCGTGTATATATCGTCCAATCGTTTTTCGTTTTCAAAATGATCATAAGAAACACGAAAAACAAACCAAGAATAGTTTTTCGTTTGCCGAAACATTATTGAAAAAAGAAAAATTGATCACTGATACCGTCTTCCGTCTTCCCCAGTCAAGACAACCGTAACCGCAAATCAAAACGTACTACCATATACCGTTTCAAGTGTCACTGAACGAAATACCGAATGAAGTACACGGTCGCGTAATGACAAATCGTTTTTCGTTTATCGTTTTGGGAAACGAAACAGTTGTGCTGACTGGACATGTGGCCCGTAACTGAGCATATGTAAGAATTTAAAAAGCTAGACAGTAATTCGTCATTGTATTTCACTCCTGATATTCAATTATCTAATGCAAAATGTCTCAGGTATCACACGTGGCGGGTTCGGCATGGTGCGTAACCGACGTACACCGCCCCCATGTGAATGGACATGAGAATGGGTCAGAGAAAGAGAAGATCCGCACATTGACCAAGACATACAAGCTACTTGCAACTTTGTACCTTTTCTTTGGTCAACGAAACAGGCTGATGACAGAAAGAAAAAAATTGCTCCATGTGTTAAATATACATGACGTATATGCCGTAAGTCCCAGGTGGGCCTAACACTGTTGACAGAAGCTGCCTCAAAACGAGAGATCCCGAACACAGAGTAAAGCACATTAGCAGCATCTGGTTGCCATCCGTCCGTCTGCGAAAGACGATGGATTTGCAGCTTTGTTTGGTTTAAGTTATACGATTCGTAACGCGGCATTTACGCTGATGACTGAGTAAGCCTATCTGTGATCGACAGAGCTTTCCGCAGTCATCGCAACGGTGACCTGTCGATAGATCTTGGTTTGTGCTCGCTGGTGGACGCCTAGATTGGCGTTTCAAGTCCAGTTTCACAAACCATAGCGAGTCGTGGTGGGCCATTCCGTCACGCACGACACGTGCCCACCCCCTCTTTTGGGATGCCAGATCCTCCCAAGAATCTGGATTAATGCCGAAAGCCTTCATGCCCCGCTTACAAACATCCTTAAACGTAAGCTTTGGCCGTCCAGTTGGTCTTTTGCCGTGGACGAGTTCACCGTATAGCACATCCTTGGAAATGCGTTCATCTTGCGTACGATGAACGTTCCCAAGCCAACGTAGACGACTTTGCTTCACAAGAGCAAGAATGCTTGGTAGGTTGGCCCTGGCTAACACTTCAGCATTTGTGACCTAGTCTTGCCAAGATATGCCTAAAATGTTTCGCAGGCAACGAAAATGGAAGTTATTCAATTTACTTTATTGGCTACAATACGTAGTCCACGTTCCACTGCCATACAGCAAGCTACTTAGAACGCATGCCCTGTAGATTAGCATTTTGGTGCGAATAGTAAGTTTTGAATTACGCCAAGCACGTTTGTTTGACCCACCAAACATGGTGGCTGTCTACCCGATTCGAGTATTTATTTCCTCGTCCAGGGATAGGTTAGCAGCACCTAGCCGACCAGTAATAACATGGATACATGTCTCTTCGTCTAACGCTTCACGCGTAATTTCTCAAACCAGAGTTCGCCCTGGCGGACCATTCCACCTCGAACGGAACCTTCTTAAAAGAGCCCCCAATATATAATGTGCGCTAATTTTCTGAATACGTGCTCATACAAGAACGTTAGCTAAAAATTGCTCATTGCAGGGACTTTGACGCCGGTCAAGCCCGGTGCATTTTGGGGCAACGGAACCAGCCTAGTCCATCACTTTTCAATCAGCCTCTCGAAAGCCCCGTGCTGTTTTGAACGGTTTACAATCGGTGTGCCGAATAAATGCGCGCACCCGGCCTGGGTGAAAGACGTGTCGGATACCTGTAATGTAATGCGTGTTCGGTTTACCCCGGAGATATGCCCGGGCTATTGAAGAAATGCACCCAGTGTTTTCCCCCTTTACCTTGAACTTGGAATACTGAGTGGGGTTGCCACCTGGCAAATGCCATGCGCAACGCGAATGGTGCATTGCGTGTATACATACAGCGACAAGAAAAACGGTTGCGTTATGCATAATCGTTACTGTTTCCAATTTTCGCTTTCTATGTCGCCAAGCGAAGCATGAAAAACAGTTGTTGGTTCGTTCTTCGTGTTTCTTATGATCATTTTAAAAACGACAAAGGATTGGACGGTATATACACAGACCCATCGGCCCTACATATTCTTTCCAGTTCACCTTGTGGGCGGGGCACAAAGTGCCGAGAATATTAAACAGGCTGCGGTTAAACCGCTCGGCCTGCCCATTGCCCATTGCATGGTATGGCGTTGTCCGAGATGTTCGTATATTACACAGTTTGCAAAGTTCTTGTATCACTATTGACTCAAAGTTACGACCCTGGTCGCTATGATGCCGTGCCGGGAACCCGTAATGTGTCAAGAACGTTTTAAATAGCGCCTGGACCGTTGTTCGTGCTGACTGATCACGCGTGGGTATGGCCACCGCGTGACGGGTGAAGTGGTCATTAATCACTAACACGTCTTTGATTTTCCCCTTTGACTCTTCAAAAATCCATGCAGACCAAGGGCTGTGACGATTGAATGGACACCATCGGGGCTACTTGAGCTCTATCTTTTCGACTAATAGATGGAGCACAGTTCTTGACATACGATTCCACACTACGGGTCATGCCAGGCCAGTAAAATCCAGCCTGCAGCAACTCTAGCGTTCGTTCCCGCCCAACGTGTCTGACATCATCGTGGAACCCCCGGAGCGCCTCGAGATGGAGCTGTGGGGGTAAAACAAATTTCCACGTATCCATGCCTTCCAACAACCGTTTCCTATATAATACACCACGACGCAGAATTATCAACCGTTCGCCGGAGCGCCTGGACCACACGCTTATCGCACGTAAGTGGTTCGCCCTGTTTCAGGTAACGCACAATCGCCTATAGATCGGCATCGTCACTTTGGAGCTTGGCCCACTCCGCCGCCGGCCTACTGGTCAGAGTACTTTCATTGAGCGCCTCAACGCAGAAGGGTTCGCTAGACCTGTTTCGACGTAAGACACCGCTTGAGTCAAATAGCAGAAGTGACACTTTGAATCATCTTTACAGGTAGGCGCGATAGCGCGTCTGTATCGCCATTACCTTTGCCCGCCCGGTATTTCAGATCAAAGTCGAAGTTCGTCAGTTCGGCTAGCCAACGATAACCCAATCGCGATAACCCAAACGCGTCCAATCGAGCGGTCGTCAAGACGTACGTCAACGGATTATTATCCGTCAAAACCGTAAACTGAGCGCCATAAAGGTACTCCTGGAATTTGTCAGTAACTGCCCATTTAAGAGCCAGAAATTCCAATTTGTGCGCCGCATAATTCCGTTCAGCGATAAGCCCCTGCTGGCATATGCAATGACGCGATCGAGACCGTCCTGTTTCTGATATAGGACCGCCCCACGACCTTGACATATAGCATCGATATGCAGTTTGAACGGTAAGCGATAATCAGCGAAGCCTAGTACAGGCGCCGAGGTGAGAACATGAGCGCTCGACTCCATGATATATTCGAGGACCCCGCCCGCCATACAATACCTAATATGCATAAGAGTACGCAACTCGCCCTGGCCGCCACCCAGGGTGCCCTCGCTTCGACCCCTCTCACCGATAATTTTAGTTTTCTTGTAAAATATCTTTCATTGAACTTTTGTTAATGTTTGTGATTGTGCAGGTACCAGTTATGGTGACCTAAATTAAATTTGCATTGACTTTATTCATATAAATTGGAGTAAATTGACACATGTTTAATTGCCAATAACATTATTTCTGTGTCACTCTTAGACTATGCATAATAATTATCCCAATGTTATTCATTTATCTTTATCAGCGCAGAAAAAATTAGAAAAGAAAACATATTTTGTTTATCCTTTTTAGCCTTGGATTTTGCAAACGCAATTGTTGTTAATATTTCCCGTCTGTGGGTGAGTAGTGGCTGGTCCTGAGAGATCTAAGAGGCCTTGGGTCGTGGGGTACATCTGCCTCCAGCACCCCACCCAATTTTTTTTGTCCTTTTTCATTTGCAAATTAGGCATCTCATTTTTAGATATGAACATGATAAACCGGCCAATTTGTGTGTGCACCTTTTTACGGTTGAATTGCTGCCATGGCATAACGTTTCAAGTGAGGTGGATGCTTACTCCCCCCCCCCCTCACATCCCTAGATCCAAGCCTGAAATTGAAAAATTGTAGTCATGCAGCTAGGCTAGCCTAAAATTAGGTGATAGTAAAATTGCCAGAGTAAACTGACACTGACGCAGCGACTGTGTGTGTGTCTGACACAGTGACAGTAAAAACGGACAAACAGAGCTTGAGAAGGGACGAAAATGGGAGTTTTGGGACTAATTCAACCGTTTTAAGACCCATGGCCGCTCGCTCATTGGTTGTTCGGCCTGGCGTTCGAGACCATATCGCCCACTGAAAGCTGTAGCCAGGCCAAATGGCTGGCTGGAAGCGCAAATTAGCCCAAATTGGACCCCAACTATCGTGATGTGCGGGACGAGCGCCATCTAACGGCTGCTGTTCAACGCGGGGTTTTTTTCCAGGTCGAGGGCGTCGTTTAGAGTGAATACGTTCAAATCCCGACTTCCTACGTGTCCTTGGTCGCGCCCTAATCGCTCTTCTCGTACTCGTCATCGCTGAATTACGGAGCCCTCTAGCGGCGGAACTAAGCGTGATAGGCTAAAAGCGAAGGCGGATTCCATACCCAAGTCGACGTTTGCCCGTCTTTTGCAACCGGTCCCGACTTTTTAGCGTCGCTATTAAGCGAACGGCGGCCATCGCAACCCCGAAAGAGTGCCGGTCCATATCGCCGTTGACTCATAATGGGAGCGTCGGTATGGAGGGGGTGCACCTTTTGCGAGCGCTCTAGCGGCTATATTGATTGGCCGATTACTCGAAAGTCGTTCAGTGTCCGGAAAAATCTGAGTGAGTACTGCGTTTCCGCCTCTCCCTGACGAATACTCTCAAAAAAACAGCGAATCTTTAGACCCGATATTAACGGAGTTACGCGGGAAAACCTGTTTCGTGACCTTGACCTTGCTGTGACCTTGGCCTTGGAAGCGTGACCTTGACCAATATAGTTATTCGTGCCCAATTACTAATTTCACGTATCACACCAGGTGACGGTTGTCTCACTTGTACCTTGCACGGAGAAATTGAGACCATTTTCCCGCCAAAATGCTGCCGTAGGATCGCATGTTAAACTTTGGGATTTTTTTGCAGAAAAACTATTCCGACGATTTTCAAAATGGAAACACCGTATACAAGGTACCTATACGAGCCCAATACGTGAATTAATGTTGAGTGTCATTAAGCAAAAACCCGGAACGCAATAGCGATTTTGCCGATTTTTGGTCCTATCTTTCAATGGTTAAGCGAGTCTCGAAAAATTCCTGTGACCTTGACCTTTGACCTACATGGCCCATCTACGAATGGAACATTTTCGTTTTAATCACGTCTTAGTCACAATGGCCACACCGACACGGGTGGCAGTGCAGCCAGTTCAACAGCTCAGACGGACAGACCCTGAGACAGTCTGACACAGACAGTCTGTCAGTTGCCAGAGTGCGAAAGCTGGTAAACAAACTGTCGAATGGGGTAGAGTTACACGCAGTTTTGGACAATGAATTAACACTTATCTGGGATCGTTGTTTCATCACATTATCAGTTTCTGGGCTCATATTCTGTATGCATTCTAAGTCTAAGATTTCAAGATCCAAGATCTCCCTTGACAACCGTTAAAAACTTGAGATAACGTCATTGCATATGCCAGCTTATCGCTGAACGGAATTATGCGGCGCCCAAATTGGAATTTCTGGCTCTTAAATGGGCAGTTACTGACAAATTCCGGGAGTACCTTTATGGCGCTCAGTTTACGGTTTTTACGGATAATAATCCGACGTACGTCTTGACGACCGCATTCATGCATATTGGGGTCACAGACGCAGGCGAGACGTAAGCCTACCAGTAGGCCTACCAGGGCATTCTTCCGCAATACGCGACAACGGTCATTGCAAAATTTCGTCTTGAAAATCCATTTGCTTAAAGGGGGGGACGGGGGTGGGGGAGGGCTTGGTTAAAGCCCCCCTTTTGCATCCGCAAAACTATGCTACTATGCGCGCGGTCAGCGGGCTCTACTCACGGGCGGGTCCAGGGGGGTGGGGGGGTCCCGGGGGTCCGCTGTCCTCTTTCTAAGGAAGATGCAAGTTTATAATGCAAAATGTAAGCCATCTTAGGCGTGGACTCCCCCCCCCCCCCCCACCCCTCACCCCAATGTCTGCCCCATCGCCGGCATCGGTCGGAATTTCCATTAGACCCCTCCCTTTAAAAATTTCTGGATCCGCCCCTGCTAACCGAGCTTACCTTGACATGTGCTGCTCAACGCTAGCCAGCGACATCCATAAGCTCTTTCCGTTTGTACTACTGTCATAAGATGATGCCACTTAATTTCTGTCTATTCCGGTTTCCTCTGCCTCTTCTTCTGTTATTAAACACTGACAGAATCAGCTGATTGTGATAGTTATTGTCTGCTAAAGTAGAGTATTACCTGTATCCTTGAAGAGTTCCAAAATGGAGCGTCATTATCCAGTAGCCGTGAGATGGCAGCACAACTCAAGGCCAAATTTAGTCGCGCCGTCTGGTGAGGCGACACGCATTCGAGAATGAGTTGCAGACTTAGGCCGCCAGTAAAAACTCAACTGAGATGCATCTCAAGTTCTTTGTAGAATAGCATTAAGATTTGAATCTTAGCTTACCCAGAAAATTTAGATTAAGTCTGAAACTTACCTTAAGTTTAAGATGCATACAGAATACGGGCCCTGGTCTGTGAATTTTTTTTGCGAAACGGGGGTTTCAAGCAGTTTAAGTGAGCAGGTGAACAAAGCTAGCAGACGACCAGCCATGTTGTTAAACGGAGACGCTCATAGTTTACGATGCCGGTAGGTGGCGTTCCGTTTACGGGGGCGACTGTGCGTGTGGATGCGAACCAGTCAGTGAAAGCGGAAACAGTTGCAGATCGGGCACCAGTCTGACTAGTCGGACACAGCCTGAGCGCCCTCTGCCGGGAGAGTGGCACGGAATATTTAGCGGGGCGCGGATCGTCAAACCAAATTAAAATGTATTGTAATTTAAAGCATAAATGAAGCGTTAGCGTTTCAATAACTTATCATTTACCTTTTTAGGGTGGATAATTTAATTATTAAAGATTAAATTTTGACCAGTGTTTATGGGATAACTTTTTGGTGCCGCTGAAATTTGCTCCTAACTCAGAAACGTCTCAAAGTCCTAAGACTATGCTTGAAATGATTATGCATGCATGTTACTTTAAAAGGTCGCTTGCGCTCGCTATAAGTATGCCATTTGCATACAACAATTATGGCAAGCATAGATTTTATTGCTTGAAAAGACTGGGACCCCGGAAATCGATGTATAGGCAGAAAAGTAATGGTTTTATAATAGTTAGCTTTTGAGATATTGGGTATTAGTGCTGGCGTTGTCGAGCATATTGAAACATGGCCGCCATGGGTCCAATCTGACTTGACAATATATCTCTAGTTGACTAGGGATGAAGGTGCCAGTGGCCTTCTTCAACAGCCTCAGTTGATACATAATGACATGCTGAACTTTTCCTACAGCAAATAGCAGTGACTGCATATTTCTTTGTTAGTCGCGGGATGACACATGACAACTGCAAAGAGAACTCGACGTGTCACACTCGCCGTGGGCCGTCTATATCCATAACGAGAGTTTCAACAAAGTAAATATTGGACGGTTGAGCCGCACCAATTTGACTGCAATGGTTTCACGAGTTCAAATGTTCAACATTCAAACGTCCGATGGCGCTGGATGTAATGTGCATACAGGATAAAACTTGCTTTCACTTGGATGGCTGGATGTAAGGTAGTTTTGGAGGTTCGTTCTTCTCTATGACTTGAAAAATGAGTCGCATAAGCAATCCTGCCTCATAGCCGTTCCCCGGCAATATATCAACCCACAGGGGTTCTCTCTCAATCTTCCTGGTGCGGACTTCCTCAAGCGAATCTTCATTCCTGACATACAGAAGCCGGGTTGTTATATAGACACTGCGTTAGCGGCGTCGAGAACGCAAAGAAAGAGTCGTTTTTGTAAGATTGTATTGTCGACCATGCCATATTTAACTGTTCCATGTTCTATTTTAATCATGGTTATCACACAAGCGTCAAAAAGGCCAGTTGACGGTGAGCTTTGTAAACGATCATAATTAGTGAGCGTGGATCGGGGCATATAGTAATATCTTGGTGCTTAATTTCAATATCAACACGACATACTGCAGCAGGAAAGTTTATGATTTCATTTTTCATCTTCGCCTGAGCGGTATTAAAAAAAAAGAAGCACAAATTCATACAATTCTGCTTTCAAAATGGCGCCGCCAAGGTAAGTTGATCATGGAATGTTATAATATTTGTAATAGCGTAGAGCCACAACTGTATGAAATAATTAAGTGTAAACATAATGTAATAGCGCTAACTGTCTTAACGAGCAGTCTGCCAAGTTAATGTTCAGGTCGATTATTGTTAATCTAATATTTGTCACCTATACACGCGTTTATCTGTAGCTTATATGGCTGTATGGAATAAAAACCGAAAGATGGGACACACTTTGTCCTGCGTTAGTTACATGTAGACAAACTGAACGATTTAAACGGGCCGTGTATCCAAAATGATGCCGCGGCGGGTTTTGGCAGTGTTACAGTGTAACCTTACCCCTGGCACTTGTGTTACTAACGCCTACGCATCCCTCAGTCAGTTACTAACGCATCCTCACCCCTCAGTCATAAGCCAACTTGAGCTCAACGTTTTAAATGTTTTTTTATATTTGATTCAGTACATATGAACTCGTCAACCGCGTAACATGAAATATCGCGACGCATATCGTCTATGCAACATAATAGATTTTTTGAAAACTGAATAATACACTTATACAGTGGAAACTCCATATATAGCATATATGTCTTTTTCTGTGCCTCTATACCATGTTACAAAAGTGGCGTGTGTCGCGTGACCAGCTGTCAGAACATCAACGCCATATAGCGGCAGGATGCAAAAATAGTTGTAATGCTTCAACCTGCCCCTGCAACGCTGTATGCATACTCTGACGATATGACAGTCTCATGGCCCAGCGCCCTCTCTCAAAGCCGACGACGCTTAAGTGTCTGAAGGCAGAGCCCATCTGCCACTGACTTGTAAACATATACTTACTATTGCCTTGCCTGCTGAGCGCAATTAGTCAGACACTCGTTGGGGAAAACAGTTCGTTTGATGTTTATTGATGTCCACGAGTTTCGTCGAAACTTCGGTGGTCGCATTAGCGGGGTGGAAGTTCATTGAAATTGATTGGTGGGGCTTGTTCTTCGTGGTCTTAATGCCGGATAGGCGAGGTGGTGGCATTAGCGGGGTATACCGTTAGGCAAACATTAGGGACTGGCAAAAAGTGGCCTTGGCGGGGTGGTTACATTGCCGGGATCGTCTTAAAGCACAGTTCCACCGTACTTGCTGCTGATATAGTTGTTATGTAGTTATCAACCGTAGCATATTTAACGTTCCCTGCTTCACCAATAGTCATGTTTTATTGCACATGCGGACGACGATTATTCTTCTGGCTTCTGGCTGGAGGCAGGGTCCATTCACCTTGACTTTTAAGCATTTTCTGTACAATATGCACATAGCTTAAAGTACGTTAGCTGGCAATATTGATTGGTTGACTCCGTCATGCATCTTCGACATAATGAGATCGAGGAAAATTCAACGCAAACGAATTTGACGGTTTATGGTTTTGTTGAAATTCTACCACGACAGTACCGAATAAGGGGGCCAAATGACGACCAATATATGACAGTATGGCACATGCCCTCGCCCCCCCCCCCCACCCACCCACACACACACACGCACGCGCACGCGACATGCATGACTCGCGTTTTGATTGTTTGCCAAGCGAGATCTGTTTAAAACGAAAACATTATAGACAGTATAAAATACACATTTTCGCCCATTAAGCGGGTGGCGACATGTTTTGAACACGTGGCCAGAGTTAGCCAATCACACGCAAGGCGTAGGCGTCACTGACGACTACCTTCCGCTGAACCAGCGCCTTGTTTACCTGCGAGCGTTGCGTCTCTGGAATAAGCTGTCGGCCTAACACCTCTCATGAATAGTGACAAGCGAATTTGACTCATAAACTTGAAACATCGATGCCTTTAGAACAAAATGGTGTACCGTTCAGCTGTTGAATGTTACAATTCAAGTGCAAAAAAGGACAGCAAAAACAGGATATATTTCTACCGCTGTCCACTAGGCGACCCGCAGCTTTTGCGGCAATTGGCTATTGGTTTTTTGCGGAACGGAACGGGACGACTTCGCGAGAGGGTCACTTTACAATGAATTATAATAAAATTAAAATTTAGTCAAAGTATATTTTACTCTTACTTATCAACGGGATTCAAGTAAAATGGGCATTTTTGACAATGTATGCCTTTTTAATCAATCCTGTGTTAATGTGGGTATATAGCGGAACGGAACGGAACCGAGCGTGCGGGAAGGGAGGGGTGTGCGCCCGCGAGCGGGTCACTGGTACTCCGTGTCGATGAGGGAGTGGGTGTTTGTTTTCCAATGATATTCAACGGTCGTTTGTTGATACGGTGTCTCCTGCTTGTTAACAGAGAGTTTTTGCACTACGTTTTTAATTAAACGTATCCCTAAACTTAACCCGATGAGCAATTACGTCATTAGAACTCGGGGTGTGTGCTGACCTACATAGATACGTTTACGGGATCGGTTTACGGGACAACGTATAAATAGCTTTTCTAACGTTGTGCCCATTACGTATCACAGTCCCACAGGGAATTTCCTTCACTTTACCATGAATTTATAATGAAATTAAAATTTAGTCAAAGTATATTTTACTATTACTTATCAACGGGATTCAAGTAAAATGGCCATTTTTGACAATGTATGCCTTTTTGATCAATCCTGTGTTAATGTGGTTATTATTAATTAAGGCAACTCGCACCCAATGTCGAGCAGCGCGCCATTTTGCCGGAGCAAGTGGCGTATATTGTGACCCCGTATGTGGCGCCACCCTACGTTATAACTGGAAGTTATCTCGCAGAGGGACCTCTTCACAGTGGAGGTACCTTTCAGGTTGGTTTGGTTGATTATTCAGGACGCTTTAACCACTTTTGGTCATATCGCGTCAATGGAAGAAGAAAGGAAGAGTGGAGCCATGTCCCCGGGAGTAACCCCCTACTCTTTGCGAAGAAGGACATGGGATCTTTATCTTGCGACCACACAGTCATGGCCACAACAGGGCTGGACCACCGATCCACGTGCCGTTAGGCCCTCAGGTGACCAGAGCACTAAATGCGAGCGCTCTAGCCCACTGAGCTACCGCGCCGGCCCCAGGTACGGGTGAAACGAGAGATCAGGGCCGCGATTTGCTGATGAATTGCGGCAGTTCCAAGCCCCGCAGTATAACACGATCTTAGTGTTTCGTGGAAAATAGCATTCAAACAATTTGATATACGTCTTGCGACGATTGTCTCCATAAAAGAAGTTATTTTATTGCGAGCTACAGACAAGACGGATAATTTTGTAATTTTGAGGATAGACACTTGGATATTATATTATTCGGTAAAGCAACGTTAGAGGGCAGGCGGGCGGCTTCCTTCAAAGCAGAGTTTTTAATCTGTCAACCACTACGGTTATCAAATGATGTCCCGAAATGTCGTTGTCGCAATTATTGACCAAACTGAAGTTAACATGTGGTAACGTGACAAATGTATCTATCAAATCAACGAAGGTAATGTTACACTTCATCAAACAGAACATCTTGGAACCAAACTGACGACAATTTGATCTGACGACCGGTCGCTTCTAAGGTGGACACCAGGGGCGTCTGCAGGAATTCTTTAAAAGGGGGTCGGGGGGGGCACAATAAAAAAACATGTGGCGACCGGGGGTGCAGGGGCTGAACAAAATTGCAACCAAGTTAGGTGGAAGTGTAGGTCACATATGCGTGCATATATTAGCCAAATCAGTCACCCCCAAAATCGACACCTAAGATAGCCGAATCCTTCGTGAGAGAGACTATTAACGACCTACCATGGGTCAAAGACTGTCTGAACAGTAGTCTTAATGATTAGGTCCGTTATACTACTTGGATAAGGAATGGCTACAACTGATATCGGATCCTTAAGTTACAGGATAGGAAAACCATATGCGGTCGTTCGCAATGGATCAGACATGCCGCGATGGGAGCTGGGTTCACTCAGGTTAGAAAGTTAAATATTCAGTTCTATAGAGATTGGAATTAAATTAATTGATTTAACACGTGGTTCCAGGTTGGCCGGTCTGTGCTCGTGTCTTGATCGCGTCGCCTCCATCACTGTGTAGCAGGCACTCCGGCTGTCACCCTGCCTTCATCACTGTGTAGCTGGCACTCGGGCTCTCACGCCGCCTCCATCACTGTGTACCTGGCACTCCGGCTGTCACACCGCCTCCATCACTGTGTAGGTGGCACTCTGGCTGTCACGCCGCCTCCATCACTGTGTAGCTGGAATTCGGGCTGTCACGCCGCCTCCATCACTGTGTAGCTGGCACCCGGGCTGTCACGCCGCCTCCATCACTGTGTTGCTGGCACTCGGGCTGTCACGCCGCCTCCATCACTGTGTAGCTGGCACTCTGGGTGTCACTCCGCCTCCATCACTTTGTAGCTGGCACTCGGGCTGTCACGCCGCTTCCGTCACTGTGAGCTGGCATTTCGGCTGTCACACCGCCTCCATCACCGTGTAGGTGGCACTCTGGCTGTCACGCCGCCTCCATCACTGTGTAGCGGGCACTCGGGTTGTCACGCAGTCTCCATCACTGTAGCTGGCACTCGGGCTGTCACGCCGTCTCCATCACTGTGTCGCTGGCACTCAGGCTGTCACGCCGCCTCCATCACTGTGTTGCTGGCACTCGGGCTGTCACGCCGCCCCATCACTGTGTAGCGGGCACTCGGGTTGTCACGCAGTCTCCATCACTGTAGTTGACACACCGGCTGTCACGCCGTCTCCATCACTGTGTCGCTGGCGCTCAGGCTGTCACGCCGCCTCCATCACTGTGTAGCTGGCACTCCGGCTGTCACGCCGCCTCCAACACTGTGCAGCTGGCACTCCGGCTGTCACGCCGTTTCTGTCAATGTGTAGCTGTCACTCTGGCTGTCACGCGGCCTCCGTCACTGTGTAGCTGGTACTCGGGCTGTCACGCCGCCTCCATCACTGTGTAGCTGGCATTCGGGCTGTCACGCCGCCTCCATCACTGTGTAGCTGGAATTCGGGCTGTCACGCCGCCTCCATCACTGTGTAGCTGGCACCCGGGCTGTCACGCCGCCTCCATCACTGTGTAGCTGGTACTCCGGCTGTCACGCCGCTTCCGTCACTGTGTAGCTTTTACTCGGGCCCTCACGCCGCCTCCATCACTGTGTAGTTGGCACTCCGCCTGTCACACCGCCTCCATCACTGTGCAGGTGGCACTCTGGCTGTCACGGGGCCTCCATCACTGTGTAGCTGGTACTCGGGCTGTCACGCCGCCTCCATCACTGTGTAGCTGGCATTCGGGCTGTCACGCCGTCTCCATCACTGTGTCGCTGGCACTCAGGCTGTCACGCCGCCTCTATCACTGTGTAGGTGGCTCTCTGGCTGTCACGCCGCCTCCATCACTGTGTAGCTGGTACTCGGGCTGTCACGCCGCCTCCATCACTGTGTATCTGGCATTCGGGCTGTCACGCCGTCTCCATCACTGTGTTGCTGGCACTCAGGCTGTCACGCCGCCTCCATCACTGTGTAGCTGGCACTCGGGCTGTCACACCGCCTCCATCACTGTGTAGCTGGCACTCGGGCTGTCACGCTGCCTCCATCCCCCTGTAGCTGGCACTCTGGCTGTCGCTCTGCCTCCATCACTGTGTAGCTAGCACTCCGGCTGTCATGCCGCCTCCAACACTGTGCAGCTGGCACTCGGGCTGTCACGCCGCTTCCGTCACTGTGTAGCTGTCACTCTGGCTCTCACGCCGCCTCCATCACTGTCTAGCTGGAACTCGGGCGGTCGCGTCGCCTTCATCACTTTATAGCTGGCGCTTGGGCTGTCACTCCGCCTCCATCACTGTGTAGCTGGCACTCGGGCTGTCACGCCGCCTCCATCACTGTGTAGCTGGTACTCGGGCTGTCATGCCGCCTCCATCACTGTGTAGCTCGCATTCGGGCTGTCACGCCGCCTCCATCACTATGTAGCGGGCACTCGGGTTGTCACGCAGTCTCCATCTCTGTAGCTGGCACTCGGGCTGTCACGCCGTCTCCATCACTGTGTCGCTGGCACTCAGGCTGTCATGCCGCCTCCAACACTGTGCAGCTGGCACTCCGGCTGTCATGCCGCTTCCGTCACTTTGTAGCTGTCACTCGGGCCCTCACGCCGCCTCCATCACTGTGTAGCTGGCACTCCGGCTGCCACACCGCCTCCATCACTGTTTAGGAGGCACTCTGGCTGTCACGCCGCCTCCATCACTGTGTAGCTGGCATTCGGGCGGTCACGCTGCCCCCATCACTGTGTAGCGGGCACTCGGGCTGTCACGCCGCCTCCATCACTTTGTAGCTGGCACTCGGGATGTTACGCCGTCTCCATCACTGTGTCGCTGGCACTCTGGGTGTCACTCCGCCTCCATCACTTTGTAGCTGGCACTCGGGCTATCACGCCGCTTCCGTCACTGTGAGCTGGCATTTCGGCTGTCACACCGCCTCCATCACCGTGTAGGTGGCACTCTGGCTGTCACGCCGCCTCCATCACTGTGTAGCGGGCACTCGGGTTGTCACGCAGTCTCCATCACTGTAGCTGGCACTCGGGCTGTCACGCCGTCTCCATCACTGTGTCGCTGGCACTCAGGCTGTCACGCCGCCTCCATCACTGTGTTGCTGGCACTCGGGCTGTCACGCCGCCCCATCACTGTGTAGCGGGCACTCGGGTTGTCACGCAGTCTCCATCACTGTAGTTGACACACCGGCTGTCACGCCGTCTCCATCACTGTGTCGCTGGCGCTCAGGCTGTCACGCCGCCTCCATCACTGTGTAGCTGGCACTCCTGCTGTCACGCCGCCTCCAACACTGTGCAGCTGGCACTCCGGCTGTCACGCCGTTTCTGTCAATGTGTAGCTGTCACTCTGGCTGTCACGCGGCCTCCGTCACTGTGTAGCTAGTACTCGGGCTGTCACGCCGCCTCCATCACTGTGTAGCTGGCATTCGGGCTGTCACGCCGCCTCCATCACTGTGTAGCTGGAATTCGGGCTGTCACGCCGCCTCCATCACTGTGTAGCTGGCACCCGGGCTGTCACGCCGCCTCCATCACTGTGTTGATGGCACTCGGGCTGTCACGCCGCCTCCATCACTGTGTAGCTGGCACTCCGGCTGTCATGCCGCTTCCGTCACTGTGTAGCTGGCACTCGGGCTGTCACGCCGCTTCCGTCACTGTGAGCTGGCACTCCGGCTGTCACACCGCCTCCATCACCGTGTAGGTGGCACTCTGGCTGTCACGCCGCCTCCATCACTGTGTAGCTGGTACTCCGGCTGTCACGCCGCTTCCGTCACTGTGTAGCTTTCACTCGGGCCCTCACGCCGCCTCCATCACTGTGTAGTTGGCACTCCGCCTGTCACACCGCCTCCATCACTGTGCAGGTGGCACTCTGGCTGTCACGGGGCCTCCATCACTGTGTAGCTGGTACTCGGGCTGTCACGCCGCCTCCATCACTGTGTAGCTGGCATTCGGGCTGTCACGCCGTCTCCATCACTGTGTCGCTGGCACTCAGGCTGTCACGCCGCCTCTATCACTGTGTAGGTGGCTCTCTGGCTGTCACGCCGCCTCCATCACTGTGTAGCTGGTACTCGGGCTGTCACGCCGCCTCCATCACTGTGTATCTGGCATTCGGGCTGTCACGCCGTCTCCATCACTGTGTTGCTGGCACTCAGGCTGTCACGCCGCCTCCATCACTGTGTAGCTGGCACTCGGGCTGTCACACCGCCTCCATCACTGTGTAGCTGGCACTCGGGCTGTCACGCTGCCTCCATCCCCCTGTAGCTGGCACTCTGGCTGTCGCTCTGCCTCCATCATTGTGTAGCTAGCACTCCGGCTGTCATGCCGCCTCCAACACTGTGCAGCTGGCACTCGGGCTGTCACGCCGCTTCCGTCACTGTGTAGCTGTCACTCTGGCTCTCACGCCGCCTCCATCACTGTCTAGCTGGAACTCGGGCGGTCGCGTCGCCTTCATCACTTTATAGCTGGCGCTTGGGCTGTCACACCGCCTCCATCACTGTGTAGGTGGCACTCGGGCTGTCACGCCGCCTCCATCACTGTGCAGCTGGCGCTCCGGCTGTCACGCCGCCTCCATCACTGTGTCGCTGGCACTCAGGCTGTCACGCCGCCTCCATCACTGTGTAGCTGGAACTCGGGCTGTCGCGTCGCCTTCATCACTGTATAGCTGGCGCTTGGGCTGTCACTTCGCCTCCATCACTGTGTAGCTGGCACTCGGGCCTTCACGCCGCCTCCATCACTGTGTAGCTGGCACTCCAGCTGTCACGCCGCCTCCATCACTGTGTAGGTGGCACTCGAGCTGTCACGCCGCCTCCATCACTGTGCAGCTGGCACTCCGGCTGTCACGCCGCCTCCATCACTGTGTAGCTGGTACTCGGGCTGTCATGCCGCCTCCATCACTGTGTAGCTCGCATTCGGGCTGTCACGCCGCCTCCATCACTATGTAGCGGGCACTCGGGTTGTCACGTTGTCTCCATCTCTGTAGCTGGCACTCGGGCTGTCACGCCGTCTCCATCACTGTGTCGCTGGCACTCAGGCTGTCATGCCGCCTCCAACACTGTGCAGCTGGCACTCCGGCTGTCATGCCGCTTCCGTCACTTTGTAGCTGTCACTCGGGCCCTCACGCCGCCTCCATCACTGTGTAGCTGGCACTCCGGCTGCCACACCGCCTCCATCACTGTTTAGGTGGCACTCTGGCTGTCACGCCGCCTCCATCACTGTGTAGCTGGCATTCGGGCGGTCACGCTGCCCCCATCACTGTGTAGCGGGCACTCGGGCTGTCACGCCGCCTCCATCACTTTGTAGCTGGCACTCGGGATGTTACGCCGCCTCCATCACTGTGTAGCTGGCACTCTGGCTGTTACGCCGCCTCCATCACTGTAGCTGGCACTAGGGCTGTCACGCCGCCTCCATCACTGTGTTGCTGGCACTCGGGCTGTCACGCCGCCTCCATCAGTGTGTAGCTGGCACTCGGGCTGTCACGCCGTCTCCATCACTCGGTAGCTGGCGCTCGGGCTGCCACGCCGCCTCCATCACTGTGTAGCTGGCACTCTGGCTGTCACTCCGCCTCCATCACTGTGTAGTGGGCACTCGGGTTGTCACGCAGTCTCCATCACTGTAGCTAGCACTCCGGCTGTCACGCCGTCTCCATCACTGTGTCGCTGGCACTCAGGCTGGCACGCCGCCTCCATCACTGTGTAGCTGGCACTCGGGCTGTCACGCCGCCTCCAACACTGTGCAGCTGGCACTCCGGCTGTCACGCTGCTTCTGTCAATGTGTAGCTGTCACTCAGGCCCTCACGCCGCCTCCATCACTGTGTAGCTGGCACTCCGGCTGTCACACCGCCTCCATCACTGTGTAGGTGGCACTCTGGCTGTCACGCCGCCTCCATCACTGTTTCGCTGGTACTCGGGCTGTCACGCCGCCTCCATCACTGTGTAGCTGGCACTCGGGCTGTCATGCTGCCTCCATCACTGTGCAGCTGGCACTCCGGCTGTCACGCCGCTTCCGTCACTGTGTAGCTTTCACTCGGGCCCTCACGCCGCCTCCATCACTGTGCAGGTGGCACTCTGGCTGTCACGCCGCCTCCATCACTGTGTAGCTGGCATTCGGGCTGTCACGCCGTCTCCATCACTGTGTCGCTGGCACTCAGGCTGTCACGCCGCCTCTATCACTGTGTAGGTGGCTCTCTGGCTGTCACGCCGCCTCCATCACTGTGTAGCTGGTACTCGGGCTGTCACGCCGCCTCCATCACTGTGTATCTGGCATTCGGGCTGTCACGCCGTCTCCATCACTGTGTTGCTGGCACTCAGGCTGTCACGCCGCTTCCATCACTGTGTAGCTGGCACTCGGGCTGTCACACCGCCTCCATCACTGTGTAGCTGGCACTCGGGCTGTCACGCTGCCTCCATCCCCCTGTAGCTGGCACTCTGGCTGTCGCTCTGCCTCCATCACTGTGTAGCTAGCACTTCGGCTGTCATGCCGCCTCCAACACTGTGCAGCTGGCACTCGGGCTGTCACGCCGCTTCCGTCACTGTGTAGCTGTCACTCTGGCTCTCACGCCGCCTCCATCACTGTCTAGCTGGAACTCGGGCGGTCGCGTCGCCTTCATCACTGTATAGCTGGCGCTTGGGCTGTCACTCCGCCTCCATCACTGTGTAGCTGGCACTCGGGCTGTCATGCCGCCTCCAACACTGTGCAGCTGGCACTCCGGCTGTCACGCCGCTTCCGTCCCTGTGTAGCTGTCACTCGGGCCTTCACGCCGCCTCCATCACTGTGTAGCTGGCACTCCGGCTGTCACACCGCCTCCATCACTGTGTAGGTGGCACTCGGGCTGTCACGGCGCCTCCATCACTGTGCAGCTGGCACTCCGGCTGTCACGCCGCCTCCATCACTGTGTAGCTGGTACTCGGGCTGTCATGCCGCCTCCATCACTGTGTAGCTGGCATTCGGGCTGTCACGTCGCCTCCATCACTATGTAGCGGGCACTCGGGTTGTCACGCGGTCTCCATCTCTGTAGCTGGCACTCAGGCTGTCACGCCGCCTCCATCATTGTGTAGCTGGCACTCGGGCTGTCATGCCGCCTCCAACACTGTGCAGCTGGCACTCCGGCTGTCATGCCGCTTCCGTCACTGTGTAGCTGTCACTCGGGCCCTCACGCCGCCTCCATCACTGTGTAGCTGGCACTCCGGCTGTCACACCGCCTCCATCACTGTGTAGGTGGCACTCTGGCTGTCACGCCGCCTCCATCACTGTGTAGCTGGCATTCGGGCGGTCACGCTGCCCCCATCACTGTGTAGCGGGCACTCGGGCTGTCACGCCGCCTCCATCACTTTGTAGCTGGCACTCTGGCTGTTACGCCGCCTCCATCACTGTAGCTGGCGCTAGGGCTGTCACGCCGCCTCCATCACTGTGTTGCTGGCACTCGGGCTGTCACGCCGCCTCCATCACTGTGTAGCTGCCACTCGGGCTGTCACGCCGCCTCCATCACTCGGTAGCTGGCGCTCGGGCTGCCACGCCGCCTCCATCACTGTGTAGCTGGCACTCTGGCTGTCACGCCGCCTCCATCACTGTGTAGCGGGCACTCGGGTTGTCACGCAGTCTCCATCACTGTAGCTAGCACTCCGGCTGTCACGCCGTCTCCATCACTGTGTCGCTGGCACTCAGGCTGGCACGCCGCCTCCATCACTGTGTAGCTGGCACTCGGGCTGTCACGCCGCCTCCAACACTGTGCAGCTGGCACTCCGGCTGTAACGCCGCTTCGGTCAATGTGTAGCTGTCACTCAGGCCCTCACGCCGCCTCCATCACTGTGTAGCTCGCACTCCGGCTGTCACACCGCCTCCATCACTGTGTAGGTGGCACTCTGGCTGTCACGCCGCCTCCATCACTGTGTCGCTGGTACTCGGGCTGTCACGCCGCCTCCATCACTGTGTAGCTGGCACTCGGGCTGTCATGCCGCCTCCATCACTGTGCAGCTGGCACTCCGGCTGTCACGCCGCTTCCGTCACTGTGTAGCTTTCACTCGGGCCCTCACGCCGCCTCCATCACTGTGTAGTTGGCACTCCGGCTGTCACACCGCCTCCATCACTGTGCAGGTGGCACTCTGGCTGTCACGGGGCCTCCATCACTGTGTAGCTGGTACTCGGGCTGTCACGCCGTCTCCATCACTGTGTCGCTGGCACTCAGGCTGTCACGCCGCCTCTATCACTGTGTAGGTGGCTCTCTGGCTGTCACGCCGCCTCCATCACTGTGTAGCTGGCACTCCGGCTGTCACGCCGCCTCCAACACTGTGCAGCTGGCACTCCGGCTGTCACGCCGTTTCTGTCAATGTGTAGCTGTCACTCTGGCTGTCACGCGGCCTCCGTCACTGTGTAGCTGGTACTCGGGCTGTCACGCCGCCTCCATCACTGTGTAGCTGGCATTCGGGCTGTCACGCCGCCTCCATCACTGTGTAGCTGGAATTCGGGCTGTCACGCCGCCTCCATCACTGTGTAGCTGGCACCCGGGCTGTCACGCCGCCTCCATCACTGTGTAGCTGGTACTCCGGCTGTCACGCCGCTTCCGTCACTGTGTAGCTTTCACTCGGGCCCTCACGCCGCCTCCATCACTGTGTAGTTGGCACTCCGCCTGTCACACCGCCTCCATCACTGTGCAGGTGGCACTCTGGCTGTCACGGGGCCTCCATCACTGTGTAGCTGGTACTCGGGCTGTCACGCCGCCTCCATCACTGTGTAGCTGGCATTCGGGCTGTCACGCCGTCTCCATCACTGTGTCGCTGGCACTCAGGCTGTCACGCCGCCTCTATCACTGTGTAGGTGGCTCTCTGGCTGTCACGCCGCCTCCATCACTGTGTAGCTGGTACTCGGGCTGTCACGCCGCCTCCATCACTGTGTATCTGGCATTCGGGCTGTCACGCCGTCTCCATCACTGTGTTGCTGGCACTCAGGCTGTCACGCCGCCTCCATCACTGTGTAGCTGGCACTCGGGCTGTCACACCGCCTCCATCACTGTGTAGCTGGCACTCGGGCTGTCACGCTGCCTCCATCCCCCTGTAGCTGGCACTCTGGCTGTCGCTCTGCCTCCATCACTGTGTAGCTAGCACTCCGGCTGTCATGCCGCCTCCAACACTGTGCAGCTGGCACTCGGGCTGTCACGCCGCTTCCGTCACTGTGTAGCTGTCACTCTGGCTCTCACGCCGCCTCCATCACTGTCTAGCTGGAACTCGGGCGGTCGCGTCGCCTTCATCACTTTATAGCTGGCGCTTGGGCTGTCACTCCGCCTCCATCACTGTGTAGCTGGCACTCGGGCTGTCACGCCGCCTCCATCACTGTGTAGCTGGTACTCGGGCTGTCATGCCGCCTCCATCACTGTGTAGCTCGCATTCGGGCTGTCACGCCGCCTCCATCACTATGTAGCGGGCACTCGGGTTGTCACGAAGTCTCCATCTCTGTAGCTGGCACTCGGGCTGTCACGCCGTCTCCATCACTGTGTCGCTGGCACTCAGGCTGTCATGCCGCCTCCAACACTGTGCAGCTGGCACTCCGGCTGTCATGCCGCTTCCGTCACTTTGTAGCTGTCACTCGGGCCCTCACGCCGCCTCCATCACTGTGTAGCTGGCACTCCGGCTGCCACACCGCCTCCATCACTGTTTAGGAGGCACTCTGGCTGTCACGCCGCCTCCATCACTGTGTAGCTGGCATTCGGGCGGTCACGCTGCCCCCATCACTGTGTAGCGGGCACTCGGGCTGTCACGCCGCCTCCATCACTTTGTAGCTGGCACTCGGGATGTTACGCCGTCTCCATCACTGTGTCGCTGGCACTCTGGGTGTCACTCCGCCTCCATCACTTTGTAGCTGGCACTCGGGCTATCACGCCGCTTCCGTCACTGTGAGCTGGCATTTCGGCTGTCACACCGCCTCCATCACCGTGTAGGTGGCACTCTGGCTGTCACGCCGCCTCCATCACTGTGTAGCGGGCACTCGGGTTGTCACGCAGTCTCCATCACTGTAGCTGGCACTCGGGCTGTCACGCCGTCTCCATCACTGTGTCGCTGGCACTCAGGCTGTCACGCCGCCTCCATCACTGTGTTGCTGGCACTCGGGCTGTCACGCCGCCCCATCACTGTGTAGCGGGCACTCGGGTTGTCACGCAGTCTCCATCACTGTAGTTGACACACCGGCTGTCACGCCGTCTCCATCACTGTGTCGCTGGCGCTCAGGCTGTCACGCCGCCTCCATCACTGTGTAGCTGGCACTCCTGCTGTCACGCCGCCTCCAACACTGTGCAGCTGGCACTCCGGCTGTCACGCCGTTTCTGTCAATGTGTAGCTGTCACTCTGGCTGTCACGCGGCCTCCGTCACTGTGTAGCTGGTACTCGGGCTGTCACGCCGCCTCCATCACTGTGTAGCTGGCATTCGGGCTGTCACGCCGCCTCCATCACTGTGTAGCTGGAATTCGGGCTGTCACGCCGCCTCCATCACTGTGTAGCTGGCACCCGGGCTGTCACGCCGCCTCCATCACTGTGTTGATGGCACTCGGGCTGTCACGCCGCCTCCATCACTGTGTAGCTGGCACTCCGGCTGTCATGCCGCTTCCGTCACTGTGTAGCTGGCACTCGGGCTGTCACGCCGCTTCCGTCACTGTGAGCTGGCACTCCGGCTGTCACACCGCCTCCATCACCGTGTAGGTGGCACTCTGGCTGTCACGCCGCCTCCATCACTGTGTAGCTGGTACTCCGGCTGTCACGCCGCTTCCGTCACTGTGTAGCTTTCACTCGGGCCCTCACGCCGCCTCCATCACTGTGTAGTTGGCACTCCGCCTGTCACACCGCCTCCATCACTGTGCAGGTGGCACTCTGGCTGTCACGGGGCCTCCATCACTGTGTAGCTGGTACTCGGGCTGTCACGCCGCCTCCATCACTGTGTAGCTGGCATTCGGGCTGTCACACCGCCTCCATCACCGTGTAGGTGGCACTCTGGCTGTCACGCCGCCTCCATCACTGTGTAGCTGGTACTCCGGCTGTCACGCCGCTTCCGTCACTGTGTAGCTTTCACTCGGGCCCTCACGCCGCCTCCATCACTGTGTAGTTGGCACTCCGCCTGTCACACCGCCTCCATCACTGTGCAGGTGGCACTCTGGCTGTCACGGGGCCTCCATCACTGTGTAGCTGGTACTCGGGCTGTCACGCCGCCTCCATCACTGTGTAGCTGGCATTCGGGCTGTCACGCCGTCTCCATCACTGTGTCGCTGGCACTCAGGCTGTCACGCCGCCTCTATCACTGTGTCGCTGGCACTCAGGCTGTCACGCCGCCTCTATCACTGTGTAGGTGGCTCTCTGGCTGTCACGCCGCCTCCATCACTGTGTAGCTGGTACTCGGGCTGTCACGCCGTCTCCATCACTGTGTTGCTGGCACTCAGGCTGTCACGCCGCCTCCATCACTGTGTAGCTGGCACTCGGGCTGTCACACCGCCTCCATCACTGTGTAGCTGGCACTCGGGCTGTCACGCTGCCTCCATCCCCCTGTAGCTGGCACTCTGGCTGTCGCTCTGCCTCCATCACTGTGTAGCTAGCACTCCGGCTGTCATGCCGCCTCCAACACTGTGCAGCTGGCACTCGGGCTGTCACGCCGCTTCCGTCACTGTGTAGCTGTCACTCTGGCTCTCACGCCGCCTCCATCACTGTCTAGCTGGAACTCGGGCGGTCGCGTCGCCTTCATCACTTTATAGCTGGCGCTTGGGCTGTCACACCGCCTCCATCACTGTGTAGGTGGCACTCGGGCTGTCACGCCGCCTCCATCACTGTGCAGCTGGCGCTCCGGCTGTCACGCCGCCTCCATCACTGTGTCGCTGGCACTCAGGCTGTCACGCCGCCTCCATCACTGTGTAGCTGGAACTCGGGCTGTCGCGTCGCCTTCATCACTGTATAGCTGGCGCTTGGGCTGTCACTTCGCCTCCATCACTGTGTAGCTGGCACTCGGGCCTTCACGCCGCCTCCATCACTGTGTAGCTGGCACTCCAGCTGTCACGCCGCCTCCATCACTGTGTAGGTGGCACTCGAGCTGTCACGCCGCCTCCATCACTGTGCAGCTGGCACTCCGGCTGTCACGCCGCCTCCATCACTGTGTAGCTGGTACTCGGGCTGTCATGCCGCCTCCATCACTGTGTAGCTCGCATTCGGGCTGTCACGCCGCCTCCATCACTATGTAGCGGGCACTCGGGTTGTCACGTTGTCTCCATCTCTGTAGCTGGCACTCGGGCTGTCACGCCGTCTCCATCACTGTGTCGCTGGCACTCCGGCTGTCATGCCGCCTCCAACACTGTGCAGCTGGCACTCCGGCTGTCATGCCGCTTCCGTCACTTTGTAGCTGTCACTCGGGCCCTCACGCCGCCTCCATCACTGTGTAGCTGGCACTCCGGCTGCCACACCGCCTCCATCACTGTTTAGGTGGCACTCTGGCTGTCACGCCGCCTCCATCACTGTGTAGCTGGCATTCGGGCGGTCACGCTGCCCCCATCACTGTGTAGCGGGCACTCGGGCTGTCACGCCGCCTCCATCACTTTGTAGCTGGCACTCGGGATGTTACGCCGCCTCCATCACTGTGTAGCTGGCACTCTGGCTGTTACGCCGCCTCCATCACTGTAGCTGGCACTAGGGCTGTCACGCCGCCTCCATCACTGTGTTGCTGGCACTCGGGCTGTCACGCCGCCTCCATCAGTGTGTAGCTGGCACTCGGGCTGTCACGCCGTCTCCATCACACGGTAGCTGGCGCTCGGGCTGCCACGCCGCCTCCATCACTGTGTAGCTGGCACTCTGGCTGTCACTCCGCCTCCATCACTGTGTAGTGGGCACTCGGGTTGTCACGCAGTCTCCATCACTGTAGCTAGCACTCCGGCTGTCACGCCGTCTCCATCACTGTGTCGCTGGCACTCAGGCTGGCACGCCGCCTCCAACACTGTGCAGCTGGCACTCCGGCTGTCACGCTGCTTCTGTCAATGTGTAGCTGTCACTCAGGCCCTCACGCCGCCTCCATCACTGTGTAGCTGGCACTCCGGCTGTCACACCGCCTCCATCACTGTGTAGGTGGCACTCTGGCTGTCACGCCGCCTCCATCACTGTTTCGCTGGTACTCGGGCTGTCACGCCGCCTCCATCACTGTGTAGCTGGCACTCGGGCTGTCATGCTGCCTCCATCACTGTGCAGCTGGCACTCCGGCTGTCACGCCGCTTCCGTCACTGTGTAGCTTTCACTCGGGCCCTCACGCCGCCTCCATCACTGTGCAGGTGGCACTCTGGCTGTCACGCCGCCTCCATCACTGTGTAGCTGGCATTCGGGCTGTCACGCCGTCTCCATCACTGTGTCGCTGGCACTCAAGCTGTCACGCCGCCTCTATCACTGTGTAGGTGGCTCTCTGGCTGTCACGCCGCCTCCATCACTGTGTAGCTGGTACTCGGGCTGTCACGCCGCCTCCATCACTGTGTATCTGGCATTCGGGCTGTCACGCCGTCTCCATCACTGTGTTGCTGGCACTCAGGCTGTCACGCCGCTTCCATCACTGTGTAGCTGGCACTCGGGCTGTCACACCGCCTCCATCACTGTGTAGCTGGCACTCGGGCTGTCACGCTGCCTCCATCCCCCTGTAGCTGGCACTCTGGCTGTCGCTCTGCCTCCATCACTGTGTAGCTAGCACTCCGGCTGTCATGCCGCCTCCAACACTGTGCAGCTGGCACTCGGGCTGTCACGCCGCTTCCGTCACTGTGTAGCTGTCACTCTGGCTCTCACGCCGCCTCCATCACTGTCTAGCTGGAACTCGGGCGGTCGCGTCGCCTTCATCACTGTATAGCTGGCGCTTGGGCTGTCACTCCGCCTCCATCACTGTGTAGCTGGCACTCGGGCTGTCATGCCGCCTCCAACACTGTGCAGCTGGCACTCCGGCTGTCACGCCGCTTCCGTCCCTGTGTAGCTGTCACTCGGGCCTTCACGCCGCCTCCATCACTGTGTAGCTGGCACTCCGGCTGTCACACCGCCTCCATCACTGTGTAGGTGGCACTCGGGCTGTCACGGCGCCTCCATCACTGTGCAGCTGGCACTCCGGCTGTCACGCCGCCTCCATCACTGTGTAGCTGGTACTCGGGCTGTCATGCCGCCTCCATCACTGTGTAGCTGGCATTCGGGCTGTCACGTCGCCTCCATCACTATGTAGCGGGCACTCGGGTTGTCACGCGGTCTCCATCTCTGTAGCTGGCACTCAGGCTGTCACGCCGCCTCCATCATTGTGTAGCTGGCACTCGGGCTGTCATGCCGCCTCCAACACTGTGCAGCTGGCACTCCGGCTGTCATGCCGCTTCCGTCACTGTGTAGCTGTCACTCGGGCCCTCACGCCGCCTCCATCACTGTGTAGCTGGCACTCCGGCTGTCACACCGCCTCCATCACTGTGTAGGTGGCACTCTGGCTGTCACGCCGCCTCCATCACTGTGTAGCTGGCATTCGGGCGGTCACGCTGCCCCCATCACTGTGTAGCGGGCACTCGGGCTGTCACGCCGCCTCCATCACTTTGTAGCTGGCACTCTGGCTGTCACGCCGCCTCCATCACTGTGTAGCGGGCACTCGGGTTGTCACGCAGTCTCCATCACTGTAGCTAGCACTCCGGCTGTCACGCCGTCTCCATCACTGTGTCGCTGGCACTCAGGCTGGCACCCCGCCTCCATCACTGTGTAGCTGGCACTCGGGCTGTCACGCCGCCTCCAACACTGTGCAGCTGGCACTCCGGCTGTAACGCCGCTTCGGTCAATGTGTAGCTGTCACTCAGGCCCTCACGCCGCCTCCATCACTGTGTAGCTGGCACTCCGGCTGTCACACCGCCTCCATCACTGTGTAGGTGGCACTCTGGCTGTCACGCCGCCTCCATCACTGTGTCGCTGGTACTCGGGCTGTCACGCCGCCTCCATCACTGTGTAGCTGGCACTCGGGCTGTCATGCCGCCTCCATCACTGTGCAGCTGGCACTCCGGCTGTCACGCCGCTTCCGTCACTGTGTAGCTTTCACTCGGGCCCTCACGCCGCCTCCATCACTGTGTAGTTGGCACTCCGGCTGTCACACCGCCTCCATCACTGTGCAGGTGGCACTCTGGCTGTCACGGGGCCTCCATCACTGTGTAGCTGGTACTCGGGCTGTCACGCCGTCTCCATCACTGTGTCGCTGGCACTCAGGCTGTCACGCCGCCTCTATCACTGTGTAGGTGGCTCTCTGGCTGTCACGCCGCCTCCATCACTGTGTAGCTGGCACTCGGGCTGTCACGCCGCCTCCATCACTGTGTATCTGGCATTCGGGCTGTCACGCTGCCTCCATGCCCCTGTAGCTGGCACTCTGGCTGTCGCTCTACCTCCATCACTGTGTAGCTAGCACTCCGGCTGTCATGCCGCCTCCAACACTGTGCAGCTGGCACTCGGGCTGTCACGCCGCTTCCGTCACTGTGTAGCTGTCACTCTGGCTCTCACGCCGCCTCCATCACTGTCTAGCTGGAACTCGGGCGGTCGCGTCGCCTTCATCACTGTATAGCTGGCGCTTGGGCTGTCACTCCGCCTCCATCACTGTGTAGCTGGCACTCGGGCTGTCATGCCGCCTCCAACACTGTGCAGCTGGCACCCCGGCTGTCACGCCGCTTCCGTCACTGTGTAGCTGTCACTCGGGCCTTCACGCCACCTCCATCACTGTGTAGCTGGCACTCCGGCTGTCACACCGCCTCCATCACTGTGTAGGTGGCACTCGGGCTGTCACGGCGCCTCCATCACTGTGCAGCTGGCACTCCGGCTGTCACGCCGCCTCCATCACTGTGTAGCTGGCACTCGGGCTGTCATGCCGCCTCCATCACTGTGTAGCTGGCATTTGGGCTGTCACGTCGCCTCCATCACTATGTAGCGGGCACTCGGGTTGTCACGCAGTCTCCATCACTGTAGCTGGCACTCGGGCTGTCACGCCGCCTCCATCACTGTGTAGCTGGCACTCGGGCTGTCATGCCGCCTCCAACACTGTGCAACTGGCACTCCGGCTGTCACGCCGCTTCCGTCACTGTGTAGCTGTCACTCGACCCCTCACGCCGCCTCCATCACTGTGTAGCTGGCACTCCGGCTGTCACACCGCCTCCATCACTGTGTAGGTGGCACTCTGGCTGTCACGCCGCCTCCATCACTGTGTAGCTGGCATTCGGGCTGTCACGCCGCCTCCAACACTGTGCAGCTGGCACTCCGGCTGTCATGCCGCTTCCGTCACTGTGTATCTGTCACTCGGGCCCTCACGCCGCCTCCATCACTGTGTAGCTGGCACTCCGGCTGTCACACCGCCTCCATCACTGTGTAGGTGGCACTCTGGTTGTCACGCCGCCTCCATCACTGTGCAGCTGGCACTCGGGCTGTTACGCCGCCTCCATCACTGTGTAGCTGGCACTCTGGCTGTTACGCCGCCTCCATCACTGTAGCTGGCACTAGGGCTGTCACGCCGCCTCCATCACTGTGTAGCGGGCACTCGGGTTGTCACGCAGTCTCCATCACTGTAGCTAGCACTCCGGCTGTCACGCCGTCTCCATCACTGTGTCGCTGGCACTCAGGCTGGCACGCCGCCTCCATCACTGTGTAGCTGGCACTCGGGCTGTCACGCCGCCTCCAACACTGTGCAGCTGGCACTCCGGCTGTAACGCCGCTTCGGTCAATGTGTAGCTGTCACTCAGGCCCTCACGCCGCCTCCATCACTGTGTAGCTGGCACTCCGGCTGTCACACCGCCTCCATCACTGTGTAGGTGGCACTCTGGCTGTCACGCCGCCTCCATCACTGTGTCGCTGGTACTCGGGCTGTCACGCCGCCTCCATCACTGTGTAGCTGGCACTCGGGCTGTCATGCCGCCTCCATCACTGTGCAGCTGGCACTCCGGCTGTCACGCCGCTTCCGTCACTGTGTAGCTTTCACTCGGGCCCTCACGCCGCCTCCATCACTGTGTAGTTGGCACTCCGGCTGTCACACCGCCTCCATCACTGTGCAGGTGGCACTCTGGCTGTCACGGGGCCTCCATCACTGTGTAGCTGGTACTCGGGCTGTCACGCCGTCTCCATCACTGTGTCGCTGGCACTCAGGCTGTCACGCCGCCTCTATCACTGTGTAGGTGGCTCTCTGGCTGTCACGCCGCCTCCATCACTGTGTAGCTGGCACTCGGGCTGTCACGCCGCCTCCATCACTGTGTATCTGGCATTCGGGCTGTCACGCCGCCTCCATCACTGTGTATCTGGCATTCGGGCTGTCACGCCGTCTCCATCACTGTGTTGCTGGCACTCGGGCTGTCACGCCGTCTCCATCACTGTGTCGCTGGCACTCAGGCTGTCACGCCGCCTCTATCACTGTGTAGGTGGCTCTCTGGCTGTCACGCCGCCTCCATCACTGTGTAGCTGGCACTCGGGCTGTCACGCCGCCTCCATCACTGTGTATCTGGCATTCGGGCTGTCACGCCGCCTCCATCACTGTGTATCTGGCATTCGGGCTGTCACGCCGTCTCCATCACTGTGTTGCTGGCACTCAGGCTGTCACGCCGCCTCCATCACTGTGTAGCTGGCACTCGGGCTGTCACACCGCCTCCATCACTGTGTAGCTGGCACTCGGGCTGTCACGCTGCCTCCATGCCCCTGTAGCTGGCACTCTGGCTGTCGCTCTACCTTCATCACTGTGTAGCTAGCACTCCGGCTGTCATGCCGCCTCCAACACTGTGCAGCTGGCACTCGGGCTGTCACGCCGCTTCCGTCACTGTGTAGCTGTCACTCTGGCTCTCACGCCGCCTCCATCACTGTCTAGCTGGAACTCGGGCGGTCGCGTCGCCTTCATCACTGTATAGCTGGCGCTTGGGCTGTCACTCCGCCTCCATCACTGTGTAGCTGGCACTCGGGCTGTCATGCCGCCTCCAACACTGTGCAGCTGGCACCCCGGCTGTCACGCCGCTTCCGTCACTGTGTAGCTGTCACTCGGGCCTTCACGCCACCTCCATCACTGTGTAGGTGGCACTCGGGCTGTCACGGCGCCTCCATCACTGTGCAGCTGGCACTCCGGCTGTCACGCCGCCTCCATCACTGTGTAGCTGGTACTCGGGCTGTCATGCCGCCTCCATCACTGTGTAGCTGGCATTCGGGCTGTCACGTCGCCTCCATCACTATGTAGCGGGCACTCGGGTTGTCACGCAGTCTCCATCACTGTAGCTGGCACTCGGGCTGTCACGCCGCCTCCATCACTGTGTAGCTGGCACTCCGGCTGTCACACCGCCTCCATCACTGTGTAGGTGGCACTCTGGCTGTCACGCCGCCTCCATCACTGTGTAGCTGGCATTCGGGCTGTCACGCCGCCTCCAACACTGTGCAGCTGGCACTCCGGCTGTCATGCCGCTTCCGTCAATGTGTAGCTGTCACTCGGGCCCTCACGCCGCCTCCATCACTGTGTAGCTGGCACTCCGGCTGTCACACCGCCTCCATCACTGTGTAGGTGGCACTCTGGTTGTCACGCCGCCTCCATCACTGTGCAGCTGGCACTCGGGCTTTTACGCCGCCTCCATCACTGTGTAGCTGGCACTCTGGCTGTTACGCCGCCTCCATCACTGTAGCTGGCACTAGGGCTGTCACGCCGCCTCCATCACTGTGTTGCTGGCACTCCGGCTGTCACGCCGCCTCCACCACTGTGTAGCTGGCACTCGGGCTGTCACGCCGCCTCCATCACTCGGTAGCTGGCACTCGGGCTGTCACGCCGCCTCCATCACTGTGTAGCTGGCACTCTGGCTGTCACTCCGCCTCCATCACTGTGTAGCGGGCACTCGGGTTGTCACGCAGTCTCCATCACTGTAGCTGGCACTCCGGCTGTCACGCCGTCTCCATCACTGTGTAGCTGGCACCCGGGCTGTCACGCCGCCTCCATCACTGTGTAGCTGGCACTCGGGCTGTCACGCCGCCTCCAACACCGTGCAGCTGGCACTCCGGCTGTCACGCCGCTTCTGTCAATGTGTAGCTGTCACTCGGGCCCTCACGCTGCCTCCATCACTGTGTAGCTGGCACTCCGGCTGTCGCACCGTCTCCATCACTGTGTAGCTGGCACTCTGGCTGTCACGCGGCCTCCATCACTGTAGCTGGTACTCGGGCTGTCACGCCGCCTCCATCACTGTGTAGCTGGCACTCTGGCTGTCACGCCGCCTCTATCACTGTGTAGGGGGCACTCTGGCTGCCACGCGGCCTCCATCACTGTGTAGCGGGTACTCGGGCTGTCACGCCGCCTCCATCACTGTGTAGCTGGCATTCGGGCTGTCACGCCGTCTCCATCACTGTGTCGCTGGCACTCAGGCTGTCACGCCGCCTCTATCACTGTGTAGGTGGCACTCTGGCTGTCACGCCGCCTCCATCACTGTGTATCTGGCATTCAGGCTGTCACGCCATCTCTATCACTGTGTCGCTGGCACTCAGGCTGTCACGCCGCCTCCATCACTGTGTAGCTTGCACTCGGGCTGTCACACCGCCTCCATCACGGAGTAGCTGGCACTCGGGCTGTCACGCCGCCTCCATCACTGTGTAGCTGGAACTCGGGCTGTCGCGTCGCCTTCATCACTGTATAGCTGGCGCTTGGGCTGTCACTCCGCCTCCATCACTGTGTAGCTGGCACTCGGGCTGTCACGCCGCTTCCATCCCCCTGTAGCTGGCACTCTGGCTGTCGCTCTGCCTCCATCACTGTGTAGCTAGCACTCCGGCTGTCATGCCGCCTCCAACACTGTGCAGCTGGCACTCGGGCTGTCACGCCGCTTCCGTCACTGTGTAGCTGTCACTCTGGCTCTCACGCCGCCTCCATCACTGTGTAGGTGGCACTCCGGCTGTCACACCGCCTCCATCACTGTGTAGGTGGCACTCTGGCTGTCACGCCGCCTCCATCACTGTGTAGCTGGTACTCGGGCTGTCACGCCGCCTCCATCACTGTGTAGCGGGCACTCGGGTCGTCACGCAGTCTCCATCACTGTAGCTGGCACTCGGGCTGTCACGTTGTCTCCATCACTGTGTCGCTGGCACTCAGGCTGTCACGCCGCCTCCATCACTGTGTAGCGGGCACTCGGGCTGTCACGGCGCCTCCATCACTGTGTAGCTGACACTCGGGCTGTCACGCCGCCTCCATCACTGAGTAGCTGGCACTCCGGCTGTCGCGTCGCATTCATCACTGTGTAGCTGGCGCTTGGGCTGTCGCTCCGCCTCCATCACTGTGTAGCTGGCACTCGGGCTGTCACGCGGCCTCCATCCCCCTGTAGCTGGCACTCTGGCTGTCGCTCTGCTTCCATCACTGTGTAGCTAGCACTCCGGCTGTCACGCCGCCTCCAACACTGTGCAGCTGGCACTCGGGCTGTCACGCCGCTTCCGTCACTGTGTAGCTGTCACTCTGGCTCTCACGCCGCCTCCATCACTATGTAGCTGGCACTCGGGCTGTCACGCCGCCTCCGTCACTGTGTAGCTGGCACTCGGGCTGTCACGCCGCCTCCATCACTGAGTAGCTGGCACTTCGGCTGTCACGCCGCCTTCATCACTGTGTAGCTGGCACTCGGGCTGTCACGGCGCCTCCATCACTGTGTAGCTGGCACTCGGGCTGTCACGCCGCCTCCATCACTGCGTAGCTGGCACTCCGGCTGTCGCGTCGCATTCATCACTGTGTAGTTGGCACTCCGGCTGTCACGCAGCCTCCATCACTGTGTAGCTGGCACTCGGGCTGTCACGCCGCCTCCATCACTGTGTAGCAGGCACTCGGGCTGTCACGCCGCCTCCATCACTGTGTAGCTGGCACTGGGGCTGTCACGCCGCCTCCATCACTCGGTAGCTGGCACTCGGGCTGTCCCGCCGCCTCCATCACTGTGTAGCTGGCATTCTGGCTGTCGCTCTACCTCCATCACTGTGTAGCTAGCACTCCGGCTGTCATGCCGCCTCCAACACTGTGCAGCTGGCACTCGGGCTGTCACGCCGCTTCCGTCACTGTGTAGCTGTCACTCTGGCTCTCACGCCGCCTCCATCACTGTCTAGCTGGAACTCGGGCGGTCGCGTCGCCTTCATCACTGTATAGCTGGCGCTTGGGCTGTCACTCCGCCTCCATCACTGTGTAGCTGGCACTCGGGCTGTCATGCCGCCTCCAACACTGTGCAGCTGGCACTCCGGCTGTCACGCCGCTTCCGTCACTGTGTAGCTGTCACTCGGGCCTTCACGCCACCTCCATCACTGTGTAGCTGGCACTCCGGCTGTCACACCGCCTCCATCACTGTGTAGGTGGCACTCGGGCTGTCACGGCGCCTCCATCACTGTGCAGCTGGCACTCCGGCTGTCACGCCGCCTCCATCACTGTGTAGCTGGTACTCGGGCTGTCATGCCGCCTCCATCACTGTGTAGCTGGCATTCGGGCTGTCACGTCGCCTCCATCACTATGTAGCGGGCACTCGGGTTGTCACGCAGTCTCCATCACTGTAGCTGGCACTCGGGCTGTCACGCCGCCTCCATCACTGTGTAGCTGGCACTCGGGCAGTCATGCCGCCTCCAACACTGTGCAACTGGCACTCCGGCTGTCATGCCGCTTCCGTCACTGTGTAGCTGTCACTCGACCCCTCACGCCGCCTCCATCACTGTGTAGCTGGCACTCCGGCTGTCACACCGCCTCCATCACTGTGTAGGTGGCACTCTGGCTGTCACGCCGCCTCCATCACTGTGTAGCTGGCATTCGGGCTGTCACGCCGCCTCCAACACTGTGCAGCTGGCACTCCGGCTGTCATGCCGCTTCCGTCACTGTGTAGCTGTCACTCGGGCTGTCACGCCGCCTCCATCACTGTGTAGCTGGCACTCCGGCTGTCACACCGCCTCCATCACTGTGTAGGTGGCACTCTGGTTGTCACGCCGCCTCCATCACTGTGCAGCTGGCACTCGGGCTGTTACGCCGCCTCCATCACTGTGTAGCTGGCACTCTGGCTGTTACGCCGCCTCCATCACTGTAGCTGGCACTAGGGCTGTCACGCCGCCTCCAACACCGTGCAGCTGGCACTCCGGCTGTCACGCCGCTTCTGTCAATGTGTAGCTGTCACTCGGGCCCTCACGCTGCCTCCATCACTGTGTAGCTGGCACTCCGGCTGTCGCACCGTCTCCATCACTGTGTAGCTGGCACTCTGGCTGTCACGCGGCCTCCATCACTGTAGCTGGTACTCGGGCTGTCACGCCGCCTCCATCACTGTGTAGGTGGCACTCTGGCTGTCACGCCGCCTCTATCACTGTGTAGGTGGCACTCTGGCTGTCACGCGGCCTCCATCACTGTGTAGCGGGTACTCGGGCTGTCACGCCGCCTCCATCACTGTGTAGCTGGCATTCGGGCTGTCACGCCGTCTCCATCACTGTGTCGCTGGCACTCAGGCTGTCACGCCGCCTCTATCACTGTGTAGGTGGCACTCTGGCTGTCACGCCGCCTCCATCACTGTGTATCTGGCATTCAGGCTGTCACGCCATCTCTATCACTGTGTCGCTGGCACTCAGGCTGTCACGCCGCCTCCATCACTGTGTAGCTTGCACTCGGGCTGTCACACCGCCTCCATCACGGAGTAGCTGGCACTCGGGCTGTCACGCCGCCTCCATCACTGTGTAGCTGGAACTCGGGCTGTCGCGTCGCCTTCATCACTGTATAGCTGGCGCTTGGGCTGTCACTCCGCCTCCATCACTGTGTAGCTGGCACTCGGGCTGTCACGCCGCCTCCATCCCCCTGTAGCTGGCACTCTGGCTGTCGCTCTGCCTCCATCACTGTGTAGCTAGCACTCCGGCTGTCATGCCGCCTCCAACACTGTGCAGCTGGCACTCGGGCTGTCACGCCGCTTCCGTCACTGTGTAGCTGTCACTCTGGCTCTCACGCCGCCTCCATCACTGTGTAGGTGGCACTCCGGCTGTCACGCCGCCTCCATCCCCCTGTAGCTGGCACTCTGGCTGTCGCTCTTCCTCCATCACTGTGTAGCTAGCACTCCGGCTGTCACGCCGCCTCCAACACTGTGCAGCTGGCACTCGGGCTGTCACGCCGCTTCCGTCACTGTGTAGCTGTCACTCTGGCTCTCACGCCGCCTCCATCACTATGTAGCTGGCACTCGGGCTGTCACGCCGCCTCCGTCACTGTGTAGCTGGCACTCGGGCTGTCACGCCGCCTCCATCACTGAGTAGCTGGCACTCCGGCTGTCACGCCGCCTTCATCACTGTGTAGCTGGCACTCGGGCTGTCACGGCGCCTCCATCACTGTGTAGCTGGCACTCGGGCTGTCACGCCGCCTCCATCACTGCGTAGCTGGCACTCCGGCTGTCGCGTCGCATTCATCACTGTGTAGTTGGCACTCCGGCTGTCACGCAGCCTCCAACACTGTGTAGCTGGCACTCGGGCTGTCACGCCGCCTCCATCACTGTGTAGCAGGCACTCGGGCTGTCACGCCGCCTCCATCACTGTGTAGCTGGCACTGGGGCTGTCACGCCGCCTCCATCACTCGGTAGCTGGCACTCGGGCTGTCACGCCGCCTCCATCACTGTGTAGCTGGCACTCTGGCTGTCACTCCGCCTCCATCACTGTGTAGCGGGCACTCGGGTTGTCACGCAGTCTCCATCACTGTAGCTGGCACTCCGGCTGTCACGCCGTCTCCATCACTGTGTCGCTGGCACTCAGGCTGTCACGCCGCCTCCATCACTGTGTAGCTGGCACCCGGGCTGTCACGCCGCCTCCATCACTGTGTAGCTGGCACTCGGGCTGTCACGCCGCCTCCAACACTGTGCAGCTGGCACTCCGGCTGTCACGCCGCTTCTGTCAATGTGTAGCTGTCACTCGGGCCCTCACGCCGCCTCCATCACTGTGTAGCTGGCACTCCGGCTGTCGCACCGCCTCCATCACTGTGTAGCTGGCACTCTGGCTGTCACGCCGCCTCTATCACTGTGTAGGTGGCACTCTGGCTGTCACGCGGCCTCCATCACTGTGTAGCTGGCACTGGGGCTGTCACGCCGCCTCCATCACTCGGTAGCTGGCACTCGGGCTGTCCCGCCGCCTCCATCACTGTGTAGCTGGCATTCTGGCTGTCGCTCTACCTCCATCACTGTGTAGCTAGCACTCCGGCTGTCATGCCGCCTCCAACACTGTGCAGCTGGCACTCGGGCTGTCACGCCGCTTCCGTCACTGTGTAGCTGTCACTCTGGCTCTCACGCCGCCTCCATCACTGTCTAGCTGGAACTCGGGCGGTCGCGTCGCCTTCATCACTGTATAGCTGGCGCTTGGGCTGTCACTCCGCCTCCATCACTGTGTAGCTGGCACTCGGGCTGTCATGCCGCCTCCAACACTGTGCAGCTGGCACTCCGGCTGTCACGCCGCTTCCGTCACTGTGTAGCTGTCACTCGGGCCTTCACGCCACCTCCATCACTGTGTAGCTGGCACTCCGGCTGTCACACCGCCTCCATCACTGTGTAGGTGGCACTCGGGCTGTCACGGCGCCTCCATCACTGTGCAGCTGGCACTCCGGCTGTCACGCCGCCTCCATCACTGTGTAGCTGGTACTCGGGCTGTCATGCCGCCTCCATCACTGTGTAGCTGGCATTCGGGCTGTCACGTCGCCTCCATCACTATGTAGCGGGCACTCGGGTTGTCACGCAGTCTCCATCACTGTAGCTGGCACTCGGGCTGTCACGCCGCCTCCATCACTGTGTAGCTGGCACTCGGGCAGTCATGCCGCCTCCAACACTGTGCAACTGGCACTCCGGCTGTCATGCCGCTTCCGTCACTGTGTAGCTGTCACTCGACCCCTCACGCCGCCTCCATCACTGTGTAGCTGGCACTCCGGCTGTCACACCGCCTCCATCACTGTGTAGGTGGCACTCTGGCTGTCACGCCGCCTCCATCACTGTGTAGCTGGCATTCGGGCTGTCACTCCGCCTCCAACACTGTGCAGCTGGCACTCCGGCTGTCATGCCGCTTCCGTCACTGTGTAGCTGTCACTCGGGCTGTCACGCCGCCTCCATCACTGTGTAGCTGGCACTCCGGCTGTCACACCGCCTCCATCACTGTGTAGGTGGCACTCTGGTTGTCACGCCGCCTCCATCACTGTGCAGCTGGCACTCGGGCTGTTACGCCGCCTCCATCACTGTGTAGCTGGCACTCTGGCTGTTACGCCGCCTCCATCACTGTAGCTGGCACTAGGGCTGTCACGCCGCCTCCAGCACCGTGCAGCTGGCACTCCGGCTGTCACGCCGCTTCTGTCAATGTGTAGCTGTCACTCGGGCCCTCACGCTGCCTCCATCACTGTGTAGCTGGCACTCCGGCTGTCGCACCGTCTCCATCACTGTGTAGCTGGCACTCTGGCTGTCACGCGGCCTCCATCACTGTAGCTGGTACTCGGGCTGTCACGCCGCCTCCATCACTGTGTAGGTGGCACTCTGGCTGTCACGCCGCCTCTATCACTGTGTAGGTGGCACTCTGGCTGTCACGCGGCCTCCATCACTGTGTAGCGGGTACTCGGGCTGTCACGCCGCCTCCATCACTGTGTAGCTGGCATTCGGGCTGTCACGCCGTCTCCATCACTGTGTCGCTGGCACTCAGGCTGTCACGCCGCCTCTATCACTGTGTAGGTGGCACTCTGGCTGTCACGCCGCCTCCATCACTGTGTATCTGGCATTCAGGCTGTCACGCCATCTCTATCACTGTGTCGCTGGCACTCAGGCTGTCACGCCGCCTCCATCACTGTGTAGCTTGCACTCGGGCTGTCACACCGCCTCCATCACGGAGTAGCTGGCACTCGGGCTGTCACGCCGCCTCCATCACTGTGTAGCTGGAACTCGGGCTGTCGCGTCGCCTTCATCACTGTATAGCTGGCGCTTGGGCTGTCACTCCGCCTCCATCACTGTGTAGCTGGCACTCGGGCTGTCACGCCGCCTCCATCCCCCTGTAGCTGGCACTCTGGCTGTCGCTCTGCCTCCATCACTGTGTAGCTAGCACTCCGGCTGTCATGCCGCCTCCAACACTGTGCAGCTGGCACTCGGGCTGTCACGCCGCTTCCGTCACTGTGTAGCTGTCACTCTGGCTCTCACGCCGCCTCCATCACTGTGTAGGTGGCACTCCGGCTGTCACGCCGCCTCCATCCCCCTGTAGCTGGCACTCTGGCTGTCGCTCTTCCTCCATCACTGTGTAGCTAGCACTCCGGCTGTCACGCCGCCTCCAACACTGTGCAGCTGGCACTCGGGCTGTCACGCCGCTTCCGTCACTGTGTAGCTGTCACTCTGGCTCTCACGCCGCCTCCATCACTATGTAGCTGGCACTCGGGCTGTCACGCCGCCTCCGTCACTGTGTAGCTGGCACTCGGGCTGTCACGCCGCCTCCATCACTGAGTAGCTGGCACTCCGGCTGTCACGCCGCCTTCATCACTGTGTAGCTGGCACTCGGGCTGTCACGGCGCCTCCATCACTGTGTAGCTGGCACTCGGGCTGTCACGCCGCCTCCATCACTGCGTAGCTGGCACTCCGGCTGTCGCGTCGCATTCATCACTGTGTAGTTGGCACTCCGGCTGTCACGCAGCCTCCAACACTGTGTAGCTGGCACTCGGGCTGTCACGCCGCCTCCATCACTGTGTAGCAGGCACTCGGGCTGTCACGCCGCCTCCATCACTGTGTAGCTGGCACTGGGGCTGTCACGCCGCCTCCATCACTCGGTAGCTGGCACTCGGGCTGTCACGCCGCCTCCATCACTGTGTAGCTGGCACTCTGGCTGTCACTCCGCCTCCATCACTGTGTAGCGGGCACTCGGGTTGTCACGCAGTCTCCATCACTGTAGCTGGCACTCCGGCTGTCACGCCGTCTCCATCACTGTGTCGCTGGCACTCAGGCTGTCACGCCGCCTCCATCACTGTGTAGCTGGCACCCGGGCTGTCACGCCGCCTCCATCACTGTGTAGCTGGCACTCGGGCTGTCACGCCGCCTCCAACACTGTGCAGCTGGCACTCCGGCTGTCACGCCGCTTCTGTCAATGTGTAGCTGTCACTCGGGCCCTCACGCCGCCTCCATCACTGTGTAGCTGGCACTCCGGCTGTCGCACCGCCTCCATCACTGTGTAGCTGGCACTCTGGCTGTCACGCCGCCTCTATCACTGTGTAGGTGGCACTCTGGCTGTCACGCGGCCTCCATCACTGTGTAGCTGGTACTCGGGCTGTCACGCCGCCTCCCTCACTGTGTAGCTGGCATTCGGGCTGTCACGCCGTCTCCATCACTGTGTCGCTGGCACTCAGGCTGTCACGCCATCTCTATCACTGTGTAGGTGGCACTCTGGCTGTCACGCCGCCTCCATCACTGTGTATCTGGCATTCGGGCTGTCACGCCATCTCTATCACTGTGTAGGTGGCACTCTGGCTGTCACGCCGCCTCCATCACTGTGTATCTGGCATTCGGGCTGTCACGCCATCTCTATCACTGTGTCGCTGGCACTCAGGCTGTCACGCCGCCTCCATCACTGTGTAGCTGGCACTCGGGCTGTTGCACCGCCTCCATCACTGTGTAGCTGGCACTCGGGCTGTCACGCCGCCTCCATCACTGTGTAGCTGGAACTCGGGCTGTCGCGTCGCCTTCATCACTGTATAGCTGGCGCTTGGGCTGTCACTCCGCCTCCATCACTGTGTAGCTGGCACTCGGGCTGTCACGCCGCCTCCATCCCCCTGTAGCTGGCACTCTGGCTGTCGCTCTGCCTCCATCACTGTGTAGCTAGCACTCCGGCTGTCATGCCGCCTCCAACACTGTGCAGCTGGCACTCGGGCTGTCACGCCGCTTCCGTCACTGTGTAGCTGTCACTCTGGCTCTCACGCCGCCTCCATCACTGTGTAGGTGGCACTCCGGCTGTCACACCGCCTCCATCACTGTGTAGGTGGCACTCTGGCTGTCACGCCGCCTCCATCACTGTGTAGCTGGTACTCGGGCTGTCACGCCGCCTCCATCACTGTGTAGCGGGCACTCGGGTTGTCACGCAGTCTCCATCACTGTAGCTGGCACTCTGGCTGACACGCCGTCTCCATCACTGTGTCGCTGGCACTCAGGCTGTCACGCCGCCTCCATCACTGTGTAGCGGGCACTCGGGCTGTCACGGCGCCTCCATCACTGTGTAGCTGGCACTCGGGCTGTCACGCCGCCTCCATCACTGAGTAGCTGGCACTCCGGCTGTCGCGTCGCATTCATCACTGTGTAGCTGGCACTCCGGCTGTCACGCAGCCTCCATCACTGTGTAGCTGGCACTCGGGCTGTCACGCCGCCTCCGTCACTGTGTAGCTGGCGCTTGGGCTGTCACTCCGCCTCCATCACTGTGTAGCTGGCACTCGGGCTGTCGCTCTGCCTCCATCACTGTGTAGCTAGCACTCCGGCTGTCACGCCGCCTCCAACACTGTGCAGCTGGCACTCGGGCTGTCACGCCGCCTCCATCACTGTGTAGCTGGCACTCGGGCTGTCACGCCGCCTCCATCACTGAGTAGCTGGCACTCCGGCTGTCACGCCGCCTTCATCACTGTGTAGCTGGCACTCGGGCTATCACGCCGTCTCCATCACTGTGTCGCTGGCACTCAGGCTGTCACGCCGCCTCCATCACTCTGTAGCTGGCACTCGGGCTGTCACGCCGCCTCCATCACTGAGTAGCTGGCACTCCGGCTGTCGCGTCGCATTCATCACTGTGTAGTTGGCACTCCGGCTGTCACGCAGCCTCCATCACTGTGTAGCTGGCACTCGGGCTGTCACGCCGCCTCCATCACTGTGTAGCTGGCACTCCGGCTGTCACGCCGCCTCCGTCACTGTGTAGCTGGCACTCGGGCTGTCACGCCGCCTCCATCACTGTGTAGCGGGCACTCGGGTCGTCACGCAGACTCCATCACTGTAGCTGGCACTCGGGCTGTCACGTTGTCTCCATCACTGTGTCGCTGGCACTCAGGCTGTCACGCCGCCTCCATCACTGTGTAGCGGGCACTCGGGCTGTCACGGCGCCTCCATCACTGTGTAGCTGACACTCGGGCTGTCACGCCGCCTCCATCACTGAGTAGCTGGCACTCCGGCTGTCGCGTCGCATTCATCACTGTGTAGCTGGCACTCCGGCTGTCACGCAGCCTCCATCACTGTGTAGCTGGCACTCGGGCTGTCACGCCGCCTCCGTCACTGTGTAGCTGGCACTCGGGCTGTCACGCCGCCTCCATCACTGTGTAGGTGGCACTCTGGCTGTCACGCCGCCTCCATCACTGTTTCGCTGGTACTCGGGCTGTCACGCCGCCTCCATCACTGTGTATCTGGCATTCGGGCTGTCACGCTGCCTCCATGCCCCTGTAGCTGGCACTCTGGCTGTCGCTCTACCTCCATAACTGTGCAGCTGGCACTCCGGCTGTCACGCCGCCTCCATCACTGTGCAGGTGGCACTCTGGCTGTCACGCCGCCTCCATCACTGTGTAGCTGGCATTCGGGCTGTCACGCCGTCTCCATCACTGTGTCGCTGGCACTCAGGCTGTCACGCCGCCTCTATCACTGTGTAGGTGGCTCTCTGGCTGTCACGCCGCCTCCATCACTGTGTAGCTGGTACTCGGGCTGTCACGCCGCCTCCATCACTGTGTATCTGGCATTCGGGCTGTCACGCCGTCTCCATCACTGTGTTGCTGGCACTCAGGCTGTCACGCCGCTTCCATCACTGTGTAGCTGGCACTCGGGCTGTCACACCGCCTCCATCACTGTGTAGCTGGCACTCGGGCTGTCACGCTGCCTCCATCCCCCTGTAGCTGGCACTCTGGCTGTCGCTCTGCCTCCATCACTGTGTAGCTAGCACTCCGGCTGTCATGCCGCCTCCAACACTGTGCAGCTGGCACTCGGGCTGTCACGCCGCTTCCGTCACTGTGTAGCTGTCACTCTGGCTCTCACGCCGCCTCCATCACTGTCTAGCTGGAACTCGGGCGGTCGCGTCGCCTTCATCACTGTATAGCTGGCGCTTGGGCTGTCACTCCGCCTCCATCACCGTGTAGCTGGCACTCGGGCTGTCATGCCGCCTCCAACACTGTGCAGCTGGCACTCCGGCTGTCACGCCGCTTCCGTCACTGTGTAGCTGTCACTCGGGCCTTCACGCCGCCTCCATCACTGTGTAGCTGGCACTCCGGCTGTCACACCGCCTCCATCACTGTGTAGGTGGCACTCGGGCTGTCACGGCGCCTCCATCACTGTGCAGCTGGCACTCCGGCTGTCACGCCGCCTCCATCACTGTGTAGCTGGTACTCGGGCTGTCATGCCGCCTCCATCACTGTGTAGCTGGCATTCGGGCTGTCACGTCGCCTCCATCACTATGTAGCGGGCACTCGGGTTGTCACGCGGTCTCCATCTCTGTAGCTGGCACTCAGGCTGTCACGCCGCCTCCATCATTGTGTAGCTGGCACTCGGGCTGTCATGCCGCCTCCAACACTGTGCAGCTGGCACTCCGACTGTCATGCCGCTTCCGTCACTGTGTAGCTGTCACTCGGGCCCTCACGCCGCCTCCATCACTGTGTAGCTGGCACTCCGGCTGTCACACCGCCTCCATCACTGTGTAGGTGGCACTCTGGCTGTCACGCCGCCTCCATCACTGTGTAGCTGGCATTCGGGCGGTCACGCTGCCCCCATCACTGTGTAGCGGGCACTCGGGCTGTCACGCCGCCTCCATCACTTTGTAGCTGGCACTCTGGCTGTTACGCCGCCTCCATCACTGTAGCTGGCACTAGGGCTGTCACGCCGCCTCCATCACTGTGTTGCTGGCACTCGGGCTGTCACGCCGCTTCCGTCACTGTGTAGCTGTCACTCTGGCTCTCACGCCGCCTCCATCACTGTGTAGGTGGCACTCCGGCTGTCACACCGCCTCCATCACTGTGTAGGTGGCACTCTGGCTGTCACGCCGCCTCCATCACTGTGTAGCTGGCACTCGGGCTGTCACGCCGCCTCCATCACTGTGTAGCGGGCACTCGGGTTGTCACGCAGTCTCCATCACTGTAGCTGGCACTCTGGCTGACACGCCGTCTCCATCACTGTGTCGCTGGCACTCAGGCTGTCACGCCGCCTCCATCACTGTGTAGCGGGCACTCGGGCTGTCACGGCGCCTCCATCACTGTGTAGCTGGCACTCGGGCTGTCACGCCGCCTCCATCACTGAGTAGCTGGCACTCCGGCTGTCGCGTCGCATTCATCACTGTGTAGCTGGCACTCCGGCTGTCACGCAGCCTCCATCACTGTGTAGCTGGCACTCGGGCTGTCACGCCGCCTCCGTCACTGTGTAGCTGGCGCTTGGGCTGTCACTCCGCCTCCATCACTGTGTAGCTGGCACTCGGGCTGTCGCTCTGCCTCCATCACTGTGTAGCTAGCACTCCGGCTGTCACGCCGCCTCCAACACTGTGCAGCTGGCACTCGGGCTGTCACGCCGCTTCCGTCACTGTGTAGCTGTCACTCTGGCTCTCACGCCGCCTCCATCACTATGTAGCTGGCACTCGGGCTGTCACGCCGCCTCCATCACTGTGTAGCTGGCACTCGGGCTGTCACGCCGCCTCCATCACTGAGTAGCTGGCACTCCGGCTGTCACGCCGCCTTCATCACTGTGTAGCTGGCACTCGGGCTGTCACGCCGTCTCCATCACTGTGTCGCTGGCACTCAGGCTGTCACGCCGCCTCCATCACTCTGTAGCGGGCACTCGGGCTGTCACGGCGCCTCCATCACTGTGTAGCTGGCACTCGGGCTGTCACGCCGCTTCCATCACTGAGTAGCTGGCACTCCGGCTGTCGCGTCGCATTCATCACTGTGTAGTTGGCACTCCGGCTGTCACGCAGCCTCCATCACTGTGTAGCTGGCACTCGGGCTGTCACGCCGCCTCCATCACTGTGTAGCTGGCACTCCGGCTGTCACGCCGCCTCCGTCACTGTGTAGCTGGCACTCGGGCTGTCACGCCGCCTCCATCACTGTGTAGCGGGCACTCGGGTCGTCACGCCGCCTCCATCACTGTGTAGCGGGCACTCGGGCTGTCACGGCGCCTCCATCACTGAGTAGCTGGCACTCCGGCTGTCGCGTCGCATTCATCACTGTGTAGCTGGCACTCCGGCTGTCACGCAGCATCCATCACTGTGTAGCTGGCACTCGGGCTGTCACGCCGCCTCCGTCACTGTGTAGCTGGCACTCGGGCTGTCACGCCGCCTCCATCACTGTGTAGGTGGCACTCTGGCTGTCACGCCGCCTCCATCACTGTTTCGCTGGTACTCGGGCTGTCACGCCGCCTCCATCACTGTGTATCTGGCATTCGGGCTGTCACGCTGCCTCCATGCCCCTGTAGCTGGCACTCTGGCTGTCGCTCTACCTCCATCACTGTGCAGCTGGCACTCCGGCTGTCACGCCGCCTCCATCACTGTGCAGGTGGCACTCTGGCTGTCACGCCGCCTCCATCACTGTGTAGCTGGCATTCGGGCTGTCACGCCGTCTCCATCACTGTGTCGCTGGCACTCAGGCTGTCACGCCGCCTCTATCACTGTGTAGGTGGCTCTCTGGCTGTCACGCCGCCTCCATCACTGTGTAGCTGGTACTCGGGCTGTCACGCCGCCTCCATCACTGTGTATCTGGCATTCGGGCTGTCACGCCGTCTCCATCACTGTGTTGCTGGCACTCAGGCTGTCACGCCGCTTCCATCACTGTGTAGCTGGCACTCGGGCTGTCACACCGCCTCCATCACTGTGTAGCTGGCACTCGGGCTGTCACGCTGCCTCCATCCCCCTGTAGCTGGCACTCTGGCTGTCGCTCTGCCTCCATCACTGTGTAGCTAGCACTCCGGCTGTCATGCCGCCTCCAACACTGTGCAGCTGGCACTCGGGCTGTCACGCCGCTTCCGTCACTGTGTAGCTGTCACTCTGGCTCTCACGCCGCCTCCATCACTGTCTAGCTGGAACTCGGGCGGTCGCGTCGCCTTCATCACTGTATAGCTGGCGCTTGGGCTGTCACTCCGCCTCCATCACCGTGTAGCTGGCACTCGGGCTGTCATGCCGCCTCCAACACTGTGCAGCTGGCACTCCGGCTGTCACGCCGCTTCCGTCACTGTGTAGCTGTCACTCGGGCCTTCACGCCGCCTCCATCACTGTGTAGCTGGCACTCCGGCTGTCACACCGCCTCCATCACTGTGTAGGTGGCACTCGGGCTGTCACGGCGCCTCCATCACTGTGCAGCTGGCACTCCGGCTGTCACGCCGCCTCCATCACTGTGTAGCTGGTACTCGGGCTGTCATGCCGCCTCCATCACTGTGTAGCTGGCATTCGGGCTGTCACGTCGCCTCCATCACTATGTAGCGGGCACTCGGGTTGTCACGCGGTCTCCATCTCTGTAGCTGGCACTCAGGCTGTCACGCCGCCTCCATCATTGTGTAGCTGGCACTCGGACTGTCATGCCGCTTCCGTCACTGTGTAGCTGTCACTCGGGCCCTCACGCCGCCTCCATCACTGTGTAGCTGGCACTCCGGCTGTCACACCGCCTCCATCACTGTGTAGGTGGCACTCTGGCTGTCACGCCGCCTCCATCACTGTGTAGCTGGCATTCGGGCGGTCACGCTGCCCCCATCACTGTGTAGCGGGCACTCGGGCTGTCACGCCGCCTCCATCACTTTGTAGCTGGCACTCTGGCTGTTACGCCGCCTCCATCACTGTAGCTGGCACTAGGGCTGTCACGCCGCCTCCATCACTGTGTTGCTGGCACTCGGGCTGTCACGCCGCCTCCATCACTGTGTAGCTGGCACTCGGGCTGTCACGCCGCCTCCATCACTCGGTAGCTGGCGCTCGGGCTGCCACGCCGCCTCCATCACTGTGTAGCTGGCACTCTGGCTGTGACGCCGCCTCCATCACTGTGTAGCGGGCACTCGGGTTGTCACGCAGTCTCCATCACTGTAGCTAGCACTCCGGCTGTCACGCCGTCTCCATCACTGTGTCGCTGGCACTCAGGCTGGCACGCCGCCTCCATCACTGTGTAGCTGGCACTCGGGCTGTCACGCCGCCTCCAACACTGTGCAGCTGGCACTCCGGCTGTAACGCCGCTTCGGTCAATGTGTAGCTGTCACTCAGGCCCTCACGCCGCCTCCATCACTGTGTAGCTGGCACTCCGGCTGTCACACCGCCTCCATCACTGTGTAGGTGGCACTCTGGCTGTCACGCCGCCTCCATCACTGTGTCGCTGGTACTCGGGCTGTCACGCCGCCTCCATCACTGTGTAGCTGGCACTCGGGCTGTCATGCCGCCTCCATCACTGTGCAGCTGGCACTCCGGCTGTCACGCCGCTTCCGTCACTGTGTAGCTTTCACTCGGGCCCTCACGCCGCCTCCATCACTGTGTAGTTGGCACCCCGGCTGTCACACCGCCTCCATCACTGTGCAGGTGGCACTCTGGCTGTCACGGGGCCTCCATCACTGTGTAGCTGGTACTCGGGCTGTCACGCCGTCTCCATCACTGTGTCGCTGGCACTCAGGCTGTCACGCCGCCTCTATCACTGTGTAGGTGGCTCTCTGGCTGTCACGCCGCCTCCATCACTGTGTAGCTGGCACTCGGGCTGTCACGCCGCCTCCATCACTGTGTATCTGGCATTCGGGCTGTCACGCTGCCTCCATGCCCCTGTAGCTGGCACTCTGGCTGTCGCTCTACCTCCATCACTGTGTAGCTAGCACTCCGGCTGTCATGCCGCCTCCAACACTGTGCAGCTGGCACTCGGGCTGTCACGCCGCTTCCGTCACTGTGTAGCTGTCACTCTGGCTCTCACGCCGCCTCCATCACTGTCTAGCTGGAACTCGGGCGGTCGCGTCGCCTTCATCACTGTATAGCTGGCGCTTGGGCTGTCACTCCGCCTCCATCACTGTGTAGCTGGCACTCGGGCTGTCATGCCGCCTCCAACACTGTGCAGCTGGCACCCCGGCTGTCACGCCGCTTCCGTCACTGTGTAGCTGTCACTCGGGCCTTCACGCCACCTCCATCACTGTGTAGCTGGCACTCCGGCTGTCACACCGCCTCCATCACTGTGTAGGTGGCACTCGGGCTGTCACGGCGCCTCCATCACTGTGCAGCTGGCACTCCGGCTGTCACGCCGCCTCCATCACTGTGTAGCTGGCACTCGGGCTGTCATGCCGCCTCCATCACTGTGTAGCTGGCATTCGGGCTGTCACGTCGCCTCCATCACTATGTAGCGGGCACTCGGGTTGTCACGCAGTCTCCATCACTGTAGCTGGCACTCGGGCTGTCACGCCGCCTCCATCACTGTGTAGCTGGCACTCGGGCTGTCATGCCGCCTCCAACACTGTGCAACTGGCACTCCGGCTGTCACGCCGCTTCCGTCACTGTGTAGCTGTCACTCGACCCCTCACGCCGCCTCCATCACTGTGTAGCTGGCACTCCGGCTGTCACACCGCCTCCATCACTGTGTAGGTGGCACTCTGGCTGTCACGCCGCCTCCATCACTGTGTAGCTGGCATTCGGGCTGTCACGCCGCCTCCAACACTGTGCAGCTGGCACTCCGGCTGTCATGCCGCTTCCGTCACTGTGTATCTGTCACTCGGGCCCTCACGCCGCCTCCATCACTGTGTAGCTGGCACTCCGGCTGTCACACCGCCTCCATCACTGTGTAGGTGGCACTCTGGTTGTCACGCCGGATCCATCACTGTGCAGCTGGCACTCGGGCTGTTACGCCGCCTCCATCACTGTGTAGCTGGCACTCTGGCTGTTACGCCGCCTCCATCACTGTAGCTGGCACTAGGGCTGTCACGCCGCCTCCATCACTGTGTAGCGGGCACTCGGGTTGTCACGCAGTCTCCATCACTGTAGCTGGCACTCTGGCTGACACGCCGTCTCCATCACTGTGTCGCTGGCACTCAGGCTGTCACGCCGCCTCCATCACTGTGTAGCGGGCACTCGGGCTGTCACGGCGCCTCCATCACTGTGTAGCTGGCACTCGGGCTGTCACGCCGCCTCCATCACTGAGTAGCTGGCACTCCGGCTGTCGCGTCGCATTCATCACTGTGTAGCTGGCACTCCGGCTGTCACGCAGCCTCCATCACTGTGTAGCTGGCACTCGGGCTGTCACGCCGCCTCCGTCACTGTGTAGCTGGCGCTTGGGCTGTCACTCCGCCTCCATCACTGTGTAGCTGGCACTCGGGCTGTCGCTCTGCCTCCATCACTGTGTAGCTAGCACTCCGGCTGTCACGCCGCCTCCAACACTGTGCAGCTGGCACTCGGGCTGTCACGCCGCTTCCGTCACTGTGTAGCTGTCACTCTGGCTCTCACGCCGCCTCCATCACTATGTAGCTGGCACTCGGGCTGTCACGCCGCCTCCATCACTGTGTAGCTGGCACTCGGGCTGTCACGCCGCCTCCATCACTGAGTAGCTGGCACTCCGGCTGTCACGCCGCCTTCATCACTGTGTAGCTGGCACTCGGGCTGTCACGCCGTCTCCATCACTGTGTCGCTGGCACTCAGGCTGTCACGCCGCCTCCATCACTCTGTAGCGGGCACTCGGGCTGTCACGGCGCCTCCATCACTGTGTAGCTGGCACTCGGGCTGTCACGCCGCTTCCATCACTGAGTAGCTGGCACTCCGGCTGTCGCGTCGCATTCATCACTGTGTAGTTGGCACTCCGGCTGTCACGCAGCCTCCATCACTGTGTAGCTGGCACTCGGGCTGTCACGCCGCCTCCATCACTGTGTAGCTGGCACTCCGGCTGTCACGCCGCCTCCGTCACTGTGTAGCTGGCACTCGGGCTGTCACGCCGCCTCCATCACTGTGTAGCGGGCACTCGGGTCGTCACGCAGTCTCCATCACTGTAGCTGGCACTCGGGCTGTCACGTTGTCTCCATCACTGTGTCGCTGGCACTCAGGCTGTCACGCCGCCTCCATCACTGTGTAGCGGGCACTCGGGCTGTCACGGCGCCTCCATCACTGTGTAGCTGACACTCGGGCTGTCACGCCGCCTCCATCACTGAGTAGCTGGCACTCCGGCTGTCGCGTCGCATTCATCACTGTGTAGCTGGCACTCCGGCTGTCACGCAGCCTCCATCACTGTGTAGCTGGCACTCGGGCTGTCACGCCGCCTCCGTCACTGTGTAGCTGGCACTCGGGCTGTCACGCCGCCTCCATCACTGTGTAGGTGGCACTCTGGCTGTCACGCCGCCTCCATCACTGTTTCGCTGGTACTCGGGCTGTCACGCCGCCTCCATCACTGTGTATCTGGCATTCGGGCTGTCACGCTGCCTCCATGCCCCTGTAGCTGGCACTCTGGCTGTCGCTCTACCTCCATCACTGTGCAGCTGGCACTCCGGCTGTCACGCCGCCTCCATCACTGTGCAGGTGGCACTCTGGCTGTCACGCCGCCTCCATCACTGTGTAGCTGGCATTCGGGCTGTCACGCCGTCTCCATCACTGTGTCGCTGGCACTCAGGCTGTCACGCCGCCTCTATCACTGTGTAGGTGGCTCTCTGGCTGTCACGCCGCCTCCATCACTGTGTAGCTGGTACTCGGGCTGTCACGCCGCCTCCATCACTGTGTATCTGGCATTCGGGCTGTCACGCCGTCTCCATCACTGTGTTGCTGGCACTCAGGCTGTCACGCCGCTTCCATCACTGTGTAGCTGGCACTCGGGCTGTCACACCGCCTCCATCACTGTGTAGCTGGCACTCGGGCTGTCACGCTGCCTCCATCCCCCTGTAGCTGGCACTCTGGCTGTCGCTCTGCCTCCATCACTGTGTAGCTAGCACTCCGGCTGTCATGCCGCCTCCAACACTGTGCAGCTGGCACTCGGGCTGTCACGCCGCTTCCGTCACTGTGTAGCTGTCACTCTGGCTCTCACGCCGCCTCCATCACTGTCTAGCTGGAACTCGGGCGGTCGCGTCGCCTTCATCACTGTATAGCTGGCGCTTGGGCTGTCACTCCGCCTCCATCACCGTGTAGCTGGCACTCGGGCTGTCATGCCGCCTCCAACACTGTGCAGCTGGCACTCCGGCTGTCACGCCGCTTCCGTCACTGTGTAGCTGTCACTCGGGCCTTCACGCCGCCTCCATCACTGTGTAGCTGGCACTCCGGCTGTCACACCGCCTCCATCACTGTGTAGGTGGCACTCGGGCTGTCACGGCGCCTCCATCACTGTGCAGCTGGCACTCCGGCTGTCACGCCGCCTCCATCACTGTGTAGCTGGTACTCGGGCTGTCATGCCGCCTCCATCACTGTGTAGCTGGCATTCGGGCTGTCACGTCGCCTCCATCACTATGTAGCGGGCACTCGGGTTGTCACGCGGTCTCCATCTCTGTAGCTGGCACTCAGGCTGTCACGCCGCCTCCATCATTGTGTAGCTGGCACTCGGACTGTCATGCCGCTTCCGTCACTGTGTAGCTGTCACTCGGGCCCTCACGCCGCCTCCATCACTGTGTAGCTGGCACTCCGGCTGTCACACCGCCTCCATCACTGTGTAGGTGGCACTCTGGCTGTCACGCCGCCTCCATCACTGTGTAGCTGGCATTCGGGCGGTCACGCTGCCCCCATCACTGTGTAGCGGGCACTCGGGCTGTCACGCCGCCTCCATCACTTTGTAGCTGGCACTCTGGCTGTTACGCCGCCTCCATCACTGTAGCTGGCACTAGGGCTGTCACGCCGCCTCCATCACTGTGTTGCTGGCACTCGGGCTGTCACGCCGCCTCCATCACTGTGTAGCTGGCACTCGGGCTGTCACGCCGCCTCCATCACTCGGTAGCTGGCGCTCGGGCTGCCACGCCGCCTCCATCACTGTGTAGCTGGCACTCTGGCTGTGACGCCGCCTCCATCACTGTGTAGCGGGCACTCGGGTTGTCACGCAGTCTCCATCACTGTAGCTAGCACTCCGGCTGTCACGCCGTCTCCATCACTGTGTCGCTGGCACTCAGGCTGGCACGCCGCCTCCATCACTGTGTAGCTGGCACTCGGGCTGTCACGCCGCCTCCAACACTGTGCAGCTGGCACTCCGGCTGTCACACCGCCTCCATCACTGTGTAGGTGGCACTCTGGCTGTCACGCCGCCTCCATCACTGTGTCGCTGGTACTCGGGCTGTCACGCCGCCTCCATCACTGTGTAGCTGGCACTCGGGCTGTCATGCCGCCTCCATCACTGTGCAGCTGGCACTCCGGCTGTCACGCCGCTTCCGTCACTGTGTAGCTTTCACTCGGGCCCTCACGCCGCCTCCATCACTGTGTAGTTGGCACTCCGGCTGTCACACCGCCTCCATCACTGTGCAGGTGGCACTCTGGCTGTCACGGGGCCTCCATCACTGTGTAGCTGGTACTCGGGCTGTCACGCCGTCTCCATCACTGTGTCGCTGGCACTCAGGCTGTCACGCCGCCTCTATCACTGTGTAGGTGGCTCTCTGGCTGTCACGCCGCCTCCATCACTGTGTAGCTGGCACTCGGGCTGTCACGCCGCCTCCATCACTGTGTATCTGGCATTCGGGCTGTCACGCTGCCTCCATGCCCCTGTAGCTGGCACTCTGGCTGTCGCTCTACCTCCATCACTGTGTAGCTAGCACTCCGGCTGTCATGCCGCCTCCAACACTGTGCAGCTGGCACTCGGGCTGTCACGCCGCTTCCGTCACTGTGTAGCTGTCACTCGGGCCTTCACGCCACCTCCATCACTGTGTAGCTGGCACTCCGGCTGTCACACCGCCTCCATCACTGTGTAGGTGGCACTCGGGCTGTCACGGCGCCTCCATCACTGTGCAGCTGGCACTCCGGCTGTCACGCCGCCTCCATCACTGTGTAGCTGGCACTCGGGCTGTCATGCCGCCTCCATCACTGTGTAGCTGGCATTCGGGCTGTCACGTCGCCTCCATCACTATGTAGCGGGCACTCGGGTTGTCACGCAGTCTCCATCACTGTAGCTGGCACTCGGGCTGTCACGCCGCCTCCATCACTGTGTAGCTGGCACTCGGGCTGTCATGCCGCCTCCAACACTGTGCAACTGGCACTCCGGCTGTCACGCCGCTTCCGTCACTGTGTAGCTGTCACTCGACCCCTCACGCCGCCTCCATCACTGTGTAGCTGGCACTCCGGCTGTCACACCGCCTCCATCACTGTGTAGGTGGCACTCTGGCTGTCACGCCGCCTCCATCACTGTGTAGCTGGCATTCGGGCTGTCACGCCGCCTCCAACACTGTGCAGCTGGCACTCCGGCTGTCATGCCGCTTCCGTCACTGTGTATCTGTCACTCGGGCCCTCACGCCGCCTCCATCACTGTGTAGCTGGCACTCCGGCTGTCACACCGCCTCCATCACTGTGTAGGTGGCACTCTGGTTGTCACGCCGCATCCATCACTGTGCAGCTGGCACTCGGGCTGTTACGCCGCCTCCATCACTGTGTAGCTGGCACTCTGGCTGTTACGCCGCCTCCATCACTGTAGCTGGCACTAGGGCTGTCACGCCGCCTCCATCACTGTGTAGCGGGCACTCGGGTTGTCACGCAGTCTCCATCACTGTAGCTAGCACTCCGGCTGTCACGCCGTCTCCATCACTGTGTCGCTGGCACTCAGGCTGGCACGCCGCCTCCATCACTGTGTAGCTGGCACTCGGGCTGTCACGCCGCCTCCAACACTGTGCAGCTGGCACTCCGGCTGTAACGCCGCTTCGGTCAATGTGTAGCTGTCACTCAGGCCCTCACGCCGCCTCCATCACTGTGTAGCTGGCACTCCGGCTGTCACACCGCCTCCATCACTGTGTAGGTGGCACTCTGGCTGTCACGCCGCCTCCATCACTGTGTCGCTGGTACTCGGGCTGTCACGCCGCCTCCATCACTGTGTAGCTGGCACTCGGGCTGTCATGCCGCCTCCATCACTGTGCAGCTGGCACTCCGGCTGTCACGCCGCTTCCGTCACTGTGTAGCTTTCACTCGGGCCCTCACGCCGCCTCCATCACTGTGTAGTTGGCACTCCGGCTGTCACACCGCCTCCATCACTGTGCAGGTGGCACTCTGGCTGTCACGGGGCCTCCATCACTGTGTAGCTGGTACTCGGGCTGTCACGCCGTCTCCATCACTGTGTCGCTGGCACTCAGGCTGTCACGCCGCCTCTATCACTGTGTAGGTGGCTCTCTGGCTGTCACGCCGCCTCCATCACTGTGTAGCTGGCACTCGGGCTGTCACGCCGCCTCCATCACTGTGTATCTGGCATTCGGGCTGTCACGCCGTCTCCATCACTGTGTTGCTGGCACTCAGGCTGTCACGCCGCCTCCATCACTGTGTAGCTGGCACTCGGGCTGTCACACCGCCTCCATCACTGTGTAGCTGGCACTCGGGCTGTCACGCTGCCTCCATGCCCCTGTAGCTGGCACTCTGGCTGTCGCTCTACCTCCATCCCTGTGTAGCTAGCACTCCGGCTGTCATGCCGCCTCCAACACTGTGCAGCTGGCACTCGGGCTGTCACGCCGCTTCCGTCACTGTGTAGCTGTCACTCTGGCTCTCACGCCGCCTCCATCACTGTCTAGCTGGAACTCGGGCGGTCGCGTCGCCTTCATCACTGTATAGCTGGCGCTTGGGCTGTCACTCCGCCTCCATCACTGTGTAGCTGGCACTCGGGCTGTCATGCCGCCTCCAACACTGTGCAGCTGGCACCCCGGCTGTCACGCCGCTTCCGTCACTGTGTAGCTGTCACTCGGGCCTTCACGCCACCTCCATCACTGTGTAGGTGGCACTCGGGCTGTCACGGCGCCTCCATCACTGTGCAGCTGGCACTCCGGCTGTCACGCCGCCTCCATCACTGTGTAGCTGGTACTCGGGCTGTCATGCCGCCTCCATCACTGTGTAGCTGGCATTCGGGCTGTCACGTCGCCTCCATCACTATGTAGCGGGCACTCGGGTTGTCACGCAGTCTCCATCACTGTAGCTGGCACTCGGGCTGTCACGCCGCCTCCATCACTGTGTAGCTGGCACTCGGGCAGTCATGCCGCCTCCAACACTGTGCAACTGGCACTCCGGCTGTCACGCCGCTTCCGTCACTGTGTAGCTGTCACTCGACCCCTCACGCCGCCTCCATCACTGTGTAGCTGGCACTCCGGCTGTCACACCGCCTCCATCACTGTGTAGGTGGCACTCTGGCTGTCACGCCGCCTCCATCACTGTGTAGCTGGCATTCGGGCTGTCACGCCGCCTCCAACACTGTGCAGCTGGCACTCCGGCTGTCATGCCGCTTCCGTCACTGTGTAGCTGTCACTCGGGCCCTCACGCCGCCTCCATCACTGTGTAGCTGGCACTCCGGCTGTCACACCGCCTCCATCACTGTGTAGGTGGCACTCTGGTTGTCACGCCGCCTCCATCACTGTGCAGCTGGCACTCGGGCTGTTACGCCGCCTCCATCACTGTGTAGCTGGCACTCTGGCTGTTACGCCGCCTCCATCACTGTAGCTGGCACTAGGGCTGTCACGCCGCCTCCATCACTGTGTTGCTGGCACTCCGGCTGTCACGCCGCCTCCATCACTGTGTAGCTGGCACTCGGGCTGTCACGCCGCCTCCATCACTCGGTAGCTGGCACTCGGGCTGTCACGCCGCCTCCATCACTGTGTAGCTGGCACTCTGGCTGTCACTCCGCCTCCATCACTGTGTAGCGGGCACTCGGGTTGTCACGCAGTCTCCATCACTGTAGCTGGCACTCCGGCTGTCACGCCGTCTCCATCACTGTGTAGCTGGCACCCGGGCTGTCACGCCGCCTCCATCACTGTGTAGCTGGCACTCGGGCTGTCACGCCGCCTCCAACACCGGGCAGCTGGCACTCCGGCTGTCACGCCGCTTCTGTCAATGTGTAGCTGTCACTCGGGCCCTCACGCTGCCTCCATCACTGTGTAGCTGGCACTCCGGCTGTCGCACCGTCTCCATCACTGTGTAGCTGGCACTCTGGCTGTCACGCGGCCTCCATCACTGTAGCTGGTACTCGGGCTGTCACGCCGCCTCCATCACTGTGTAGGTGGCACTCTGGCTGTCACGCCGCCTCTATCACTGTGTAGGGGGCACTCTGGCTGTCACGCGGCCTCCATCACTGTGTAGCGGGTACTCGGGCTGTCACGCCGCCTCCATCACTGTGTAGCTGGCATTCGGGCTGTCACGCCGTCTCCATCACTGTGTCGCTGGCACTCAGGCTGTCACGCCGCCTCTATCACTGTGTAGGTGGCACTCTGGCTGTCACGCCGCCTCCATCACTGTGTATCTGGCATTCAGGCTGTCACGCCATCTCTATCACTGTGTCGCTGGCACTCAGGCTGTCACGCCGCCTCCATCACTGTGTAGCTTGCACTCGGGCTGTCACACCGCCTCCATCACGGAGTAGCTGGCACTCGGGCTGTCACGCCGCCTCCATCACTGTGTAGCTGGAACTCGGGCTGTCGCGTCGCCTTCATCACTGTATAGCTGGCGCTTGGGCTGTCACTCCGCCTCCATCACTGTGTAGCTGGCACTCGGGCTGTCACGCCGCCTCCATCCCCCTGTAGCTGGCACTCTGGCTGTCGCTCTGCCTCCATCACTGTGTAGCTAGCACTCCGGCTGTCATGCCGCCTCCAACACTGTGCAGCTGGCACTCGGGCTGTCACGCCGCTTCCGTCACTGTGTAGCTGTCACTCTGGCTCTCACGCCGCCTCCATCACTGTGTAGGTGGCACTCCTGCTGTCACACCGCCTCCATCACTGTGTAGGTGGCACTCTGGCTGTCACGCCGCCTCCATCACTGTGTAGCTGGTACTCGGGCTGTCACGCCGCCTCCATCACTGTGTAGCGGGCACTCGGGTCGTCACGCAGTCTCCATCACTGTAGCTGGCACTCGGGCTGTCACGTTGTCTCCATCACTGTGTCGCTGGCACTCAGGCTGTCACGCCGCCTCCATCACTGTGTAGCTGGCACTCGGGCTGTCACGGCGCCTCCATCACTGTGTAGCTGACACTCGGGCTGTCACGCCGCCTCCATCACTGAGTAGCTGGCACTCCGGCTGTCGCGTCGCATTCATCACTGTGTAGCTGGCACTCGGGCTGTCACGCCGCTTCCGTCACTGTGTAGCTGTCACTCTGGCTCTCACGCCGCCTCCATCACTATGTAGCTGGCACTCGGGCTGTCACGCCGCCTCCGTCACTGTGTAGCTGGCACTCGGGCTGTCACGCCGCCTCCATCACTGAGTAGCTGGCACTTCGGCTGTCACGCCGCCTTCATCACTGTGTAGCTGGCACTCGGGCTGTCACGGCGCCTCCATCACTGTGTAGCTGGCACTCGGGCTGTCACGCCGCCTCCATCACTGCGTAGCTGGCACTCCGGCTGTCGCGTCGCATTCATCACTGTGTAGTTGGCACTCCGGCTGTCACGCAGCCTCCATCACTGTGTAGCTGGCACTCGGGCTGTCACGCCGCCTCCATCACTGTGTAGCAGGCACTCGGGCTGTCACGCCGCCTCCATCACTGTGTAGCTGGCACTGGGGCTGTCACGCCGCCTCCATCACTCGGTAGCTGGCACTCGGGCTGTCACGCCGCCTCCATCACTGTGTAGCTGGCATTCTGGCTGTCGCTCTACCTCCATCACTGTGTAGCTAGCACTCCGGCTGTCATGCCGCCTCCAACACTGTGCAGCTGGCACTCGGGCTGTCACGCCGCTTCCGTCACTGTGTAGCTGTCACTCTGGCTCTCACGCCGCCTCCATCACTGTCTAGCTGGAACTCGGGCGGTCGCGTCGCCTTCATCACTGTATAGCTGGCGCTTGGGCTGTCACTCCGCCTCCATCACTGTGTAGCTGGCACTCGGGCTGTCATGCCGCCTCCAACACTGTGCAGCTGGCACTCCGGCTGTCACGCCGCTTCCGTCACTGTGTAGCTGTCACTCGGGCCTTCACGCCACCTCCATCACTGTGTAGCTGGCACTCCGGCTGTCACACCGCCTCCATCACTGTGTAGGTGGCACTCTGGTTGTCACGCCGCCTCCATCACTGTGCAGCTGGCACTCGGGCTGTTACGCCGCTTCCATCACTGTGTAGCTGGCACTCTGGCTGTTACGCCGCCTCCATCACTGTAGCTGGCACTAGGGCTGTCACGCCGCCTCCATCACTGTGTTGCTGGCACTCCGGCTGTCACGCCGCCTCCATCACTGTGTAGCTGGCACTCGGGCTGTCACGCCGCCTCCATCACTCGGTAGCTGGCACTCGGGCTGTCACGCCGCCTCCATCACTGTGTAGCTGGCACTCTGGCTGTCACTCCGCCTCCATCACTGTGTAGCGGGCACTCGGGTTGTCACGCAGTCTCCATCACTGTAGCTGGCACTCCGGCTGTCACGCCGTCTCCATCACTGTGTAGCTGGCACCCGGGCTGTCACGCCGCCTCCATCACTGTGTAGCTGGCACTCGGGCTGTCACGCCGCCTCCAACACCGTGCAGCTGGCACTCCGGCTGTCACGCCGCTTCTGTCAATGTGTAGCTGTCACTCGGGCCCTCACGCTGCCTCCATCACTGTGTAGCTGGCACTCCGGCTGTCGCACCGTCTCCATCACTGTGTAGCTGGCACTCTGGCTGTCACGCGGCCTCCATCACTGTAGCTGGTACTCGGGCTGTCACGCCGCCTCCATCACTGTGTAGGTGGCACTCTGGCTGTCACGCCGCCTCTATCACTGTGTAGGTGGCACTCTGGCTGTCACGCGGCCTCCATCACTGTGTAGCGGGTACTCGGGCTGTCACGCCGCCTCCATCACTGTGTAGCTGGCATTCGGGCTGTCACGCCGTCTCCATCACTGTGCCGCTGGCACTCAGGCTGTCACGCCGCCTCTATCACTGTGTAGGTGGCACTCTGGCTGTCACGCCGCCTCCATCACTGTGTATCTGGCATTCAGGCTGTCACGCCATCTCTATCACTGTGTCGCTGGCACTCAGGCTGTCACGCCGCCTCCATCACTGTGTAGCTTGCACTCGGGCTGTCACACCGCCTCCATCACGGAGTAGCTGGCACTCGGGCTGTCACGCCGCCTCCATCACTGTGTAGCTGGAACTCGGGCTGTCGCGTCGCCTTCATCACTGTATAGCTGGCGCTTGGGCTGTCACTCCGCCTCCATCACTGTGTAGCTGGCACTCGGGCTGTCACGCCGCCTCCATCCCCCTGTAGCTGGCACTCTGGCTGTCGCTCTGCCTCCATCACTGTGTAGCTAGCACTCCGGCTGTCATGCCGCCTCCAACACTGTGCAGCTGGCACTCGGGCTGTCACGCCGCTTCCGTCACTGTGTAGCTGTCACTCTGGCTCTCACGCCGCCTCCATCACTGTGTAGGTGGCACTCCGGCTGTCACGCCGCCTCCATCCCCCTGTAGCTGGCACTCTGGCTGTCGCTCTTCCTCCATCACTGTGTAGCTAGCACTCCGGCTGTCACGCCGCCTCCAACACTGTGCAGCTGGCACTCGGGCTGTCACGCCGCTTCCGTCACTGTGTAGCTGTCACTCTGGCTCTCACGCCGCCTCCATCACTATGTAGCTGGCACTCGGGCTGTCACGCCGCCTCCGTCACTGTGTAGCTGGCACTCGGGCTGTCACGCCGCCTCCATCACTGAGTAGCTGGCACTCCGGCTGTCACGCCGCCTTCATCACTGTGTAGCTGGCACTCGGGCTGTCACGGCGCCTCCATCACTGTGTAGCTGGCACTCGGGCTGTCACGCCGCCTCCATCACTGCGTAGCTGGCACTCCGGCTGTCGCGTCGCATTCATCACTGTGTAGTTGGCACTCCGGCTGTCACGCAGCCTCCAACACTGTGTAGCTGGCACTCGGGCTGTCACGCCGCCTCCATCACTGTGTAGCTGGCACTGGGGCTGTCACGCCGCCTCCATCACTCGGTAGCTGGCACTCGGGCTGTCACGCCGCCTCCATCACTGTGTAGCTGGCACTCTGGCTGTCACTCCGCCTCCATCACTGTGTAGCGGGCACTCGGGTTGTCACGCAGTCTCCATCACTGTAGCTGGCACTCCGGCTGTCACGCCGTCTCCATCACTGTGTCGCTGGCACTCAGGCTATCACGCCGCCTCCATCACTGTGTAGCTGGCACCCGGGCTGTCACGCCGCCTCCATCACTGTGTAGCTGGCACTCGGGCTGTCACGCCGCTTCTGTCAATGTGTAGCTGTTACTCGGGCCCTCACGCCGCCTCCATCACTGTGTAGCTGGCACTCCGGCTGTCGCACCGCCTCCATCACTGTGTAGCTGGCACTCTGGCTGTCACGCCGCCTCTATCACTGTGTAGGTGGCACTCTGGCTGTCACGCGGCCTCCATCACTGTGTAGCTGGTACTCGGGCTGTCACGCCGCCTCCCTCACTGTGTAGCTGGCATTCGGGCTGTCACGCCGTCTCCATCACTGTGTCGCTGGCACTCAGGCTGTCACGCCGCCTCTATCACTGTGTAGGTGGCACTCTGGCTGTCACGCCGCCTCCATCACTGTGTATCTGGCATTCGGGCTGTCACGCCATCTCTATCACTGTGTCGCTGGCACTCAGGCTGTCACGCCGACTCCATCACTGTGTAGCTGGCACTCGGGCTGTTGCACCGCCTCCATCACTGTGTAGCTAGCACTCCGGCTGTCATGCCGCCTCCAACACTGTGCAGCTGGCACTCGGGCTGTCACGCCGCTTCCGTCACTGTGTAGCTGTCACTCTGGCTCTCACGCCGCCTCCATCACTGTGTAGGTGGCACTCCGGCTGTCACACCGCCTCCATCACTGTGTAGGTGGCACTCTGGCTGTCACGCCGCCTCCATCACTGTGTAGCTGGTACTCGGGCTGTCACGCCGCCTCCATCACTGTGTAGCGGGCACTCGGGTTGTCACGCAGTCTCCATCACTGTAGCTGGCACTCTGGCTGACACGCCGTCTCCATCACTGTGTCGCTGGCACTCAGGCTGTCACGCCGCCTCCATCACTGTGTAGCGGGCACTCGGGCTGTCACGGCGCCTCCATCACTGTGTAGCTGGCACTCGGGCTGTCACGCCGCCTCCATCACTGAGTGGCTGGCACTCCGGCTGTCGCGTCGCATTCATCACTGTGTAGCTGGCACTCCGGCTGTCACGCAGCCTCCATCACTGTGTAGCTGGCACTCGGGCTGTCACGCCGCCTCCGTCACTGTGTAGCTGGCGCTTGGGCTGTCACTCCGCCTCCATCACTGTGTAGCTGGCACTCGGGCTGTCGCTCTGCCTCCATCACTGTGTAGCTAGCACTCCGGCTGTCACGCCGCCTCCAACACTGTGCAGCTGGCACTCGGGCTGTCACGCCGCTTCCGTCACTGTGTAGCTGTCACTCTGGCTCTCACGCCGCCTCCATCACTATGTAGCTGGCACTCGGGCTGTCACGCCGCCTCCATCACTGTGTAGCTGGCACTCGGGCTGTCACGCCGCCTCCATCACTGAGTAGCTGGCACTCCGGCTGTCACGCCGCCTTCATCACTGTGTAGCTGGCACTCGGGCTGTCACGCCGTCTCCAACACTGTGTCGCTGGCACTCAGGCTGTCACGCCGCCTCCATCACTCTGTAGCGGGCACTCGGGCTGTCACGGCGCCTCCATCACTGTGTAGCTGGCACTCGGGCTGTCACGCCGCCTCCATCACTGAGTAGCTGGCACTCCGGCTGTCGCGTCGCATTCATCACTGTGTAGTTGGCACTCCGGCTGTCACGCAGCCTCCATCCCTGTGTAGCTGGCACTCGGGCTGTCACGCCGCCTCCATCACTGTGTAGCTGGCACTGGGGCTGTCACGCCGCCTCCATCACTGTGTAGCTGGCACTCCGGCTGTCACGCCGCCTCCGTCACTGTGTAGCTGGCACTCGGGCTGTCACGCCGCCTCCATCACTGTGTAGCGGGCACTCGGGTCGTCACGCAGTCTCCATCACTGTAGCTGGCACTCGGGCTGTCACGTTGTCTCCATCACTGTGTCGCTGGCACTCAGGCTGTCACGCCGCCTCCATCACTGTGTAGCGGGCACTCGGGCTGTCACGGCGCCTCCATCACTGTGTAGCTGACACTCGGGCTGTCACGCCGCCTCCATCACTGAGTAGCTGGCACTCCGGCTGTCGCGTCGCATTCATCACTGTGTAGCTGGCACTCCGGCTGTCACGCAGCCTCCATCACTGTGTAGCTGGCACTCGGGCTGTCACGCCGCCTCCATCACTGTGTAACTGGCGCTTGGGCTGTCGCTCCGCCTCCATCACTGTGTAGCTGGCACTCGGGCTGTCACGCGGCCTCCATCCCCCTGTAGCTGGCACTCTGGCTCTCGCTCTGCCTCCATCACTGTGTAGCTAGCACTCCGGCTGTCACGCCGCCTCCAACACTGTGCAGCTGGCACTCGGGCTGTCACGCCGCTTCCGTCACTGTGTAGCTGTCACTCTGGCTCTCACGCCGCCTCCATCACTATGTAGCTGGCACTCGGGCTGTCACGCCGCCTCCGTCACTGTGTAGCTGGCACTCGGGCTGTCACGCCGCCTCCATCACTGAGTAGCTGGCACTTCGGCTGTCACGCCGCCTTCATCACTGTGTAGCTGGCACTCGGGCTGTCACGGCGCCTCCATCACTGTGTAGCTGGCACTCGGGCTGTCACGCCGCCTCCATCACTGCGTAGCTGGCACTCCGGCTGTCGCGTCGCATTCATCACTGTGTAGTTGGCACTCCGGCTGTCACGCAGCCTCCATCACTGTGTAGCTGGCACTCGGGCTGTCACGCCGCCTCCATCACTGTGTAGCAGGCACTCGGGCTGTCACGCCGCCTCCATCACTGTGTAGCTGGCACTGGGGCTGTCACGCCGCCTCCATCACTCGGTAGCTGGCACTCGGGCTGTCACGCCGCCTCCATCACTGTGTAGCTGGCACTCTGGCTGTCGCTCTACCTCCATCACTGTGTAGCTAGCACTCCGGCTGTCATGCCGCCTCCAACACTGTGCAGCTGGCACTCGGGCTGTCACGCCGCTTCCGTCACTGTGTAGCTGTCACTCTGGCTCTCACGCCGCCTCCATCACTGTCTAGCTGGAACTCGGGCGGTCGCGTCGCCTTCATCACTGTATAGCTGGCGCTTGGGCTGTCACTCCGCCTCCATCACTGTGTAGCTGGCACTCGGGCTGTCATGCCGCCTCCAACACTGTGCAGCTGGCACTCCGGCTGTCACGCCGCTTCCGTCACTGTGTAGCTGTCACTCGGGCCTTCACGCCACCTCCATCACTGTGTAGCTGGCACTCCGGCTGTCACACCGCCTCCATCACTGTGTAGGTGGCACTCGGGCTGTCACGGCGCCTCCATCACTGTGCAGCTGGCACTCCGGCTGTCACGCCGCCTCCATCACTGTGTAGCTGGTACTCGGGCTGTCATGCCGCCTCCATCACTGTGTAGCTGGCATTCGGGCTGTCACGTCGCCTCCATCACTATGTAGCGGGCACTCGGGTTGTCACGCAGTCTCCATCACTGTAGCTGGCACTCGGGCTGTCACGCCGCCTCCATCACTGTGTAGCTGGCACTCGGGCAGTCATGCCGCCTCCAACACTGTGCAACTGGCACTCCGGCTGTCATGCCGCTTCCGTCACTGTGTAGCTGTCACTCGACCCCTCACGCCGCCTCCATCACTGTGTAGCTGGCACTCCGGCTGTCACACCGCCTCCATCACTGTGTAGGTGGCACTCTGGCTGTCACGCCGCCTCCATCACTGTGTAGCTGGCATTCGGGCTGTCACGCCGCCTCCAACACTGTGCAGCTGGCACTCCGGCTGTCATGCCGCTTCCGTCACTGTGTAGCTGTCACTCGGGCCCTCACGCCGCCTCCATCACTGTGTAGCTGGCACTCCGGCTGTCACACCGCCTCCATCACTGTGTAGGTGGCACTCTGGTTGTCACGCCGCCTCCATCACTGTGCAGCTGGCACTCGGGCTGTTACGCCGCCTCCATCACTGTGTAGCTGGCACTCTGGCTGTTACGCCGCCTCTATCACTGTAGCTGGCACTAGGGCTGTCACGCCGCCTCCATCACTGTGTTGCTGGCACTCCGGCTGTCACGCCGCCTCCATCACTGTGTAGCTGGCACTCGGGCTGTCACGCCGCCTCCATCACTCGGTAGCTGGCACTCGGGCTGTCACGCCGCCTCCATCACTGTGTAGCTGGCACTCTGGCTGTCACTCCGCCTCCATCACTGTGTAGCGGGCACTCGGGTTGTCACGCAGTCTCCATCACTGTAGCTGGCACTCCGGCTGTCACGCCGTCTCCATCACTGTGTAGCTGGCACCCGGGCTGTCACGCCGCCTCCATCACTGTGTAGCTGGCACTCGGGCTGTCACGCCGCCTCCAACACCGTGCAGCTGGCACTCCGGCTGTCACGCCGCTTCTGTCAATGTGTAGCTGTCACTCGGGCCCTCACGCTGCCTCCATCACTGTGTAGCTGGCACTCTGGCTGTCGCACCGTCTCCATCACTGTGTAGCTGGCACTCTGGCTGTCACGCGGCCTCCATCACTGTAGCTGGTACTCGGGCTGTCACGCCGCCTCCATCACTGTGTAGGTGGCACTCTGGCTGTCACGCCGCCTCTATCACTGTGTAGGTGGCACTCTGGCTGTCACGCGGCCTCCATCACTGTGTAGCGGGTACTCGGGCTGTCACGCCGCCTCCATCACTGTGTAGCTGGCATTCGGGCTGTCACGCCGTCTCCATCACTGTGTCGCTGGCACTCAGGCTGTCACGCCGCCTCTATCACTGTGTAGGTGGCACTCTGGCTGTCACGCCGCCTCCATCACTGTGTATCTGGCATTCAGGCTGTCACGCCATCTCTATCACTGTGTCGCTGGCACTCAGGCTGTCACGCCGCCTCCATCACTGTGTAGCTTGCACTCGGGCTGTCACACCGCCTCCATCACGGAGTAGCTGGCACTCGGGCTGTCACGCCGCCTCCATCACTGTGTAGCTGGAACTCGGGCTGTCGCGTCGCCTTCATCACTGTATAGCTGGCGCTTGGGCTGTCACTCCGCCTCCATCACTGTGTAGCTGGCACTCGGGCTGTCACGCCGCCTCCATCCCCCTGTAGCTGGCACTCTGGCTGTCGCTCTGCCTCCATCACTGTGTAGCTAGCACTCCGGCTGTCATGCCGCCTCCAACACTGTGCAGCTGGCACTCGGGCTGTCACGCCGCTTCCGTCACTGTGTAGCTGTCACTCTGGCTCTCACGCCGCCTCCATCACTGTGTAGGTGGCACTCCGGCTGTCACGCCGCCTCCATCCCCCTGTAGCTGGCACTCTGGCTGTCGCTCTTCCTCCATCACTGTGTAGCTAGCACTCCGGCTGTCACGCCGCCTCCAACACTGTGCAGCTGGCACTCGGGCTGTCACGCCGCTTCCGTCACTGTGTAGCTGTCACTCTGGCTCTCACGCCGCCTCCATCACTATGTAGCTGGCACTCGGGCTGTCACGCCGCCTCCGTCACTGTGTAGCTGGCACTCGGGCTGTCACGCCGCCTCCATCACTGAGTAGCTGGCACTCCGGCTGTCACGCCGCCTTCATCACTGTGTAGCTGGCACTCGGGCTGTCACGGCGCCTCCATCACTGTGTAGCTGGCACTCGGGCTGTCACGCCGCCTCCATCACTGCGTAGCTGGCACTCCGGCTGTCGCGTCGCATTCATCACTGTGTAGTTGGCACTCCGGCTGTCACGCAGCCTCCATCACTGTGTAGCTGGCACTCGGGCTGTCACGCCGCCTCCATCACTGTGTAGCAGGCACTCGGGCTGTCACGCCGCCTCCATCACTGTGTAGCTGGCACTCGGGCTGTCACGCCGCCTCCATCACTCGGTAGCTGGCACTCGGGCTGTCACGCCGCCTCCATCACTGTGTAGCTGGCACTCTGGCTGTCACTCCGCCTCCATCACTGTGTAGCGGGCACTCGGGTTGTCACGCAGTCTCCATCACTGTAGCTGGCACTCCGGCTGTCACGCCGTCTCCATCACTGTGTCGCTGGCACTCAGGCTGTCACGCCGCCTCCATCACTGTGTAGCTGGCACCCGGGCTGTCACGCCGCCTCCATCACTGTGTAGCTGGCACTCGGGCTGTCACACCGCCTCCAACACTGTGCAGCTGGCACTCCGGCTGTCACGCCGCTTCTGTCAATGTGTAGCTGTCACTCGGGCCCTCACGCCGCCTCCATCACTGTGTAGCTGGCACTCCGGCTGTCGCACCGCCTCCATCACTGTGTAGCTGGCACTCTGGCTGTCACGCCGCCTCTATCACTGTGTAGGTGGCACTCTGGCTGTCACGCGGCCTCCATCACTGTGTAGCTGGTACTCGGGCTGTCACGCCGCCTCCATCACTGTGTAGCTGGCATTCGGGCTGTCACGCCGTCTCCATCACTGTGTCGCTGGCACTCAGGCTGTCACGCCGCCTCTATCACTGTGTAGGTGGCACTCTGGCTGTCACGCCGCCTCCATCACTGTGTATCTGGCATTCGGGCTGTCACGCCATCTCTATCACTGTGTCGCTGGCACTCAGGCTGTCACGCCGCCTCCATCACTGTGTAGTTGGCACTCGGGCTGTTGCACCGCCTCCATCACTGTGTAGCTGGCACTCGGGCTGTCACGCCGCCTCCATCACTGTGTAGCTGGAACTCGGGCTGTCGCGTCGCCTTCATCACTGTATAGCTGGCGCTTGGGCTGTCACTCCGCCTCCATCACTGTGTAGCTGGCACTCGGGCTGTCACGCCGCCTCCATCCCCCTGTAGCTGGCACTCTGGCTGTCGCTCTGCCTCCATCACTGAGTAGCTAGCGCTCCGGCTGTCATGCCGCCTCCAACACTGTGCAGCTGGCACTCGGGCTGTCACGCCGCTTCCGTCACTGTGTAGCTGTCACTCTGGCTCTCACGCCGCCTCCATCACTGTGTAGGTGGCACTCCGGCTGTCACACCGCCTCCATCACTGTGTAGGTGGCACTCTGGCTGTCACGCCGCCTCCATCACTGTGTAGCTGGTACTCGGGCTGTCACGCCGCCTCCATCACTGTGTAGCGGGCACTCGGGTTGTCACGCAGTCTCCATCACTGTAGCTGGCACTCTGGCTGACACGCCGTCTCCATCACTGTGTCGCTGGCACTCAGGCTGTCACGCCGCCTCCATCACTGTGTAGCGGGCACTCGGGCTGTCACGGCGCCTCCATCACTGTGTAGCTGGCACTCGGGCTGTCACGCCGCCTCCATCACTGAGTAGCTGGCACTCCGGCTGTCGCGTCGCATTCATCACTGTGTAGCTGGCACTCCGGCTGTCACGCAGCCTCCATCACTGTGTAGCTGGCACTCGGGCTGTCACGCCGCCTCCGTCACTGTGTAGCTGGCGCTTGGGCTGTCACTCCGCCTCCATCACTGTGTAGCTGGCACTCGGGCTGTCGCTCTGCCTCCATCACTGTGTAGCTAGCACTCCGGCTGTCACGCCGCCTCCAACACTGTGCAGCTGGCACTCGGGCTGTCACGCCGCTTCCGTCACTGTGTAGCTGTCACTCTGGCTCTCACGCCGCCTCCATCACTATGTAGCTGGCACTCGGGCTGTCACGCCGCCTCCATCACTGTGTAGCTGGCACTCGGGCTGTCACGCCGCCTCCATCACTGAGTAGCTGGCACTCCGGCTGTCACGCCGCCTTCATCACTGTGTAGCTGGCACTCGGGCTGTCACGCCGTCTCCATCACTGTGTCGCTGGCACTCAGGCTGTCACGCCGCCTCCATCACTCTGTAGCGGGCACTCGGGCTGTCACGGCGCCTCCATCACTGTGTAGCTGGCACTCGGGCTGTCACGCCGCCTCCATCACTGAGTAGCTGGCACTCCGGCTGTCGCGTCGCATTCATCACTGTGTAGTTGGCACTCCGGCTGTCACGCAGCCTCCATCACTGTGTAGCTGGCACTCGGGCTGTCACGCCGCCTCCATCACTGTGTAGCTGGCACTGGGGCTGTCACGCCGCCTCCATCACTGTGTAGCTGGCACTCCGGCTGTCACGCCGCCTCCGTCACTGTGTAGCTGGCACTCGGGCTGTCACGCGGCCGCCATCCCCCTGTAGCTGGCACTCTGGCTGTCGCTCTGCCTCCATCACTGTGTAGCTAGCACTCCGGCTGTCACGCCGCCTCCAACACTGTGCAGCTGGCACTCCGGCTGTCACGTCGCCTCCATCGCTGTGTAGCTGGCACTCGGGCTGTCACGCGGCCTCCATTACTGTGTAGCTGGCACTCGGGCTGTCACGCGGCCTCCATCCCCCTGTAGCTGGCACTCTGGCTGTCGCTCTGCCTCCATCACTATGTAGCTGGCACTCGGGCTGTCACGCCGCCTCCATCACTGTGTAGCTGGCACTCGGGCTGTCACGCCGCCTCCATCACTGAGTAGCTGGCACTCCGGCTGTCACGCCGCCTCCATCACTGTGTAGCTGGCACTCCGGATGTCACACCGCCCCCATCACCGTGTAGCTGGCAATCGGGCTGTCACCCCGCCTCCATCATTGTGTAGCTGGCACTCCGGCTGTCACGTCGCCTCCATCGCTGTGTAGCTGGCACTCCGGCTGTCACGCCGCCTCCTTCACTGTGTAGCTGGCACTCGGACTCAGCCAATCAGCGTTGAGATGATCACATTGGCTTTATTGCTTGTATTATGACAATGAAGAATATATATGTGGCTTGTATGCAGAACGTTATGAATGATGGTATATGTATATGTATATAACTCGAGAAAGGGCCTTTTTTGCATTCACTTGGTGGCGCCACTGCGCTAGCGGTCCCACCAGCGCTTCTCTGTATGCTGCCAGCAGATATTCAATGTCTGAAGTGGACTCCTGACATCGCGAGGATTCGCCTGCGAGATTTCAGGCACAGTCAGCGAGATGAATCTGATTGGTCAGCAGTCGAAAAATGTGTCACGTGACACAGGGGATGCAACTTCAAAATATATCGAATCGGGACGAACATTTGCATAGCATCTCCCTATGATGTGATTATTCACACTGACAGATTTTAAGAGGACCTCCCCACATGAGCGTCATTTGAAAGCTGACCAATCGTCATCTCGCGCACTGTGCCTGAGATCTCGCAGGCGAATTCTCGCGATGTCAGCCATGTTTGCTCAATCTGTTGGTTGTTGTCATTGCATAATTCTTTATTTGTCGCGACTACACGGCAGTACAGGTCTCGTTTACTTATTGATGAAGTAAATAAATTACTTAGAAATCGGACTTAGGCAATTACGGGGCCTGTCAAGCGCGGTAAAGGTGCGATATTGGGGGTTGAAGCGGGTGCCTGTCGCTCAGTTCCAGCGGGAGTTGGACACCATGTGTGTTTAGTATGCGTTGTGGGGCCGCCTACCCCCCCCCCCCCCCTCCCGGCCTCCCCCCTCAACTGATTTACTGTGCCTGTGAGTCTGTTAAGCATCAATTTTAACATGAAGCTGCGCGGTTTATTTATATTGCGCGCGGACGTCCTAGCCGCGGTCGGCATCACACAGAACACCGAACAGGGAACAGGCGCGCAGGGATATACAGCTGGCCATAAACCTCAGTTCCGGAGAACAAATTTGTTTCTCTCCGGATAGCCCAGAGGCTTTTAGGATTTAAATTCAAGACGGAATATACTTATTTGACATGAATTGATCTAATATAATCTAAAGATACCTTTCCTAAGAGAAAAAAAAATATGGTTACGAATTGGGAGAGAAAAAAAAATGTAGGCTTAAAAACCCTATTGTCGCCCATAAGTGTACTTTCGGTGGGCGCACACATTTAATTCACCCTGGCCTCCTATTAACCAATCAGGATGAAGGACACTACGCGAGTCCCTACGTCACGGGAGCGGGTGATGGCTTACATGTGCATGTAAATACAGGCCAGCAGATACTGAGAGATTTCTTGCTTTGTGATGAATTCACCTGTGGAACATGCATATAAATGTGGTTTTGTAAATGAACTCTGGAAAAGAAAAGGGAACGTCCCTGATCAACTAATGTATTTTGTAGCTGACCCCCTACTGTTTGCGAAGAAGGACATGCGATCTTTATCCTGCGACAAGCACAGCCATGGCCACATCGGGGCTCGAACCACCCACCAATGAGCCGTTAGGCTCTCATGTGGCCACTGTAACCCACTGAGCTATTGGGGCGGGCCTACCAAGAACTACTCTTCAATATCGTAGTGGGGGATGCTAGCCTTTTTCAGAAAAAAAGTTTTCTCCGCCCCTAAGACCTCGACAAAAATACGTGATACATTTTGCAACAGCTTACCATGGCACTGGCTGAAGCAATTCGTTATTTTCCACAGTGGCTAAAAAAATCCCAACGGATTGCCAAACAAATATTTGCCCTGGGGGAAATATCCCCCTCTCGTGCGTTAATAGAGCGGGTTGCCGCGATAGAAAACCCGGATTTTGCGGATTTTTGCTGTAAAACGCCCCCACATAGCAGATTTTGGCGGTGGAAAAGGGGGGGGGTTGGTTTACCGCGGAACGCCTCCGCCCACAGTAATGTATTAATTACCCCCCCCCCCCCCCACGACGGGCCACATGATAAGTAAGCATACAGCGTCAGTGTGTTGACAGTCTTAGTACATCCACTCTGTCAGCAGCTCTTGAACTGTTTTAGCCTCCAGGGTAAAACTTCCTGGTGCGAAGGTACCGAAGCGCATCTTCAATGCTAAGAGGTTGTTCTCACCCACTTCGTCGGTTTGCTGTGTTGATTTAACGGCGTCGAGTTAAAGCGACAAGAGAGTCAGGTTATCGAACGTGGCATATTTACCATTTCGCTTTTCTCTATTAGTCATGGTTATCACACAGACGTCCAGAAGACCAGTTGATGAGCGCTATTAAGACGAAAATCCGTCTAATGTCGGTATGTTCGGTTTGCCTGTTTCTGTGTGGTTATGTGGGTGTGTATCCTAGGGGTCGAATCCAGAAGCTAAGGGTCGAATCCGGGTTTTGATGGCTCAAATAGCTAGGGTCAAATCGGGATCAGAGGGGTGACATCTAGATCTGAATAATCAAATCGGGACTTGAGAGGTAATTCGGGATCTAAGGGGTCTACCTTGATCCTCCGAATCCTAGGGGTTTAAGCGGAATCTGAAAGGTCAATGTAGGATCCTTGGGGTCAAATCGGGATCCTTTGGGTCAAATTGGGATCCTTAGGGTCAAATCGGGATCTTTGGGGTCAAATGGGGATCTTTGTGGTCAATTAGGGATCTGAAGAGTCAAACCGGGATCCTACAGGGTTAATCCGGATCCTAGGGGTCAAAGCACGATCTCAAGGGTCAAATCGGGATCGTAGGGGTCAATCCGGATCCTACGGCTCAAATCTGGACTGAAAAGTTAAAGCCTTCGATCTGGACCAAATCGAGCATTGTTTAATCCGGATCCTAGGGGTAAAATCAGGATTTCAAAGGTCAAATCGGGATCGTATGGGTCAATCCGGATCATATGGGTAAAATCTGGGTGTGAATCTGGGAGTCAAATTTGAATCTGAAGGTCAATCCGGATCATATGGGTAAAATCTGGGTGTGAATCTGGGAGTCAAATTTGAATCTGAAGGTCAAATCGGGATCTTATGGTCGAATCGGGATCTGAGGGGTCAATCTGGATCTTTGGTGCCCATCCGGATCTAAAGGGTCAAATCGGGATCTGAGGGGTCATTTGGGATCTTAGGGGTTTATTCCGCATCTGAAAGGTCAAATCTGGATCTGAGGGGTCGTATCCGGATACTAAGGGGTGGAATCTGGATGTTGGGGTTTAATTCGGATTTGAGGGGTTCAATCCCGATCCTAGGGGCGTCAATCCCGATCTGATGGGTCTAATCCGGATCTGAAAGGTAAAATCGGGGATCTGAGGGGTCAATCCGGATCTTAGGGGACAATCTGAATCTTACGGGTCAATCCGGAACTTAGGATTTAAATCACGATACTAGAATGGTTCCATTTTTTTTTTGAAATCGCTGTTACTACATGAATGAAGGTCGAGGACCCATATGTCGTGGAATATGTACAAATATTAGTGCCAAACGGCATCGAAATCGATAGTTTGAACGCGAAACAATAATAAAAAGCATGGTCAATCCCATTATAAAGCCTCGATACGCAAACTGACTGACAGCGCGTTGACGTTTCGGCTTAGGCCTATAACTTGGTCGATATTGCATGTAGACCACCGCGGTCGTTCTTATAATGTTCAACTTAGACCTTTCTACTTCACTTCACTAATAAACGTGCAATAATGGCGAAGTATAGCAAATTGTTGGTGGTTTCGTCAAGCCATAACTGAAGGACAAGTGTCTCTATCGCCTAGCTATTGACCCTAGAACACGTTCGCATTTAGCTCAACGCTAAATATGGCCTACACCGGCCAATCCCATAACCTCGATTTTCGTCCACCGTCTCACGCTATGCTTCATTCCGTCTCGTTCGTCACTTAGTATGTTTACTAGGCGCATTTCTTTGGGCCACGTTCGGTATCCCGCCCGGGACCCGCAACACGTGACAGGGAACTTCCGGGTGTGCCGACAGGAATATGCCTATTCCAATGAAATGCACACACCGTTCACATCTGGTGCACGTAGGGGGCACCGGAACCAACCTACTCTCATCACCTTTCAATCAGCCGCCGTCTTCTCCCGAATGACCCGTGATGTTTTGAACGGGGCACATCGGCATACCGAATGGATGCGTGCGCACCCATGCCCGGGTGAAAGAAGTGTCGGGCGGTTTACCGATGTGCGTATTCGGCCCACCGCAGGGATACACCCGGGTTACCAAAGAAATGCGCCCACTGTGGCAATATGATTGTTACATGGCCTATCTCTCTCTTAAAGCCGACTCTTTGCTTGTGGTGTCAGCTGGTTTCCTTTGACGCCAAGCACATGTCCCTTGACTTGTAAACATTTTCTGTAACCATGTTCACACACCTTAAAGCACATTATGTCACTTATTTTAATTTGACGTTATGAATCAATTATGAGTTATATATATATATACCTTTTAATATGATTGGTCAGAATTTTTGACACGTCGATATTCCAGTGCAAACAAATATCATGGTTTATTATGTTCAATTAGATCCGATTAGTTTATTAGATTAAATTCTTCTTCCAAAATGACGGCCCCTGCCTCTCCGCCGGCTCGCCGCTCCCAACGCACACGCGTGTGACATACATGTCAGCATACATATGCCGTCTGTGTAATTTTCTACCGCGATTAAATTATTGTTATACTCTTTGTCCAAAAGTCTCGATTCATTACAATTAGGATTAACTACGGTCTAGGTGTCGACTGAACTGATCGATCCGCGGAACGGAAACCGTCAAACCAGCTCTCTCGATAGTTTCACGGCTTCCAGCAAAACGGTTTCCGTGCTTCTCCTGTCGTACAGTCAATTCGGCAAACCCGTTTTGGTTTCATGCAAATCGAACACGCTCTAAGTAAAGACTCACACCCGAACACTTTCATCGCCGTCATATGCATGACACAGCCACAATGTCCATATTAACAACCCCGAACCTGATGTTTGCAGTAGCGTTGATGTAGCTTTTGTAATGCAACTTACAGGCACATGAACCAGCCCCACCCCAGGCCAACGCCGTATGCCGGGTTAATCGTAATTATTGATGCAGTTTGAAATCGAAATGTTCTGTTATTAACGGAAGGCAAATAGGTATGTCGGTGACATTCACACCTTCTTATTTAAGGATGCTTGTTTTTGTTTTACACTATAGTTTATTTTCCCCAATTAGCCGCGTGTCTGTTCGGGACGGCTTCAGACTGGGAGTTCCAGTGCCACTGTGCCGGTGGCGCCACCTGTGATCCGGACACGGGAGTCTGTCCGGGAGAGTGTGCTCAGGACAGTCCTGGTCTGTTCACCTGGAGCGGAGAGGCCTGTCAGATAGGTAAGGGGTGATCGACACCGCCTGTCTATGGTATCAATTGGATGACACACATATATCCGTTGAATTAACTTTGCGGTCAAGCGTGTAAGTTATACGTTTGTTTTGGCAAGTAGTCCATGTACTACAACACGATGGCCGCCCATACAGACATATTGCTAATGATCATAACGTGAAACATAGAGCGGAACATATACGATAGGCACATTAGAGTCTGTACCTAACATATGAGTTATGTGTCAAAGAGGCACCGTGGAAGTGTTTGATGACGCCGACACGCTGTATCTACATCTAACTGCCACTTACAGATCATATCGAATGAACCATAGTGATCAACGGTAAGAGGCATGGTGGACCCATATTGGTGTGTATACTTTAGGTGTCGACCTAAAATATAATTAACCATTAGCCAAGATGAGAGTGCAAATGATCTCTCCGTACGTGTAGCTTAGTTGGTAAGCAGGCTGAGCTACAGATCATCAGGTCGTGGGTGCTAAGCCAGCTACCTTAATTTTGGCGTGAGGCTCTTTCAAATTGTTCTTTTCATCCCACCGATTCGCGGCCGACACGATAACACGACCAAATATGTATTCTGATAAAGCGGCCTATATGTACTAGTTAAAGAACGAGCTGGAGTGCATTCGCCAAAAATAAAGCACGAGACGCGATAGTAGTTTATTTGGGGAACAGCTCCTGTGTTGAGTCCTTGAGGCTATTACGCTTTGGCAATGCCTGTTCTTGACAAGTTTTTGACAAGTTCTTGACAAGTTAAACATGCGAAGGTTGTATCCCACCGCTGCCACCATGTAAAGATGTGACACGTCTTTATAGTTTCCAGTCTTTATGTAAGTTACTAGTTAAAGAACGAGCTGGAGTGCATTCGCCAAAACAAAGCACGAGACGCGATAGCGTCGAGTGGTTTATTTGGGGAATGCACGACAGCGAGTTCTTTAACGTATTTATAAAATTGTTATAACAAGGCATGACATGCACTCACGTTTGGACATAGGAATTGACTATTGTGTCAATTGCACTGCCCGACGAATACATGAGGCACATTGTGGAAACAGCGCTTCGTCATTGTGAAGCCCCAGCGGGAGGGTAGGGGTTGGAAGGCGTGGATGAAGTAGACATTTTGGAAGTCATTGCTTCTTAGTTTCGAGAAAACATCGCCCCCTGAATAGCGACATGACGGATATAATGAGAAATGTATGCAATCGATAACTGTGGAATTTCCATATATTTTAAGATTTCTGATTTATCCCCCGCCCCTTTGGTGCTTAACATTGACTTACGCATTCGATTCTTTGTCTTGAAATTGGCAAGTTCTGTCAACACCAGCCAACTCGGCTCCGCTCAGCAGAGCTCGACTGATTATACAGTGACACTTGACGAGTCAATATTAACAGCTGTTCTTTATCTAGATAATGCCCAGTTTTTCCGTTCATTATTAAAATAAAGCACTGTTTTGCCGTTCTTTATTGGAATAACGCACACTTACGTTAATACAACACGGCTAGGTTTGTTTTTCGATCCATTCTTCAAGATAATGAACACTTAAGACAAAGGAGTGACGTCACACAACTTTTTAATGCAAGTGCCCGTTAGGTGAGTGAGGTGGTGTGGCAGGCGTATGACAGACAAGCTACTTCATTAGCATATATCAAGGGCGTAGAAAGTAGTCCCTAATAAAGTTCACATATATTTAAATATATGGCTTGATATATCATTACAGACATTTTGGAAGTCAGTGCTTCTTAGTTTCGTGAAAACATCGCCCCCTGAAAAGCGATATGACGGATATAATGAGAAATGTATGCAATCGATAACTGTGGAATTTCCATATATTTTGAGATTTCTGATCTAACCCCCGCCCCTTTGGTGCTTAACATTGACTTCTGCATTCCATTGTTTGTTTTGAAATTGGCAAGTTCTGTCAACACCAGCCAACTCGGCTCCGCTCATCTCAGCTCGACTGATTATACCGTGACACTTGACGAGTCAATATTCACAACTGTTCTTTATCTAGATAATGCACAGTTTTTCCGTTCATTATTAAAATAAAGCACTGTTTTACCGTTATTTATTTGAATAACGCACACTTACGTTAATACGATACGGCTAGGGTCTGCTTTTCGATCCATTCTTCAAGATAATGAACACTTAAGACAAAGGCGTGACGTCACACAATTTTTTAATGCGAACTAATACCTCTCAATATATATGAATACAGGAATATATTTCTGTATTCCTGTATGTTGAGAGGGATAAGTCTAAATAGATCGAATCGATATATCATCAAGTGCAATAAATGACATTTATAACCATCGAGAAAATTCATCTTCATTTGTTGGTAAACATATGGATTCAACAATAATAATGTCACAAGTCTGCAAATAAATATGTAAATAATGTGGGTATAAAGCGAAGATGCACATAAATAATATATTCATAGTGATAACTATCTGGATATCCAGGGCCGTGGTAAGCCCACCGGCCAGACCGTGTTGTTAAATACAGTGTACAATGATGAGTCCTTCGATGAGAAGGTCATTGGCAGTCGTTGATCGCTCAGCGGTATGTCTGCTTTCACCTTGACGCGGACACAGCGCCATGTGTAGTAATACCATGTATACAAACTGTTCCACCAGGTAACGTGGCTCGTGGTAAGTCCACCAACCAGACGGGAACGTACCAAGGATTGTACAGTGATCAGGCTGTCGATGGGTTGGTCATTGACGGTACGCACACCAATCAACAGTTTGTCTGCGCTCACCCTGACGCGGGTTTGGGAAACTACGCCAAGTGGACCGTGGACCTCGGCGGCGATTACGTCATCCACAATGTCACGGTCTTCAACACCAACGATGTCGGTGGTGAGTTACTTTTAACTATTTAATCAACCCAGGAGGATTTGATACCAACGGATGAACTACTGTTCCAGTTTAATGTTATAGTCTTTACCACAAAGCCTACTTACTAACGCCTGTTCTACGCCTTTTCATGTTCTTGGCCTGCATGTTTTCAAAGATGCTCTGACTTGTGTTGCCATCATTTCACCAATCACAATCATTACGTCAGTCGGTTCAGTGAAGACTTCTGTTAATGAGGAAAATCTATGGTGTCAAAAGTTGATGCATATGGGTTTGCGACTTGCGCTCTTTGATCACCTGTCAAACTCTAACGTCTTAAGGACGTCGATATGGAGAACCACGATTTGATTTCGGGACGTTGAGATGGAAACATCTGTATAACGTGTTATATATACACGTCGTTGAAGGTATTTGTACCCTTCGCTGATGTGACTTTCTCCTGACGCTTTGTCAGTATTAGTACTGTTAGATCTGCTGACGTAATCTTAGCGAAATGAACATTTAACGTACAGCGAGGAACAATAAAACAGTCGTGATCGCTCTGCACAGTGGACGGATTATTAGAAACAAGCAAGGGACAGTTCCCGTCGCCATGTTTTTTGCTAACCGTAAACTACTGCTCCTACTCTAGCTCGATCTGGATTATTCGTGAGATAATGTGAAGAAGGGTCTATTACACAGCTATTATGCGATATATCCTGTCATAAGAAATAAAAAAGAGAAAATGCATAGCCTCATTAACTATGAGACAATCGCTCTTGGCTTCAAAGTGCATGTGAATTTAAGTTATAATTTGTTATTAAATTGGCGAGCGGAAGTGTCGTCATCGTGACGTCACGGGGGCCAAAACCACGGCTCCTGCAGTTCCATCAATATTAGGCTTAGCGATAACTATCTTTAACACGTTAACGGGGCCCGTCATGAGACCTGTAGGCATGCAATGCCGCTTTAATGAGCTCGTTGGTCTAAATTGGACGACTATCCTGATAGCGCCTACAGTGACCTAAATAGCGCCTACAATAACCCATTTACCGCCTACATTACCCATTTGGACTTCATAGCGCCTACTAGTCCGGGCAGCTTTTACAGAATCAGGGGTCAACCCGAAACAAATTGCGATAGTAATCAAACCCCTTTTTCTCATTCCTTATGTATCTGGTAATAGCATTTCCAAAATCTACCAAAATCTATTCATTGGAACATATTTTTTGCGGGCGTAGTTTACCCTACCCCGAAAGGACCAGCATGGATTACGTATTGACCTTACACGAAGTGGCAGGAATGCTTTGTAATTGAGACCCCTACTACGAATTTAGACCTTCGTAGCCTACCCCTACTATATCTCATGGAGTGTTATTTCATCTACCAAATGCAACAAACAAAAATAAAATATCTTCGATATTAGAATTTCTACATATTTTTTAATGGGGGACCCCTCCCCAGGATTTGCGGCTGTCTATCGACACCGTACATTTGCACAGAGCGCCGGATGGGTCTCAAGTGTGACAAATTGGAACTTTCTATAAATTGTCCGATCCACAATTTAATCGACTATATACGCGTTTTATCTTTGGGCAGATCTACCACCGTGCCGGTCTAGATAGGCAGGGTAAAAAGTGGGGAGGCTCTATCTGCACCGTTTCACTTTTAATAAGTGAAACGTTATAGGCAAATGAGGTGTGCCTCACCCCCAACATCGGGGAAGGGAGGGGAGGTATTTATGTTCCTCCGGAATGGGCTTTTCATTTGACCTTGACCTTGAACTACGAATGATGAAAATAATTCTTCGTGAACTGGGAATGACGTAGAAAGCGACCGTCGTGATTAAGGATTTTAATTATTCGTGAAATGGAAATTTTAATATTAAATAACGGTGAATCAGCAAATCGCCAATCTATAACACGCATCTGTCCTTTCCTTTGTATGCGGGCATTGCTCGTTTTAATTCATCGTGACCTATGAATCAAGAAATTTATTAAGACAAAAATCTACGATTTTCGCTTTATGTCGGTGTGTTTGGTCTGTCTGTCTGCCTGTCTGTCTGTCGGAGCATTATCTGTCGAATGCCTAAAGATATCGTTCTCTTCTTTTACCAAAACATTCCGACAGCCCATCGACAGGTCAAGTTCGTGGATGGGCAATATAACTCAAAGGTCAACGTCACGATGACTCAGCTCCTCAAAGTATTTATCGCCACTGACATCAGATTTGACGTAGGATGAAAAGTTTTCGCGCCACAGGCTCTTGAAAATTTAAAATTTGGGTTTTTTTTTTTTTATAAAGTTTGAAATATCGACTCCGCCTTCTGCAGAGACCATGCCACGGCCCACCGTCAGGCTAAGTTTGTAGATGGGCAATTTAGGTCAAAGGTCAAGGTCAGAGGAATTTTTCAAATTTCGCTTAACCATTGAAAGATACGACCAAAAATTGGAAAAATCACTACAGCTGTCTCAGTTTTCATTTAATGACGCTCACAATTATTTCTTTTATTGGGCCCATAGGTACCTTATATATGGTCTGACAGTTATGAAAATCGGTCAAATAGTTTTTCTGTGAAAAATTATCAAAGTTTAACATGGGATCCTAAGGGAGCATTTTGGCGGGAACATGGTGTCCTCAATTTCTCCATGAAGGGGACAAGTCAGACAAACAACACCTTACGTGGAACATAAAATTATTATGTGAGCGCCTTGTGCTATATCGGTCCAGGTCACGTATCCAAGGTCAAGGTCACAGCAAGGTCAAGGTCACGAAACATGTTATCCTGCGTAACTGGTAACTTAAGGCCTCTCCCATCGCCAAACTTGATGCCTTCCAAATATTGGGTGTCTTCCCACCCCAAATATTGGATGTCACCCCTCCCCAACCGGGGGTGTCTTCTCTCCCCTAATTCGGGGTGTCCCCCCCCCCCCATTAACTTGCCTTACCCCTCTCTGTACTTGCGGTGTACGTGAAAAACCTGGGGTGTCTTCCCTCTCCTAATTAGGGGTGTCTCCCCTCCCCTATCTTTCGGCATCAGCTGAATTTTGAAGGTCTCCCCTCCCCTAACTTGGGGTACCGCCCTGACTTTGGGTGTCTTCCCTCCAATAACTTTGGGTACCATCCAAACTTGGAGTGTCTGCCCTCCCTACTATCTCAGTCTCGCCTCCCCTAACTTAGAGTATGTCCCCTCTCCTAACTCCTTAAACCCCCTAACAACCGCCCCCACCCTTTCCCCTAGTATCATCTGTACCGATAATTACCGATTACCGATCCACTAGTATACCTCCCATAACTTGATCATTATCTAATGCATTTTTGGAGTCTTCAACTAAGCGCATCAGTAGGCTTTTACAGCTGTGTCCCTTTCTAAACCCAGACAGTCTGGGCGATAACCTGGGTTCGATAAAGGACATAAGCTGGTCACACAATATTTTTTCATATATCTTGGAGATACAGGGCAGAACACTAACCGGCCTGTAGTTTTCCTTATTTAAGTTGTCATTCTTCTTGAAAATGGGTGTGACTTCAGCGTATTTTAGTTCTTTTGGAAACTAATTAATCGTCATATTTAACACGTACCTTAATGGCTCACACAGGATGGCAGCTCCCAGCTTGATAAGCTTCGGAGGTTTCTTGTCGTAGCCACTAGCCTTCGACACGTCAATGCCTTTAAGTGCATTGTATATTTCGTGGCTACTTACTACCCGAAAGTTAAACGTTTCCGTTATGCCTTGGTTACCTTCCTTTATAGCCAAAACGGATTAATGGTCTTTGTGATAAAGAAGGGTTTCGTCTATTGGTTGATCATCTGGTATGTCATCTTGTTGGCCTATGACTTTGGCAACGTCTATGAAATATTGATTAAATATGTCACTTACCTTTGATGGATCTGATAATATTTCGTCTCGCTCTTTCAGAAATACGTTTCCGCTGCTTGCGTTTTTTCTTGATATCAGTGGTTTTACAACTTTCCAGAATTCCTTACCGTTAGTCGTAGCTTCGCTACATTTCCCCTTTATGTACTTTTGCATGCTTACTTTCCGAAGATGTCCTAGGTAATGTAAGTCGCCCATGGTTTCATTACTATTGCAATTTGTTTTGGGTACATCCCTATTTTGCCCGGATTAACAGCGACCACATTGTCATACGTAGCACCAGCAATGGCCTACTTAGGGTCTACCGTACACACGTTGCCCACGTGGCGCCTAATGTGGACAATTTACCCTACATAGCGCATACAATGAGATACATAGCGCCTACAGTATGAACATTGCCCCACATTGCGCGTACAATTCGCAAATTGCCTTACATAACGCCTACAGTGACTTACACAGCGCCGACACCGCCGACGTTGCCCTACATTACGCGCCTACATTACACAAGCGCCTACAGCGCGCAAATATCCTTATATAGGGCGTATAATTACCTACTGCATTTATTACACACTTTGACCAACGTAGCGTCAACAGCGCGTAGAGACCTACAGTATGTTCGGATTGCCTAACGCGTGCGTACGCCCGATGTCGTCATCCGTATTTCCCCTTAGAACGGTTGAATAAGTGTCTAGAATGGTGTGATTTACTTTTGTGCGAGAGATTTGCTCCGTCAACGTCCACTCCGAAACACGTGACAGCCACGTATAACGCCTCAAATATTAGGTGTATCACGTCGGAACCGAGCGCACCGGAAGAGCGCCGTCGACTCCATACGGCTCAGTGTATGGAGGTGGGTGTCATGGGTCCAATACTGACGTCGCCATAATGTTACCGCTAAAGACACGTAGCGGCACGTATTAGGCGGGGCCAAACGCATCGGAAAGTGGACGGTCGATTTCATACAGTACCAGCCGACACACAATTCCCAATTTGATGTGGGTAGATTATTACGATATTAGGTGATACATATATTTCCCATCAAGATTATTTTCCTGTCAGTAACTAGTAACCATACATTCACGGTTGAGTTGGGGCGTTATATTGGCCACCAATAGCTCAAGCCGACTCAAGATTATACTCATAAAGACCTTAATGCATACTTCTATTGTTTCCTCGGAGTGTTTTGCCGGTAAGGACCTGCGAACCATGAACAGGAGGTCATTATTTTCTTACAGCTGGTCACTATTGCCCCAGCGCGTGTCATTATAGTTCCGTCACAAATAATGACCCAAGCATAACAGCCTGCATCCAAGCCTTGAAACAAAATATTATGTGTCTGTGGTGTCGTGTGAGTTTATACGTTTATTTAGAACATAATTACTTAATTCCATGTCTATATACAAAACGTGTGTCCTGCGTGGTTATTACAGCTAAATAGGCCGCAAGAGCAGAACATTGAGTGATTGCCCCTTGGTTGTAAAGAAAACTGCGACCATGACTTATACATACACATCCATACATATTCGGAACAGAGCCAACGGCAGATTAGTTCACTATCGATTGAATGGGATGCAAGCGAGACTGCGCAAACACAAAGCTATCACACAGAAAGTAGGATTAATACATGTAACACGGAACGGATGACAAAAACCCTCTGCAAGTTGCAACAACTATGCATCTATGCAGTAATTGGACCAGCAAGATTACAAGAGAGGGACAATTATGACCTATCGCTCAAATAATCCGCTCCACCGAATCCTCCTCAGAGGAAGCCATATAACTAATCATTAACCATATTGTTTTTCCACAATCCTCAGAAGTCATATTCGGCATCCGATCGTTGTGAAATTGATAATCATTTCTCGTTATTTCTCATCTCTAAGAATTCTTCTTTCGCTTTTCAAATCTCATAATTTCCGCTTGACTCGCTGCGTTGCTAGTTTTCACGTCCAAAGTGTTCAGTTTTTAACGGTTATCCCTCCTTTTGTCGTTCAGGTCTACATTACGGGTCTTGCTATAACCTCCAATCTTTCGTCAAGAAATTCAACGGACTTCTCAGCCATTATCGGCATGCGCGCCGAGCGTTCCTTTGTTGCCTTTGTTGTCATTGCTGCCACTTCCTGCCCGCTGCCGTCTTTATTGCCTAAGTTCTGGCGACAAACTGTAACTGACAATATTAGCCTTTTTCTTTTCGCTACCCGTGCTGCTTGTCCCATTGCGTTCCCTGATATCTTCCCCACTAGTTTTATGTTGATTTCTTTTTGCATATCTGCCTAAAAATTCTTCTATATGATATCAAATCGGGTGATAGACGTTTAGATATTTAGTACTTATTGCTTACTGCATTGCATTTGTTAATGCCCCTCCATATACCCACTAGGCAGGGTTTGGCTGGCCGACTTCGATGTGGTTGTGGTGGACGGATCATCCAGGTCCCACACATGTGGTCAGTATACAGGAATCGTACCTCAGGCCTCCACGAGTAACGCCTGGATAGGTACAGCCAACATCAGCTGTGACGCACATCCGATCGGCAGATACGTCATCATAGAGAAGACCGGTAGCAGTGGCCCTCATATAATGACGCTGTGTGAAGTTGTTGTCACCGGACATGAGTACCACAGTAAGTATCCCACCTTTATACTTTCCCTTTAATCAGCATATTTAAGTCACGCCTTGATTTCTTTGATGTGTTTTCTCATTCAGTAAATAAAAGGCTTTAGAACCAATTGCGATATTACTGATACATACGAAGCAGAAAAATGATCACACAAACTTATGCGTGCATTAGGATATTTTGTTTAGTGTACAGTCAAGGTATCACCATAACGTTGCACAGGTTATGATGAGTGGTCCCAGGACTGTTCTCTTGACCTTGTGTTCCACAGGTTGTGATCAGTGTCTCCAGGACTGTTCTCTTGTCCTTGTGTTCCACAGGTTGTGATCAGTGTCAGGACTGTTCTCTTGTCCTTGTGTTCCACAGGTTGTGATGAGTGTCCCCAGGACTGTTCTCTTTTCCTGGTGTTTCACAGGTTGTGATGAGTGTCGGGACTTTGCTCTTGTCCTTGTGTTCCACAGGTTGTGGTGAGTGTCCACAGGACTGTTGTTCTGGTCCTGATGTTCCACAGGTTGTGATGACTGTCAGGATTGTTCTCTTGTCCTTGTGTTCCACAGGTTGCGGTGAGTGTCAGGACTGTTCACAGGTCATTGGATGTCGCTCGTGTCCTGCTCCTGGAGTAAAGAGGCCGCAGTGCACGGAAGGTAAATCTAATTTCGCTACTTAAATAATTGTAATATTACCCTGTAACACAAACTGCCCTCGACAACAATTCTTCCACTGAGATAGTTAACAGCTTTGTCAATGGGAATGATATATTCCGGTATTAGTACATAAATATAAGTATGTAGTGTACTAGTAATAGACGGACATGTTCCAAGCCCTTTTTGTGTATGACTGGTTGGTGGGAAAGTGGCTTTCTGGTTTGCTGCGTCATAAAAACTCGGGCATCGTTAACATTTTGACCTTTTGCCATGATAGCGCATAAATTTGTTATAGAGTTAGCAAGATTAGACCGTATGTCTAGAAGATTTTTTCCAAAATATATCTATTATATACATATACACGTATACCCCATAACTTCCCAAATTGTAGCCTTTCTCTACATTGGCTTTACGTTACAGAGTGTGACTACAGGACGTACGGCCTGAACTGTGCTGAGAGCTGCAGTGGACGTTGTGGGACCGGCGACCCCTACAGCTGTTCACCCAGTGACGGGTCGTGTCCCGGCGGGTGTCAGGAGTGGTACACGGGAACCGACTGCGGCGTCTGGATAAGTACGTATGGCTGCGGCGATCCTCCCATAATGATGAACATTTGGCCATTGCTTTATTTCACAGTATACGTTCCTTAGTTTCCAGCGGCCAATCGCATGTGCAGTATGAATTGGACTCATTTGAATTGGTGCTAGTATACGAAGGGACATAACTTCAGATCAGACTATTGACTGTACAGATGTGTTCAATAACGCCTTAAGACATTGCGCTAAAAGGTGTTGCAGAAAGATCCTCCTCCGCTCTACATGTGCTAATGTTCAAAATTGTAACATAATTGTGGCACATCAAATGAATCCATAAGGCTTTGAAGCGCTTTGAATTAATATTTACTTTTAAATTCAACATGATTAGGTCATATATAGATCTGTGAAACCTATCCTGAAGGTGATAAAACTTTATGCCTGCTGGGTGAGATGTATCTCAGATTAAACAGTGTCGCTGGTGCGGGATTTGGAGCCTGATCCTGAGCCTGAAGTGTCGGACACCTGGAAATTTCTTTCCTTTGGCCAAATTTAGCACGCATGGACACAAAATCAGCCAAGAACACCAGTATCTCATTTTATTTTAAATTATATTGTCTTTGTTGAAACGTGACTCGCATCGTTATTATGTGCGGTAACTGTTCTTACACAAATTTAATGGGTCAATACGCAACGTGAAACACTTAATTACCTTGAAAGGGCACGATTTACCAGTCTCACAATCGGTTTCATTAATCGTTCAAATTTATGTCAGTGGCAAAGAAGCAAAGTATAATTCATACCAATATCAGTATAAAAATTGTATAATAACAGTGGCTGTTAGTCAAGACTGAATAGTAAATAGCATGTACCATTGTGACACACTTGGCAAACGTGTTGTTCCAGATCGCCCGCGTAATAACGGCGAGAACGTGACTCTCGGGCGCGTTGGAAGTTCGTCTGTGGAGGTAGTCTGGGAGCAAAACAAGGACCTACCTGCGGGAGCGGAGACTCACTACGGCTACAGCATCAGCTATAGGACAGGTGACTCCGGCGACACAGTCGGCCAGAACATCCCGCATACCAGTGGCGACACCTGGCAAATGGAAACCATATCCGGTCTGACACCAACCACCATCTATGACTTTAAAGTGGGGCAGTACAGAACCTTGGCCGGCATAAAGGAGTACGGAGAGATTTTAGACGGACCAACAGTCACGACTCTGTCTATCGGTGAGGTTAACACCTGTAAAAGAGTTATCTTTTCGTATACAGCCATTACCGCCCCATGTTATTGTTCACCGGTGAATCTCGATAGCCGAGTACAAATCCTCTTGCAATGTTTGCTATAATATCCAAGCTTACTTGCTTACGGACGCTATGAGTGATCGTTATAAGACGGCATTAAAACCTGTAGACGTACCATGGTGACAAGGCATGAATTGGAACCTGCTATGTAGTTAACGAACGAGCTGAAATAAAGTACGGGACTCGACAACGTCGCTTTTGATTGTGAATAGCCTTGCACACACTTGTGTGTTAGACGCAATTATTGCTGTTATGACCCAAACCATCAATGCATTTTGCGCACTGAATCTTCTGATGGTGTCCGTCCAACATTTCTAACTATGACCATGATTGTTTGTACAACAACTAGTTTCTTTTCATATTTCTTGATGAACCAAATTGTAGATGCGTCCCCGACGACAAAACTCACAACCCTCACGGAAGGTGAGTGACGCCCCTAACCAAGTTAGTTATCTAAATGTGATACTGTTTGTAACTATGTGGTGTGGATTTGTTTATCCTTCTTGACATGCACAACTTATTGTTTTAAATTGTACCCCAATTCATACCTTTTAATTTTGTCTCTCGTCCTTCTGTCCTGATCAGCAACTGTCCACCGGCAGCTTGTGATGTGACGGATGGAAAATATGAAGCACAATGCCGAAATGTAAATAGACGCATAAGGACAGCGTTATTCGTTCACGTTATTCAGAAGATCCCACAGTCCTTCTCTTCGCCTTGCTGGGCTGTGCTGTGGTCGTCATGGTGATCCTGGGGACGGCGCTGGTCGTGATCGTTGTCAGGCACCATGGGTGTCACGGGGTCTTCAACCCGTCTCCAACCAATCATCGACCAACGTCGGTCGCGATCCCGCCAGCTGAGGAGACAAGGCGATCCACAGCGCCATCTAGTGAGCCGGCCGGGGTACCAAGCGAATTTATCCGTCAGGGGAACATGGAGGATAGTTACCTAACCCTGATCGAGATGGTTTGTATATATACTCAAAATAGGAGAAGTATCTTGCAAATTATTTTGAATGATCGCAGAAGGAGTGGCATTATAGTGTTGTATTAAAGCGATGAGTCGACATGCGTGGCCTGTAAATATAATATAAATAGTCATGAATTTCAACTATATCACAAAAGAAACTTATTTTTAAGGCAATAAGGCTTGTAAGTGCAGAATTATTCATTCGCACATTTTATCGCATCTTTTCAACTTTACAGGAGCCCCCGTACGTCAATCCGGAAACCATATACGCCGACATCATGGATCCCAGTACCTGAACCCGGGATCAGTGTACGCTGACATCAGGAATCCCAGTGTCTGAACCAGGGATCAGTGTACGCTGACATCAGGGATCCCAGTACCTGAACCAGGGATCAGTGTACGCTGACATCAGGAATCCCAGTGCCTGAGCCAGGGATCAGTGTACGCTGACATCAGGGATCCCAGTACCTTAACCAGGGATCAGTGTACGCTGACATCAGAGATCCCAGTGCCTGAACCAGGGATCCCAGTACCTGAACCAGGGATCAGTGTACGCTGACATCAGGGATCCCAGTACCTGAACCAGGGATCAGTGTACGCTGACATCAGAGATCCCAGTGCCTGAACCAGGGATCCCAGTACCTGAACCAGGGATCAGTGTACGCTGACATCAGGAATCCCAGTGCCTGAGCCAGAGATCAATGTACGACATCAGGGATCCCAGTACCTGAACCAGGGATCAGTGTACGCTGACATCAGGAATCCCAGTGCCTGAGCCAGAGATCAATGTACGACATCATGGATCCCATTTAATTCGCATATTGGTCGCCACTGATACCAGTTGAAGAAACCTCGGTCGATCAGTTTGGTACAGAATGTGATGCAACCACAATATATGGTATACAATATGTCATAACTTTGATGCACAGGTTTAAAACACATTCTTTTGATGGCATTGCTAAATAGTATCAAAGATTTGACCATGTATGGTATATACAATTGCGTCAGAAGTATTAAACAGCGATATATTTAGTAAAGACGCCTGGCTTTCTTCACAATCTTGTATAAAATATACTTGAATTTCATTGAAGAGAGAGACAGCAACCGTCGATTATTATATTAGCATCAACACTATTAGGCCTATCTTATATCTGGTTTGGAGTTGTTTATGTTGAAGTGAGTGCGTTACAAGAGATCAAATGATTTACGATTAAAAATATAAGGTATGCCAATCGTCTAATTGAATAGACTTTAACCTCCACAGTTGCCATTGTGCTAACGCCGCCACAATGCGCGAATTACATAGCTTCATTTTTATATGTGTAAAATGTTGCTAAATTCTTGGACGGGCATGAAAGTTCACATTAGATGAAATGTGGAGTGCCGTACTTTTCCATGGATTCCGCATTCGAATAACTACCAGACAGTGTTTCGATTACAGCATCATTAATAGTTTCGTTACCATAAAGTGGTAACTTGAACAATGTATGTATCTGCACGTGTGCTATAGCTTCGTTGCATGAAGCCGTGCCAACTGAGTGCCGATGGAAGACATTGTTTTCATTAAAGGCATATATGTATAATGTTTTTAGTTAGGTTGAGGCTGTTTATTACACGACTATCATTTTATTGTTTCACGTCCTGTGGACATTGATCCAAAACTGTTTGTGAGTTCAGCCAAATGTATACCGAAATTAATTTGTGCATGTTTTACATTAAACTAAAACGATATAAACATGTAATTGACATATTTGGAATGGTTCTGGATTGTGGTGTGCCTAACCTACTCCCGTACTTTTAGAGGGTCCTGCTCCCTTTCACTCACTTCAGACAGTCAGCTAGCTCGATGCGAAAGAAACCTCTGTGTGTATTTATCTATGCCCGGAGTATGACCCTTGCGGCTCATCCTCCGTGCTAAAGCCCAATCACCAGGCTTCTGACATTCCTGGTCTGATATACAACAGTGGGCGCATTTCTTTGGGCCAGGTTCGGTATCCCGCCCGGGAACCGCAACCCGTGACAGGGAACTTCCGTGTTTGCCGATAGGGACATGCTTAGTACCAAATAAATGCACACACCGGTCACATCCGGTGCACGTAGGGGCATTGGAAGCAACCTACTCTCATCACCTTTCAATCAGCGACCATCTTCTCCCAAATGTCCTGTGCTGTTTTGAACGGGGCACATCGGCATACCGCACCCATACCCGGGTGAAAGAAGTGTCGGTGAGCCGATGCCTAATGTGCGTATTAGGTCCACCGTAGGGATACACCCGGGTTACCAAAGAAATGCGCTATATCACTCTGCCAGCAGAGGGCGCTCGTTCCTCACATCACCTCCGCCCCACGTCACCGCCCACCTCACGGTTGATCCCAACGGTTCTGGGGTCACGAATGGTCTTAGAGTTTTTTTTAGATTGAATCTTGAATTTTCAATGCATAATTTTGAAAAATTAGACATTCCGTTTTTGATTGATCACAATGGAAGAGTTAAGCGCGAACATATTTCAAAGTAACACGGGGTCAAAGTTTAAAAACCCTTCACGCCTTTGACCTCGACCGCATTCGACAATATAGTTCGAAAGTAACATGGCTTCAAATTAATCAAACCCAAATGCATTCGTCAGGTATGGTACCAGTAGCACAGTAAATGCTCAACAATGTTGTATTTGATGCCAAACTGCGATTAGATTCATTTATATTTTCGCGTATCGAGGATACTTCTGATGGATAAATTTGATGTGGGGCAGAGGGACTATGGCGCAAGCGTAACGCCCTCTGCCAGGAGATCGGTGCCCTATGACACTGTTATAAGGTTTTAATATCACGTACAATACACGACTCTAATAGGGAAGAATCGCAGAGTAGTTTAGAAGGTACGTTTAAGCTATGCAGTAGGCATACAATCCCGGGAAATTGGAAAACAGAAAGAGTATCTGAGAAGTGATACAATTACCTTGAGGTGAACTTTTGCCGTTATAGCTCCATACCATCTCTCAAGAACAGGCATGTTAGAAGTTTTAAAGAGAACAGCCGAATTCTGTATCCCGCGAAATTGAAATAAATTTTGGACGCCTGTAAAACAGCTCGGTTTGGATATCAAACCGATAAAGTAGTAATATAGTCAGGACAACCTAGGGATATACCCAGAACAAATTGCAATAGTAACATAACCTGTCGTTTCTCATTCCTTAGGTATCTAGGAGTGACATGTCCAAAATCTATTGATTGGAACATATTTTTAAGGGGGTGGCTTAGTTTACCCTCTTAATCCCATAAAAAGCAACGTATTTTAAATAAACGAATGGGCAGGACAGCGAGGCAGTTGAGACTCGCACTACGAATTACTACATACCCATATGGCCAATGTGAGAGAGTTACTTAATCTACAAAATACAACAAACTTAGATCAAATATCTCGTGTACATGCACTATATAAAATTGGAAAAGGCAAGATTATTGAAGAGTAAAAAAGATACCATACATGACATACAAATTGTCAAGTTAATAAAATGAAATAAAAACTTCGCCAGTAATTGGCTGAACGTATCGCCAATAAGCGTGAACAGACCGCGTGACCCTATTATCCGTTGGCGTAACCAATTGCCATGTACATAGGTGAAATACATCCACATGTGCATAGGCGGAACACATTGCCCTGTACGAAGGCGGAACACATCGGCATGTACATTTCAATTGAGCTGATTGCTCTTATAGTTTAGCCAGGGAAGGTGAGAGGACATCCGCCATGCTCAGCAACACATCATCAATAACATTCATAACTTTCATATTTAAATGTCTTGACACTATGTATATAATTAAGCTTTATTCTGAATCGCAATCATTCAGTTGATCAAATCAAAGCGAATTAGTGAAAAAACATAAAAGTAATATAAACAAATTTCAAGATTTATACTTAGTCTACAGGCTCGATCAGATTTATTCAAATTCTGCATGGTCGCTTTCATGAGAATCACTGGGATTCTAGTTTGTACTGTTGTTTTCTATTTAATTGAAAGCTGGGGTTATCGAAAGTATGATAACATTTACAATTGGTGTTCAGAAAAGAAGAAACAACGGCCATCTATATGTTTCAATATTCAGTTCTTGTTCAATCAAATACGTATACGTCAGTTTATGACGGGAGTTCATAAATATGAAAGTGTTGAACGGCACAAGCCATGCTAGACCTATCAATTTAAAGGAAATAAAAATATTAGCCCTTGTAGCTGACCCAAGCGTTTATTTGCTATCCATACGTCAACCCTCCAAAGCGCAGAATTTTGTGACGCCAAAGTTTTGAAGTTTTTTTTTGAAGTGACCGCCTGTCGAGGAAGCGCAGTTTTCCCGGGTGCATCTATCTTGGTAGGCGTGGCTGGCGCGAGACCCAAGCCGAACATAGCGAAACATGCGATGTTTACCTAACTTCGCTCAAATTCAAAGCACTAAAAAACGCAGTTTATACTCTAAACACTCATATTAGACAGATACAATCTGTTGATTTTTTTGCTGCTAAATCGAAAGTGGTTCTCGGGCTTAATTTCTAGAACAGATGGTTTACAGCGCGGCTTGGAATTGTAACAATTCCAGCGCTAAGCGAGGCCACGGTATATGTTTGCATGCGTTTCAGTTCGCCCCTGGACAAGCAAGTGAAACCCAAATTCAACCGCATGTGAGCGCCACATGAATGATCATTCATGACGTCACGCTCTGTGACAAAATGGCGCGGCGCTTGAATTTACTGTGGACAGGATTGCAAATTTATTTCTTTAACCCCGTTGTTCTCTAAAACGTGTAGTGTTTTGCAAAGTTGCTTTCAGGACCAAAACATTACTAAGGCCTCACGATTATATTAACGTTTTAACCCGTTTTAATAATTCATTGCGTAGTGACTAAAACTAAAATTCAATCGAAACATATTATAACAGAGGCGGTGGGGAGGAGGAGGTAACCTCGTCAGCATCTGTTGTCCAAATGACTGACTGGGTAGAACTTCTTGCTGTCAGTCAACAGCTGGCCTCTGATTGGTTGACTTCAGTAAAAAACGGGTTGCTAGGAGTGTCAACGTGGAAGAGTCTATTCTGGTTTCGGCTGTATTGGAGGGGGTCTTGTTTCCTTATTTAGTTAGTGTATTAGAACAACACAGTAAGTAGCCTATTCGTTCCATTGTTTATTCCCGGCCGGCCGTTAAAAAGACTGAAGAGACACGAGCCCCGGCACTGCACTTGCTTCTTCCGGGCAGAGCTATATCCGGTATTAGGGAACACTCATTATCACATATACAACACCTTACGTGCTAAATAACATTTCGCGGTTACATAAAATTAATTCTGAATTACATAATTGTTTTTTTTTTTATTTGTCAGTTTTCTTTTATTTCTCAGAGTAAATAGTTTACCTCCCTTATTAAGGACACTACCCCCCACCCCCCGCCCCACCAATGCACACCCGCACCCACACCCACACAAAGGCTTCATTACGGTGACACGTTACGGTCGAACACCTTCACGTGTCCTTCGCTCATCTATTAAAGCATTGACGCCTGATCCATCATACCGCGATCAGGCCAACACACATAGGCGAAGGAACCGGGGGGCATCCGGGGCACGTGCCCCCCCCCCCCCTTCCTTGGGGAGGAAGTGGTATCTTTGTGCCCTCCAATAACTCACATGCTGCTTACCAAACTAACACGTAGTAATTTTCTTTATTTTCCTGGTAAAGCCTGACGAAAAAGTTAAAACATCTTTGTATGGGCGTGACATATCAGGTCACATATAGAACCATGAATCAATGCAGTATTGCCATTGCTGAGTAACTCGCGTGCAACGTAGTGTTTTGCGCGAACCGAAAAATAAGTCGAATGCCGGCGTGCTGCCGGCGCCCATCGATTGGAAAAGAAAAGTGACGGGCAACCCACAAATGTCTCATGATCCTCTTGGCGTAATGAAAATGAGCCAATGAAATGAACGTTGCTATGATGGTCACGAAAAACTAAATATGATCCCATGGTATGAGAGATGACATGCGGCATTGTTCATCGAACTATAGTACAAATTTATCATCATATAAAATAGATCCCGCCACATCTTCCCCGGCGTTAAATCCATGTCGTCCCTTGACATGGCTAGGGCCCCTTAAAGCGGAGATTAAAGTCAAAGACATCTGCTCTTGTCCAGCTCTGGCAAAACTGGAAAAGAATAAAACAAAACAAACTCACATGATATTCAATAGTTATAAGTGTACAATTTTCCCCACAGTGCCCTCTGTAGAAAACCGCGGTAACCACGATTTCGGGTCTCAACCATGGACGAAACAAAGTAGTCCCCACGCTGTAACCACGCGGGTTGGCTTTTTACTCTTGTCGATCCCCTAAGCGAGGCACCTTCGTCATCCGCGGCCTCCCCTCCACTGTCCAAAACATCGCGTTGGCCATTAGCGGCGTCCTCTTGACCCTCAACACTGGTTACTAGAACACCTTGACCATCAGCGGCGTCCTCTCGGTCCTCAACACTGGACACTAAAACACCTTGACCATCATCAGCGGCGTCCTCTCGGTCCTCAACACTGGACACTAAAACACCTTGACCATCAGCGGCGTCCTCTCGGTCCTCAACACTGGACACTAAAACACCTTGACCATCATCAGCGGCGTCCTCTCGGTCCTCAACACTGGACACTAAAACACCTTGACCATCAGCGGCGTCCTCTCGGTCCTCAACACTGGACACTAAAACACCTTGACCATCAGCGGCGTCCTCTCGGTCCTCAACACTGGACACCGAATCAGCGTCGCCAGTGGCGGACGAGGATCGCGACATCTGAGTGATCCCTTCACAAACGTCATCGGGAGATACCTTATGACGAGTTTCTGCATCACTCTCCAATACCTGACGTACGGGAGGATCTGGTTCCCCAGTAGGGCGATCTTCACCCTGTTCCCTGTCGGCACTATGTGGAACTGGATAACATAGCCGGACATCCACCGATTCTTCCTCACTGCTGGAGGAAGTGTCCGTTGCCACTTCGGCCTGATGGTAACGAGTCTTACGACGAGGAAGTGACGGTTGGTCCTCCCTCTCATCTTCAATTTGTACACTGGCGATCGGCAGCCACAGGTTGCGGGGCAGGGAACGAACCGGGCCTGAGCCATCTACCTTTGGCACATGGAAAACCGGAACGTCAGAATTCGGCTGTTCCCTAACTACATAAACCTCACTCGACCATAAATCTGCCAGGTTTTCGGGGCCTTTGAAGGCGATTGGCTTCACTAGCACCCTATCACCTGCTTGAATGGACGTATGAACACATTTCTAGTGTCATAGTGGGCTTTCTGGCGTTCCTGTCGTGACCGCACCCGTTCCAAAGCGGCTTTATAGGCAGAGCGACTTTCCAGCCCCTTTACGTAAGTCTGATAGGTTACGGTGTCCTCGTTTACCATTTCCTTTACCCCAAGTACCAAATCTATGGGGAGCCGCAGCTCCCGCCCGTACATAAGATAAAACGGCGAGTAACCGGTTTGCTCGTTTCTAGTGCAATTATATGCCTGAGCCATCCGATTCCGTGTATATACCGTCCAATCGTTTCTCGTTTTCAAAATGATCATAAGAAACACGAAAAACAAACCGAGAATAGTTTTTCGTTTACCGAAACATTATTCAAAAAACAAAAAAATGATCACTGATACCGTGTTCCAAAAAGGTCCGTGTATATACCGTCGGTCCGTGTATGTACCTGCCATCCATTTTCCATTGCAAATGGGAAATAGAAAAAGCAAAATGTTGGCTCATTTTCCTTTACCTGCTTCAAGTGGGTAATGGAAAAAGGACATATCTTCCTATTTCCTTTCACCTACATCAAATGGGTAATGAGTTAAATGTACATCTTTCCGTTATCCATTTCCCATTGCGAAACACCAATGAAAAATGGAACAACAGACCCATTTCCTATTCCCCATTTAAATTCGGGGACTAGCGCACTTACCGGGCGCGGGCTCTGGCTTGGGGCTCCGGGCTACGGGCTATGGGCTCTGGGCTGTGGCTCCGAACGCGAGCTATGGCTCCGGTCTCTGGGTTGTGGCTTCGGCCTCTGGGCTATGGCCCCGGTCTCTGGGCTGTGGCTTTGGGCTTCAGGCTGTGACTTCGGGCTCCGGGCTCTGACTCCGGGCTTGGGCTATGGCTCCGGTCTCTGGGCTATAGCCCAGGGCGCGGGCTACGGCTCCGCGTGCTGGACTATGGCTCCGTGCACTGGACTATGGTTCTAGACTCCGGGTTATGGCTCCGGGCGCGGGCTATGGCTCCGGACTCTGGATTGTGGCCCGGGGCGAGGGCTACTGCTCTGGTTGCTGGACCTTGGCTTTGGTCTTTGGACTATGGCTCCTCGCACTGGACTGCGCAGATCTCGTTGACCGGAGCCAATGCCCGCGACCGGAGCCATAGCTCAGCGTTTGGAGCAATAACCCGGGCCCGGAGCCATAGCCCGCGCCTGGAGCCATAGCCCGCGCCCGAAGCCATGGCCCGCGCCCGGAGCCATAGCCCGCGCCCGGAGCCATAGCCCGCGCCCGAAGCCATAACCCGGGCCCGGAGCCATAGCCCGCGCCAGGAGCCATTACCCCGGGCCCGGAGCCATAACCCGGGCCCGGAGCCATAGCCCGCGCCAGGAGCCATAACACGGGCCCGGAGCCATAGCCCGCGCCCGGAGCCATAGCCCGCGCCTGGAGCCAGGAGCCACAGCCAGGAGCCCGAAGCCAGAGTCCGGAGCCCGAAAGCAGAGCCCGGAACCCGAAGCCAGAGCCCGAAGCCAGAGCCCGGAGCCCGAAGCCATATCCAGCAGCCCGAAGCCAGAGCTAGCGCTCAGTACGTGCGACAGTCATAACTCGGAGCCAGGAGCCGTAGCCCGTACCCAGAGCCAGAGCACGGAGCCCGAAGCCACAGCCCAGACTGGAGACATAGCCCGCGCCCGGAGCCATAGCCCGCGCCTGGAGCCATAGCTCGGGCCCGGAGCCATAGCCCGCGCCTCGAGCCATAGCCCGCGCCCGGAGCCATAACCCGGGCCCGGAGCCATAGCCCACGCCCGGAGCCATAGCCCGCGCCCGGAGCCATAGCCCGGGCCCGGAGCCATAGCCCGCGCCTGGAGCCATAGCCCGCGCCCGGAGCCATAACCCGGGCCCGGAGCCATAGCCCGCGCCTGGAGCCATAACTCGGCTCGGAACCATAGCCCGCGCCCTGAGCCATAACCCCGGGCCTGGAGCCATAGCTCGAACTCGGAGCCATAACCCGGGCCCGGAGCCTGAGCCCGGGCCCGGAGGCTGAGCCCGCGCCTGGAGCCATAGCCCGCGCCCGGCGCCATAGCCCGCGCCCTGAGCCATAATCCGGACCCGGGCCCGGAGCCATAGCCCGCGCCTTGAGCGATAGCCCGGGCCCGGGTCTGGAGCCATAACCCCGGGCCCGGACGCGAAGCCATAGCCCGGACGCGGAGCCATAGCCCGCGCCTGGAGCCAAAGCCCGCGCCCGGAGCCATAACACGGGCCCGGAGCCATAGCCCGCGCCTGGAGCCATCACCCAGGCCCGGAGCCATATTGCCCGCGCCTGGAGCCATAATTTGGAGCCGGGAGCCACAGCCAGGAGCCACAGCCAGGAGCCCGAAGCCTGAGTCCGGAGCCCAAAGCCAGAGTCCGGAGCCCGAAGCCAGAGTCCGGAGCCCGAAGCCAGAGCCCGGAACCCGAAGCCAGAGCCGGAAGCCAGAGCCCAGAGCTTGAAGCCATAGCCCGGAGCCCGAAGCCATAGCCACGAGCCCGAAGCCAGAGCTAGCGCTCGGTACGTGCGACAGTCATAAATCGTAGCCAGGAGCCGTAGCGCGTACCCGGAGCCAGAGCACGGAGCCGAAGCCACAGCCCAGACCGGAGCCATAGCCAGCGCCCGGAGCCATAGCCCGCTCATGGAGCCATAGCCCAGAGCCCGAAGCCACAGCCCAATCACCGGAGCCATAGCCCGAAGCCACAGCCCGCAACCCGGAGCCCGAAACCACAGCCCAGAGACCGAAGCCATAGCACCAAAGCCACAGCCCGGAGTCCGAAGCCACAGCCCGGAGCACCAAATCCATAGCCCAGAGCCCGAAGTCAGAGCCCGAAGCCAGAGCCCAGAGGCTGAAGCCATAGCCCGGAGCCCGAAGCCTTAGCCCAGAACCCGAAGCCGTGCACTAGTCACCGCATTCAAATGAAAAAAAATAGGTAATAGGTTTGTTTTTCCATTTTTCATTTGTGTTTTGCAATGGGAAATGGGTAACGGAAAGATGTACCCTTAACCTATTACCCATTTGATATATGTGAAAGGAGATAGGAAGACATGTCCTTTTCCCACTACCCATTTGAAACATGTGAAAGAAAATGAGTCAACATTTTGCTTTTTTCTATTTCCCACTTGCAATGGAAAATGAATGGCAGGTACATACACGGACCACCGTCCAATCGTTTTTCGTTTTCAAAATGATCATAAGAAAAACGAAAAAAGAACCAACAACTGTTTTTCGTTTGCGACATAGAAAACGACAATTGGTAACAGAAACCGTGTTTCGTTTTTCGTTTACCAAACGGAAAACAAAATACGGTTATGCATTACGAAACCAATTTTTCTAGTCTCTGTATACACGCAATACACCATTCGTGTTGCGTGCGGTATTCGCCAGGTGGCAACCCCACTGGGCATTCGAGAGAAGATGGTGGCTGATTGGAAAGTGATGGACTAGGCTCTTCCGTTGCCCCATAATATACCGGACCTAGCCGGTGTGAACACGTCCTGGCCCAAAGAAATGCGCCCATTATGTGGCTTCACGGCGCGCCATGCTACCCCCGCTGCTAACAGGACGGGTGGCGGCCTGTAATGGGTTAATATGCATACCTACATTACACTTAGGGTTTTTTTTAGTTTGTGACCCGTCTCTGTCTTTGGTTCAATAACGGTACAGAAATCGAAATAAACCGAACATGTAGGCCTAAGCTAACTAAACCGACGATAAAGGCCTAACGTTAGTGGCATGGATCCACCCCTAAATGAAACGCCACACATATGTAAAACCACCATAAAAAAAACCCGGTTATTGCCCACCCCACAAGGAACACTTGTATCAAACCGGTGGCGGATCCATGGTGGTTGTGGCAGTCGCGACCCAGACATCGACAGATCTGGGGGCGTCAAGGTCCCTGTAATGGGCACTTTTTTTACCCACCATGTTTGTATGAGCACGCATTCAGCAAATTAGCGCACAATATATATTGGCGGCTGTTTAGAGATGGTCTCTGTTAGATTTTAATATATAAATGTGCTTTACGCTGTGTTTGGGATTTTGCTGACTCATTCAGCTCATGTAGGACAGAAAGATCGCGTTCTCGGTTGGCTAAACGTTTTGAGGCAGCTTTGGTCAACAGTTAATTAGGCCTACCTTTGCCGTACGGCATATAAATATTTGACACATCGAGTCCTTTTCTTTCTTTCCTCAGCCTGTTTTGTTGACGAAAGAAAAGATACAAAGTTGCAAGTAGCTTGTACGTTTTGGTCAATGTGCAGATCTTCTCTTTCTCTGACCCATTCACATGTCCATTCACATGGGGGCGGCGTACGTCGGCTAGTATACAAGCGGTAAAGCTCAAAACCTGTCACAATCACTATGTAGCAATCTATATAAGTATCTCACAATCACAATGCTCACACACAACATGAAAAGCAATCATGCAATAATAATTACAATCAGACACGTGAATCCTGCATCTGAAAGTATTAGGTCTTGACAGGACAATCAGCTAGCAAAAAAACAAACAACAACAAAAACAATGAGATAAGTACAAACACATCAGGATTCAATATCAGCAATCTTCTATCCCAACAGCAAGTCCTTGTCTTGAGTTGAGTCACTTTATTAACATCCTGAAAACCATATTACTCCACACAGAAATATCAAAACGATATGACAAGCCCCATGAAGCGATCTGACAAGCTTTATGAATGAAATGAATGATCAATGAAGCGATGTAGCATGAGACAGACCTGAGACAAGAGATACTATCAAATCCACTCAAGCATAACAATAACTCTGACAATCACTATATACCCATTCAGTGACCTTATCTCTATGTATATAAGTCCTTTACCAAAACAAGTCAGTCAGATCAAGTATTGGTACTTCGTTTTGGAGATGTTGTGTATTGTTGTAGGTCGTATCCACCATCTTGGAAAATGGCGGATGCGTTGTCCATAGATACACAATAAAACAAATTTGTTCAGCGATTCCGAAAACCCATACATAAACATGAAAATCATCAGTGTTAATTTTAGAAATGTTGGTTATTTTTCGTGGTCTGGTTTCGCTTTGCAACATGATACTCAATAATGATTGTTTCTGACCGATGGAGTATTGTCATACGGGAAGGGGCATGAGGCTGACCGAGGGAATGTTGTCATGGGGGGAGAGGGAGTATTTTCTGGCTGGGAAAGGTGCATGAGTCCGATCGAGGGAATATTTTCATCGGGGGAAGGGGGCATGAGGCTGACCGACGGAGTATTGTCATGGCGGGGAAAGTGGCATGAGGCTGACCGACGGAGAATTGCCATAGGGGGGGGGGGGCATGGGGCTGACCTAGGGAGTATTGCCATAGGGTGGGGGTCTTGAGGCTGACCTAGGGAGTATTGCCATAGGGGGGGGGGCATGGGCCTGACCGAGGGAGTATTTGGGGGGAGGGGGCATAGGGCTGATCGAGGGAGTATGGTCATGGGGGAAAGGGGGAAGGGGTCATGGGGTTGACCGAGAGAGAATCGCCATGAGGGGAGGGGGCACCGGGCTGGCCGAGGGAGTATGGTCATGGGGGGAAAGGGGCATGGGGCTGACCGATGGAGTATTGTCATAAGGGAGGGGGGATGAGGCTGACCGAGAGAGTACTGTCATGGGGGAAGAGAGCATGGGGATGACTGCTATCGGGGATTTCCCACATTTGACTGATCTGTCGCGCTTTAAATCGTGATGCATGGCTTTGCCGTCTGTCTGTGTTGGCTGACCGCGGTGCGTGGCCTTGACAGTGCCAACTGGTTGCCTGCGGCTTGTGGGTTAAACTGATAGGCTTTCTAGTGAAAGCGTGCACTCGGCGACCATAGCTCTGTGCCAAACTTTGCACCCACGAATAGGAGGACGAGTATTATGATTAGTGCGGTTTGGATTCCGTCACCCTCTCCCTACGCTGAAAGGACCACCCCGGGCCACGTCAGGGTCGCTTCAACCCCTCTACCTGCGTTGTAATGTCTCGGTCGGGCTTGGTCATGACTTCAACCTCGCTGCACCTCACTGCACTGGGGGCTGCAGGAGGGTGGATGGGCGTGGGGGATGAGCAGAGAGGAGTCTATTAACCCTGCTTTTATGTGGGCGGGCAGGGGGGGGGGGGAGAATGAAATTGGTGCCGATAGGGCGTGTGCAGGAATTATTGAAATGGGGGGAGGGGGGGGGGGCACAATAATGGGTTCCGCACAGGCCACAGATATACCTTAGGGTCTGAAACGGGGGGGGGGGGGGCACGTGCTCCCTGTGCACGTCCATGCACGGTGGGTGCGAGTGGACGGGGTGGAAGGGCAGGAGTGTATGATTCTGACGATTGAGGGTGCCTTATCGCTAACGGCTCACTCACTGCCCTTCCCAACCCGTGCTCTCTGGATCCGGCGCCGCCTATAACATGGGAATCCCCATAAGGAATGTTTGGCCCTCTAGCGTGAAAAGTAAAATAGAAAGTATCTATGACTAAGAAACAACTAGGCGGTAAACTTAGACGTCCTGTGACCCGAATTCGATCTCTCTATTCCTAAGATTAATTTTACAGTGAATTTACTTCGTATTTCAAAAAAAAAATTGACGTCATGTGACGTCATTGACGGCAATTTTTTCTTCGGAAAATTGGTCATACCGACTTTCTTAATACACCTTTGGACGTTGATGACGATTGAGATAGTCAAAGTGGGAAAACAACGTGCATCTAGTTTTAACATAAGGACAAGGTGAACTATGACGTCATTTTGCGCGAAATTTCTTTCTACGCGCAAAACCATGATGTATATTAAAGTTGTTTCCCCTAATCAGTGGAACATGTTGACGCTAGTCGCATCTCTTTAGGACAAATATTAAGAAAGCCTTAGCACTTTTACGTTTTTCCTTTAATCGGAGGGCCTTGACCTTTGACCTTTGACACTGAAAAGTCCGCAACTTGAAAATTGTAGAGGTTCGGACATGCCACATTTCCATAAATATTGGTGAACGATAGCTGTTGTCGTTAGAGCAGTAGAGGGTACAAAAGAAAGGCAAGCAAGCAAACATACGCAGCGGAATGCAGCGGAGTGGATAAAAAAATCGTCCTTCCGACATATGACGAAATATCTATGACATTTCCTCTTAATAAAGACAAGAGACCGCCTATGCTAAATAATTGTGAAGTTGTGTTCAATAATCGAACAGTCAAGGGTACATCTTAGTTTTCAACCAGCAAAGTTATCAGCAAGTTAGGGGAGCCAAACACTTTGAAACCGTTGACTGTCAGTGAATGACGTTCTCGGAATATGACACCTTGATGGCACTAACAAACTATTTATTGCCGCCTAAAAAATAATTAGTATATATATTTAATGTTAAATATACGTGAAAGGGCACCACCAGGCTTTACATCAACGGGATTAATAGGGCTAAAATTCAATTTGTAGTTCACAGGGCGCCGGTTATCACGCAGACAGCGTTATCGTCAGTACAGTGGCAGCCCAACGTTACGCCCTCGCCGCATAGCGGCGCCACTACTCGCCGCATTATACATTTTACAATGGGCGCTCGTAGTATGACTTATCTTGGTGTGCTAATATCTTTGGCCATAGGCAGACGCGCGAGTTGTAGTTCTTACTCTAGACAATCTTTGTTAAAACTTCCTGGTGCGAACTCGCCGAGGCGCATCTGCAATGCTAAGCGGTTGGTCTCACTCACTTGGTCGGTTGGCTGTGCTGCTTTAACGGCGTCGGGTTAAAGCAACAAGGGAGCCATGTTTGCGTTTCTCACCATGGTTCGGTCTTCTTTGTCAGTCGTGGTTATAATACAGGTGTTCAGAAGACCAGTGGACGGTGAGTGTTACACACATATCACACTTTCTCTCGCAATATCACACGTCTGCCCCCCCCAGCACCTGTCTACCTTTCCCTCTCGCTCTCTCATGTTGACAAATTTTTGCAGGCATGAAAGTAGGTTAACTTTCGGTGAACAACCTATACAGAACATCTTGGAACCCAGCTGACGAGAATTCGATCTGACGACCCGTCGCTTATAGGGTGATAGTGGGGGGGGGCACAATAAAAAAACATATGACGACCGGGGGTGGAGGGGAAAACACATATGACGACCGGGGGTGGAGGGGCTGAACAATATTGCGACCAAGGGGTCCATTATTATTTTGAGGACCGGATGAGGGGCGGGGGTACGACCTGTCTGTCTCTATGACCTGTCTGTCTCTATGACAGACAGGTCGTACCCCCGGTCGTAAAGATATGACGACCTGGGGTTGAGGGGCTGAACAATATTGCGACCAAGGGGTCCATTATTATTTTGACGACCGAAGGAGCGGAGGGCGGGGGGGGTACAGATATACTTTAGGATCTTAGGGTGCCTCCCCCCCCCCGCTCCTTCGGCCCCGTTTGGTATGGGGTTCATTTATCCACCGCGCCTGGGCCGAGGTATAACATTCCATCCTTGCTGAAGCGATGGTGACTTTACAGTACCTGCCCTAACCAGCCCTGTCACCCCAGACTGCCGCTATCATATCTTGTGACAATAACAACGATTGTTGTGGCGACAACTAATTGGCAATAAACAGATTATCAAATGTATGCATACATAATTGCTAGGTGGAAGTGTACGTCACATATGCCTGCATATATCAACCAAATCAGTCATCCCCGAATCGACACCTGAGATAGCCGAATCCTTCGACAGAGAGACTAATAACGTGCTACTAAGGTCCATGTATGTGTAACGTGCCGACGGGGTGTCATGATGTGGCGACTGCGCAGATATATACTTGTCTTGGTAGGGGTTGGGGATTAAATTATTTGGTTCAGCAGTTTTACTTCAACAGTTTTACTACTCAGTTGTCGGTTTAACGGCTTTTCGCATTCAGACAAGTTCGATGTTGTAACCAGCAAACATAAAAGATGAAGGCAATGCAAATATACTTTTCCAGTATTTATTGATAAAGACACTTTAAAGCCCTTGATACAGGATATAAAACAATCCACACTGCACGCCGGATCCCAACCAATACTATACATTATTTCGGTTATATCCTGCCCCTGCGACCGCGCTCCACTAATAAATGTACACTTGATATAACCAACTCTACAGCTATCTCACCATAAAGCATATGGCTGAGAAACCATACTCTGAAATCGAACTCGCTAAAGCCGCGGCTAATGCCGCAAGCTTGTAGCAAGTAGGATCCCTGCAGTCTTCCTCACTGGAAACTAATAGCACCCTACAATAACTAATAGCACCCTACAGTAACCAACAGCAACCTACATTAACTAATAGCATCTCACAGAACCCCATAGCACTTCGCAGAACCTCACAGTAACGAATAGCACTTCACAGCACCTCATAGCATCTCACAGAACCTCACAATAACTAATAGCACCTCATAGAACCTCACAGTAACCAATAGAAAAGGAAACCACCTTGCATGAACGATGGTATATGTTCGGTAGGTGGCGGTAGTGATAATGGAGAGCTCGAGAAACGGCCTGTTTCGCATTCGCTTGGTGGCGCCACTGCGCTAGCGGTCCCACCAGCGCTTCTCTGTTATGCTGCCGGCTATTCAATGTCTGAAGTGGACATAATTCGCGGCCAACAGCCTGCTTTTTCCAGTTCAAACTCACGAAATGGATTATTGTAGTAAATGGTAGGCGTGAGTCATACCACTTGAACAACGCGTTTTTGTCTGCCTTGTTTTGCTCTTTCACCGGAGCAGACGCCTTCATTCTCTATCTTTGGGCTAGGCCAGCTCCAAAGTGGCCGAATCTCAGTGTGCAAATGATTGTGCAGGACAACATTCCCATTTCTGTCTTCATAAGGAGTTGGCGTTTCTTCCGAGGAAATTGCTCCTCTCTTCTTAGAACTGGAAGAGTCCAGTTGTTACTCTATGACACAGGTTAAAGCATGATGCTTAAATCAATCATGTATAATATCCTTGAACGAAATTGAGGATATTGAAGTAAAAACTCTCTTTATTCCCACATGTTAGCGTGATTCCCTCCCTTTCTTGTGTGAAGTGGTAGTCATTGGTCATCAGTACTAGAGTAAGTATTTTATATTAGTTCTCAGAAACCCGTTTCGTCGGATACCATGAACAATCGTGCCAGAAACTTATATTATAACCTGATCAACATGTTCGTCGGATTATAATGATGGTTCCCAAAATAACTCTCTTATCATTCTGTTCCAAAAGTTTGTGATGCGTGTCTGCAGTACTCTTCTCTTGTCCTTGTGTTCCACATGTTGTGCTGAGTGTCAGGACGGTTCTCTTGTTCTCTTGATGTGATGAGTGTATCCAGGACTGTTGTTTTGGCCTTGTGTTTCACAGGTTGTGATGAGTGTCTCCAGGACTGTTGTGCCGATCATTGTGTTCCACATTATGTGATGAGTGTTCCCAGGACTGTTCACTTGTCCTTCTGTTAAAGCGGTTGTGGTAAGTGTCTCCATTGCTGTTCTCTTGTCCTTGTGTTTCACAGGTTGTAATTAGTGTCTCCATGATCGTTCTCTTGCCCTTGGGTTACACAGGTTGTGTTGAGTCTCCCAAGGACTATTATTTGGTCCTAGTGTCCCACAGGTTGTGATGAGTGACTCCAGGGCCGTTGTCTGATCCTGGTGTTCCACGTGTTTTACAAGTCCGTGTTCTTAGGTTCCACAGGTTGTGATGAGTGTCCCCAAGAGTGTTCTCTTTTCCTTGTGTTTCATAGGTTGTGATGTCTCCAGGACTGTTGTTATGGTCCTTGTATTCCACAGGTTGTGATGCGTGTATCCAGGACTCTTGCTCTGGTCCTTCGTCCTTGTCCTTAAATGAAGTAAAATGCTCTCTTGTTTTCCCCCATATTCGCGTGATTTCCTCTCCCCAGTCAGCCTACCTCAAGTTGTGGGGTGCACTTTCCTCCATGTATTTTGCCGTGACTGTCAGTGTCTACTTTGGATGCTTTGCAACCATAAATCTCTCGATCATTGCACTTATGTCTGTATGGCATGGGCGGCAGATCCTCACCACTGTCACAAGTGGAATAGTGTGGCCCTCTACCTTCTCCACCATCCTCTCTACCACCCCCCCCCCTACCCCACCCCCCACCCCCCGCCTCCCGGGCCCCAGTACATGTGTTATTTGCGACGTTTACTTAGGGTATTAAAAGACATTTAAATAGGCGCGTATAACAAAAGCAAATCGTAACGCGCATCCACGCAAGGGATTCTTCACTTCTGCCCAAACTCCCAGCCGTTGGTTGGTTCGGTGTGCTATATGTAATGCAGTAACCCACACGAAGACAACGAAATCGAGTCTTACACACTGGTATTACCGACCATGGCTTGGATAGGATGTTGTTCTCTAATGGTCATTGCTATTGCACAAGCGTCCACACGAACTGTTGACGGTGAGTGTTATAAACATATCTATAGGCCTTCCTTATACTGTCATGGACAGGACACCAGACCGCGGGTCCTGGGTTCGAATCCGGTCCGTGGCATCTAAATCTGAGACACGTTTCACCTACTCGTCCTTCAGCGTCCCGGGAGATTCACAGCTCAGCCCTTGCGTGCACAAAAGTGGCCTCAACATCAATTCCTTTTATTTCATGCCATGCATACGATGCATACATGTACCATACCTTATACACATTGTATGGAAATATCACGGGTCACGCGCGGGCCAAGTCTTTACTCCACAAGGGGAGATAAGATGCCCTGACCTTTCTGTTAATCTACAGATTGATTTATCAGCAAATATTTTTCCATATGTTTGATCAGACCTTGTCGATATCTTGTCAATGTAGATTAAGCCTATCGTAAGATGTCACAGAGATTCTGAAAAAGAGTGCACAGCGTACTAGCCAGCATACGAGCGTAAGTGGCTGGCCAACGTGGTTAAGTGGCTGGCATACATGCGTAAGTGGCTGGCCAACGTGGTTAAGTGGCTGGGATACGTAAGGGGTTGGGATACGTCAGTGGCTGGCATTCATGCGTAAGTGGCTGGCCAACGTGGTTAAGTGGCTGGGATACGTAAGGGGTTGGGATACGTCAGTGGCTGGCATACATGCGTCAGTGGCTGGCCAACGTGGTTAAGTGGCTGGGATACGTAAGGGGTTGGGTACACGAGTACTCGACTGATAGGAATGCTGGCCTGGCTTAAAGCAGCCTACTTACATGCGCCATGTTATATTTTTTACATTTTACAATCAAGACTAAAATTATCTCAAGATTAAAATGCATATGTTTTGGATCTAGTTGAATCTGTTAAACAACAATTTTAACGTAAAACTGCGCGGTTTATTTATATCGCGCGCGGACGTCCTAGCCGCGGTCGGCATCACACAGAACACCGAATAGGGAACAGGCGCGCAGGGATATAAAGCTGGCCATAAACCTCAGTTCCGGAGAACAAATTTGTTTCTCTCCGGATAGCCCATAGGCTTTTAGGATTTAAATTCAAGACGGAATATACTTATTTGACATGAAAAACAGGTTGGTAATCAAGAAAAAAAACCCTGAATATATTACTTTAAAGGGGAAACCAATTACGACCGTAAGGGAAGTGCCAACAAGATAATATAATCTAAAGAAAAGTTTCCTAAGAGAAAAAAAAATATAGTTACGAATTGGGCGAGAAAAAAAAGTAGGCTTAAAAACCCTATTGTCGCCCATAAGTGTACCTTCGGTGCGCAGACATTGAATTCACCCTGGCCTTCTATTAACCAATCCGGATGAAGGACACTACGCGAGTCCCTACGTCACGGGAGCGGGTGATGGCTTACATGTGCAAGTAAATACAGGCCAGCAGATACTGAGAGATTTACTGAGATTTACTGAGACCGACCATGGCTTGGATAGGATGTTGTTCTCTAATGGTCATTGCTATTGCACAAGCGTCCACACGAACTGTTGACGGTGAGTGTTATAAACATATCTATAGGCCTTCCTTATACTGTCATGGACAGGACACCAGACCGCGGGTCCTGGGTTCGAATCCGGTCCGTGGCATCTAAATCTGAGACACGTTTCACCTACTCGTCCTTCAGCGTCCCGGGAGATTCACAGCTCAGCCCTTGCGTGCACAAAAGTGGCCTCAACATCAATTCCTTTTATTTCATGCCATGCATACGATGCATACATGTACCATACCTTATACACATTGTATGGAAATATCACGGGTCACGCGCGGGCCAAGTCTTTACTCCACAAGGGGAGATAAGATGCCCTGACCTTTCTGTTAATCTACAGATTGATTTATCAGCAAATATTTTTCCATATGTTTGATCAGACCTTGTCGATATCTTGTCAATGTAGATTAAGCCTATCGTAAGATGTCACAGAGATTCTGAAAAAGAGTGCACAGCGTACTAGCCAGCATACGAGCGTAAGTGGCTGGCCAACGTGGTTAAGTGGCTGGCATACATGCGTAAGTGGCTGGCCAACGTGGTTAAGTGGCTGGGATACGTAAGGGGTTGGGATACGTCAGTGGCTGGCATACATGCGTAAGTGGCTGGCCAACGTGGTTAAGTGGCTGGGATACGTAAGGGGTTGGGATACGTCAGTGGCTGGCATACATGCGTCAGTGGCTGGCCAACGTGGTTAAGTGGCTGGGATACGTAAGGGGTTGGGTACACGAGTACTCGACTGATAGGAATGCTGGCCTGGCTTAAAGCAGCCTACTTACATGCGCCATGTTATATTTTTTACATTTTACAATCAAGACTAAAATTATCTCAAGATTAAAATGCATATGTTTTGGATCTAGTTGAATCTGTTAAACAACAATTTTAACGTAAAACTGCGCGGTTTATTTATATCGCGCGCGGACGTCCTAGCCGCGGTCGGCATCACACAGAACACCGAATAGGGAACAGGCGCGCAGGGATATAAAGCTGGCCATAAACCTCAGTTCCGGAGAACAAATTTGTTTCTCTCCGGATAGCCCATAGGCTTTTAGGATTTAAATTCAAGACGGAATATACTTATTTGACATGAAAAACAGGTTGGTAATCAAGAAAAAAACCCCTGAATATATTACTTTAAAGGGGAAACCAATTACGACCGTAAGGGAAGTGCCAACAAGATAATATAATCTAAAGAAAAGTTTCCTAAGAGAAAAAAAAATATAGTTACGAATTGGGCGAGAAAAAAAAGTAGGCTTAAAAACCCTATTGTCGCCCATAAGTGTACCTTCGGTGCGCAGACATTGAATTCACCCTGGCCTTCTATTAACCAATCCGGATGAAGGACACTACGCGAGTCCCTACGTCACGGGAGCGGGTGATGGCTTACATGTGCAAGTAAATACAGGCCAGCAGATACTGAGAGATTTCTAGCTTTGTGATGAATTCACTTGTGGAACGTGCATATAAATGTGGTTTTGTAAATGAACTCTGGAAAAGAAAAGGGAACGTCCCTGATCAAATAATGTATTTTGTCGCTGACCCCCTACTCTTTGCGAGGAAGGACATGCGATCTTTATCCTGCGACAAGCACAGACATGGCCACAGCGCGACTCGAACCACCCACCAATGAGCCGTTAGGATCTTATGTGGCCACTGTAACCCACTGAGCTATTGGGGCGGGCCTACCAAGACCTACTCTTCAATATCGTAGTGGGGGAGGCTAGCCTTTTTCAGAAAAAAAAATTTCTCCGCCCATAAGGCATTGACAAAAATACGTGATAAATTTTGCAACAGCTTACCATGGCACTGGCTGAAGCAATTTGTTATTTTACACAGTGGCTAAAGAAATCCAACCGCATTGCCAAACAAATATTTGCCCTGGGGTTAATAGAGCGGGTTGAGTTAATAGAGCGGGTTGCGTTAATAGAGCGGGTTGCCGCGAAAGAAAACCCGGATTTTGCGGATTTTTGCGGTAGAACACCCCGACATAGCGAATTTTGGCGGTGGTAAAGGGGGGGGGGGTGGGGGCTTTACCGCGGAACGCCCCCGCCCACAGTAATGTATTAATTATCCCCCCCACCCCGGGACGGGCCACATTAGTAAGCATACAGCGTCAGTGTTTTGACAGTATTAGTACATCCACTCTGTCAGTAGCTCTTGAACTGTTTTTGCCTCCAGAGTAAAACTTCCTGGTGCGAAATTACGGAAGCGCATCTTCAATGCTAAGCGGTTGCTCTCACCCACTTCGTCGGTTGGCTGTCAGATTATCGAACGTGGCATACTTACCATTTCGCTTTTCCTCTATTAGTCATGGTTATCAGACAAACGTCCAGAAGACCAGTTGATGAGCGCTATTAAGACAAAAATCCGTCTTATGTCGGTATGATTGTTTTAAGTTGGCTTATACTGTTTAAGTCCTCATTTAAGGAGTCAATGGGCTGAGATTTGATATTCGTACAGAATGCACGGTTCCCTGTTTCCACTTGTGTTCGATTGCCCTGGATTGCCTGTAGATATGGATTGACTCTAGATATGGATTGCCTGTAGATATTCCCTTTTTCTGTCCTGTGTTTATTTTGTCACATTCAGCATTTTGGTCATCGTTTGGTCAATCAATGAATTATGACGCATGTCGCATCTAAAGCTTTGCATGGGCACCGCTGGTGTAGTGGTATCATGCAAGATTCCCATTCTTGAGACACGGGTTCGATTCCCGGGCGGTGCAACCATGATATTTTTTTTTGGGGGGTTACAATTGATAATTTTTCATTGAAGGAGTGGATTTCTTTTGAGATTTTGTATTTGCTGGAGATGCATGGTTGCCGCTGTTTCGACCTCTGTTCGATTCCGGTAGGTTGCAGAAAAATGCCTTTCTTAGTTTCAGGCGTGTGATTCTTTCCTCTTTTCAGTTTAATTAAGTCTGGTATTTATCATCCATATGGTGGGGATAATAAATCGAGAAATTGTTTTCGCTTCTGGTCAACCTTTAGTTAATCATTGAATTATGTGGCATCTAGGGTGTTTCCACGTGCATCACTGGCGTAGTGGTATCACGCAAGATTTCCATTCTTGTGACCCGGGTTCGGTTCCTCTGGCGGTGCAATCATGATTCTTTTAATTTGGCTTATACTGTTTATGTTCTCATTTAAGAAGTCAATGGGCTGAGATTTGACATTCGTACAGGATGCACGGTTCCCTGTTTCCACTTGTGTTCGATTGCCCTGGATTGCCTGTAGATATGGATTGCCTGTAGATATTCCCTTTTTCTGTCCTGTGTTATTTTGTCACATTCAGCATTTTGGGCATCGTTTGGTCAATTAATGAATTATGACGCATGTCGCATCTAAAGCTTTGCATGGGCACCGCTGGTGTAGTGATATCATGCAAGATTCCCATTCTTGCGACCCGGGTTCGATTCCCGGGCGGTGCAACCATGATATTTTTTTTGGGGGGGTTACAATTGATAATTTTTCATTGAAGGCGTGGATTGCTTGAGATTTGATATTTGTTCCAGATGCATGGTTGCCGCTGTTTCGACATCTGTTCGATTCCGGTAGGTTGCAGAAAAATGCCTTTCTTAGTTTCAGGCGTGTGATTATTTCCTCTGCTCAATTTAATTAAGTCTGGTGTCTATCATCCATATGGTGGGGATAATAAATCGAGAAATTGTTATCGCTTCTGGTCAACGTTTAGTTAATCATTGAATTATGTGGCATCTAGTATGTTGAGTTTTCCATGGGCACCGCTGGTGTAGTTTTATCATGCAAGATTCCCATTCTTGTGACCCAGGTTCGATTCCCGGGTGGTGCAATCATGATTCTTTTAAGTTGGCTTATGCTGTTTAATTTCTCATTCAAGGAGCCAATGGGCTTAGATTTGACATTCGCACAGGATGCACGGTTCCCTGTTTCCACTTGTGTTCGATTAATGCCTGTAGATATTCCTTTTTTCTGTCCCATGTTATTTTGTCATATCCAGCATTTTGTTCATCGTTTGGTCAATCATTGAATTATGACGCATCTCAAATTTTCGATTCCCGGGCGGTGCAACCGTGATTAATTGTTGAGGGTTATAATTATAAACTTCAAATTGAAGGCGTGGATTAATTGAGATTTGATATTTGTTGGAGATGCATGGTTGCCGCTGTTTCGACCTCTGTTCGATTCCGGTAGGTTGCAGAAAAGTGCCTTTCTTGGCTCCAGGCGTGTGATTCTTTCATCTTCACAATTTAATTAAGTCTGGCATCTATCATCAATATGGCTATGTGCCTTTTCAAGGCACATAATAGTAAAATCGAGAAAATGTTATTGCTTCTGGCCAACATGTCTAGAAGTACAATTTACTATGTAGTTTGCCATGGGCGCCGCTGGTGTAGTGGTATCATGCAAGATTCCCATTCGTGCGACCGGGGTTCGATTCCAGGCTGAGGCACTGTAATAGATGTAGGCGATTTCGATATAAAACTGTTCGTTTCACAAGTTAGTTAATATTTGATATTGATCATATACACCTTATGCATTAGCGTGGATTCATTTATTCAAACACGGCACTTACAATAATGTAAAAGACGGTTTGGCAGTCACTCCAGGTTCTGGAACAACCGCAGGGAAGCAACCAAGACAAAGCATCTAAATTCCAGAAGAATTTTCTCCTTCACATGTGCAACTGTTTTGCCATGTAACGATATTGGGACTATTCGACAGGTTGTTTGTACCATCGTATTCCTGCTCGTGGTACTACACTACACAGTCCCATTTGAGACACCAAAATCTCATATCTTTGACAAACTTTCATCGAGTCGAAAATAAAGTATGGAAAAAAACTGAATTGAAGCTTGAATATACAACTATGTATATATCGCTGTTATTCAATCTGTCTTAGGCGATAACCTATCGATCAACATACATGACAAGTTAATGGGAATGGACTCAATAACGTTAATCGCGGGTTATCAGACAATATATACAGGCATAGTCCTTAACAAAATTCAGCTATTACCAATTGCAACACGTTTGAGTTGTGTTGTCATTGTGACCCCAGTAAAAAAACATTAGTCCATTAGTCATCAGCAATTACACGAGTTACTGAAAGCATATTAGTTTGATTAACGATACAATTCACAATTATTCATCGACGCGGGAATTATTCGATGTTATGCATGGTAATGCCTATAGTCAAAGACTGAACATTAGCCTGTGTATAATCACCAACTACCGCAACTACAGAAAGTCCATTTCACAGCTTTGGAAGACATGGTTTATGCGTTTAAAAAAAAAGGTTGCACCAAAATTGGTTGCATGACATAATAGGATGTATTAAACGGCATTGTCTCTATACTGCGCCCAACGCCCGACACCATGAAGTTGTGTCACTGGTTTGAGTTATTGCACTCACATTTCTTAGACTGTACAATGAGGTCATACATGAGGTCACACATACATGTAATATATTATGGACCTAACCATCGCCTCTAAACCAATTAACTTCTCATCACAGTCATATAGAGCCCATATATGGTATTTCGTAGATCATCGCAAGTGCATTCATATAATCACGCTCACTGATAAAACCACAATCGCATTAACAAATGTTATTAGGTTCTAATACGGTATAATACAATATCAACAAAGAAACGGAAGAGAAGTCACGAAGACTATCAAAATATCAAAAAACGCATTATGTATATTTATATATATATATATATATATATATATATATAGACTGGTGCGTACGCAGTTCTTGCTACAGACGAAAATGATCCTTAAACAGGTAGTTCGCAAACACTTTCATACGTTTAAGAAAATAGAATGTGACATTGTGCTCGGAAAGTAATTAAATTAATTGAAAAATACACTTACACACTATATTGTTAACAGGGACAGGGGTCGTAACGATTACTGTAAACTTACGAACCGTTATTCATTGAATGGTTGTGTGCTTCTGCTTTAATTTATTACAGTATTTGGGTTAAAATTAATCACTCGATTATCCCACTTTCTACTTTGATTACCATTCAACTTCATTCTATTTTGGAAAGGCACAGTTGCAAACTCCGTATGGACAATAAGGCACTAATTGACACCGAATACCTTGTTGCATCCGCCCCAAATAAAACGAAAGCGATTTCTTAAATAAATGGATTTCGCATCTGTGTACTCCAGTTTCATAGTGCAGACGTAGTTTTTTGGTTCTCAGATGTTATCAGGGATATTTCGCACCTCCACTATCCGCCAGCAGATAAATGTTAATATCATGAATACCTTATTATAATCGTGTTATACACAAACTCGAATGAATGGTAAGTCGCAGCCATGGGACACAATTTCATCGATATAAATATATATATGTGTTTCCATATTCATATTTTTCTTTGAAGCAATCGCATTTATTTACATATCTACATATTTGCTATGGTAATATACAGTAACTTACTTGATATTGCTATTACTATTATGCTTCAAGGCAAAGTAATAGTTAGAGCCCCTGCGAATTGCACTGATGTGCAGGTCACACGCGGCTTACCCAATATGGCAAGCAACAGTGACATGATCGAAGCACAGCTGCTGCGTTAAAGTTACCACTGTACATTACACTACAACCACGTGTTACCTCACATTAAGCCCTTCTTTAAGTCGCTATGGAATTTGGATCAGGAAGCCTATCGCCAACAAGATGCCCACTTCTTAATGAAAGACAACTGTATAAGTATGGCTGCCATCGCTAGCTAGTGGCTCACTTGTTTGACGTGCAAAATGCGTCAATAGGCTAGTCATAACTACAAATTCTAGATTAATCATTGTTATAATTTCTACACCCGTGTCGACGTATATAAGTCTTATCTAGCAGTGCTTCGGACGATGGCCATCGTCTGTCATCTCTTGAGATGTGTGATCCGTCATTGCCGCTGTGCGGGTGTCGCCAGTACACCTTACTTATAGTTTGCATATAGTGCGAACCCCTTGACGTGCTCGACGGCCAAATCGTAGACAAACTTGTACTGCTCCTGAAGAAATTAAGCGAATAAAGTATGGTAAGTAATTGACTCATTGTCGCACATAATCAATCAAATATCTGTAAAAGACTACACGCTCCAAAGATATCGCGACAGCACCGACAGTTTATGTGTTATTGATACAAAACACTCCTTTGTGCAGCCCAGATGTGCACTCGATTGTATCAGGATAATAACATTCCGGCATTACATATTGGTGGCGGCAACATTGGTAGAACACGAGGAATCATTGGCAGACGCTGAATACAGAGATGCCATACCCGTGGCATGAGGTGTCTACCAATGCCAAAGCCAACTATGTATCCAGAAATGGGCCATAATATATATATATCCACCATTCAGGCCTGACATACTGTTGAATGTGTCTTATGAGCTTTGGCTTCAAATTGGAAACACTGACCAAGCTCTGCAGGAACTGTGGCCTTCTGCTAATCTGGTATCGGCCGGCCAGGAAGACGTCGACATCTTGGTCAGACTTGAGTTTCTCCAACATAAAGGTGGCTGTACAGAATATGCCGCAGCGTGCAGCGCCATCTCTGTAAGAAGAGTGGGCCCCATGTTAGCTAGGGTACAGCTTTCATTCATCATCTCGTATTTCTCACATACTATCCCAGTAATGCGCATTGTTTTGTCGTTAATGAAGGATTGAACGTTTTAATAATTTATTCATAAATATAGGGCATGATAATATGGCATGGTTAAAAATGATCAAATCTCGAGCATCCAACTAGCTCCTTCTGTTAGCTATTATACGTAGTTTGAAGACGTCTGGCCACCTCCAAACAATTATGAATACAAATTGTACCAAGTACTTACTGGCAATGCACCACGACTTTCGGGATTGTGGTGTTTGATTTTCGCCTGTGCTTCAGACCCATTTCCATTAGCTCCAGGAAATCGGATGTGTTTGGCGGGACTTCATCTCCCTTAGGCCACGAGGTGAGTTGGAATTGTCTGACCCTGCGCTGCGTGTCATCGTCTCCTTCCGTCGACCCCTCGCCATCATCGTCATCGTCCCCAGAGCCACTTGCAGACTTTTTTCTCTGGAAACGCCAGTAGGGTATTGCAGCAATCAACACCAACGAAAATAATTGAGAATATTTAAGAATGAAATATTATGACAGATGAATAGTTGAATAGCGATTAATAATAAAGAATAAGTATAATCAACTAATTAATAATTAAATATATGACACTATACGGCACCTTCCAAAATAAAATCGATGTTAGATTAGAGGGTTTATAATATTATTTTGGCTGTATTCTGTGGCTGTATTACTTAAATAAACCTTCTTTTCAACCAAAAATTAAACATATCCAAGAAACGGAGATGGGCATGATAGAAGAATAGCAATGATTGTATTGATTCAACGATGTTGGTAACAACATGTACCATTTTAGGATTTGCGATTACATACGCATGTCATATTATGTGCTGGTACCTTTTTTTCATTGATCAGACCCACGCGGAAGTCTCGCACCCGAATGTTTTTGTTGCCATGGTCCGTGAAGTTGTTGAGGAACTGGACTTCCATGGGTCCGTACTTCTGCTTGGGCTCGTCATCCTCCGGCCAATAGATGGGAGAGGTCTACGACACCACGTGAAGACCACGCCAAGAAAAATCGTTTAAGTTACAGCATGAGGACATTATATAAGCACAGCTACAGTAAGCAATTGAAGCTGTACGGTAATAATTTCGGTATAATTAAGCAATATTATTAGAATTAACCATTGCTATAATTAACCGTTGCAATAATTAACCGTTGCTTTAATTAACCATTGTTTTAATTAACCATTGCTTCAATTAACCATTGCTTTAATTAACCATTGCTTTGCTTAACCATTGCTTTCATTAACCATTGCTTTGATTAACCATTGCTTTAATTAACTATTGCTATAATTAACCATTGGCATGTATTAACAATTATTATTAAGACTTATTCTTATTATGATTAACACTTTTATTATTTAACTTAACAATTATTATTATAATTAACAATTATTATCATCAACACTTATAATTATAACCAACATGTATTCTTATAATCAGTAAATATCCTTACAATTCAGAATCATTATTATTATTAAGATGTAGTATAGTTATTAGGCGTTATGCCACTGGAAACCTTGTCTGATCATGTTGATAATAATTACTAATTAGAAAATGCACGTGTTATTATGTTTATTTTTTTGGCTAAAGGCCAAATTAAACGTCTACCATTTGTGAATTGTTGAGTTAACGTACGTGTTTGCACTATATATTATGCTCCCTCTTTTGGAAATCAAGCTGACACCAGTTCAACGCGTTATATATAATGTCGATTTACCTCGTCAGATTTGTCCAGCTCGTTGAGCATGATGATGGATGTACATTCGTGGTCGTATAGCATGCGCCAGAAGTCAACGACCGTGTTGGGGAGAGGCATCTGGGTCACCGTGAAACTGTCATGCGCCTTGAAACTCTACAAACACAAGCCACCATCAGACAAGAAGCGTACCCTGTACACATTTATATCGATGATGAAAGATGCATCAATATATCTATGTTGTCCCAATCGCACCACAGAATCCTAGAAGCGCTATCAAGGTGTTAGCGCTATCAAGGTGTTAGCGCTATCAAGATGTTAGCGCTATCAAAGTGTTAGCGCTATCAAGATGTTAGCGCTATCAAGGTGTTAGCGCTATCAAGGTGTTAGCGCTATCGAAGTGTTAGCGCTATCGAAGTGTTAGCGCTATCAAGATGTTAGCGCTATCAAGGTGTTAGCGCTATCGAAGTGTAAGCGCTATTAAAGTGTTAGCGCTATCAAGGTGTTAGCGCTATCAAGGTGTTAGCGCTATCAAAGTGTTAGCGCTATCAAGCTGTTAGCGCTATCAACGTGTTAGCGCTATCAAGATGTTAGCGCTATCAAGGTGTTAGCGCTATCAAGGTGTTAGCGCTTTCAAAGTGTTAGCGCTATCAAGGTGTTAGCGCTATGAAGGTGTTAGCGCTATCAAGGTGTTAGCTCTATCAAGATGTTAGCGCTATCAAGGTGTTAGCGCTATCAAGGTGCTAGCGCTATCAAGGTGTGGGCGCTATCAAGATGTTAGCGCTATCAAAGTGTTAGCGCTATCAAGGTGTTAGCCCGGGGCGTTGGTCGTGATCAGCATACCATTGGAAGCATAACGAGAGAACTGAGATCAATCTCCCTGTTATGTAGCTGGTAAATCATACAGCAACAATAATTACAAATATGATATGGTCTTCGCTTCCATCTTCTTTACTATCCATACGCAATGAACTTTGCGCTGGTGGCTGAACACATATATACACTACACGGATCATGCGTTCTTTTTTGCACGAACCATCATTTCGTTTTATACCCCATGAATCCCCTTACCTAGTCATTACCCCCACCTAAATACTCCACTTCGTAGATCCCACCTAGCTCACATGGAAGGGGGGCCGACAGACATGTCAAAATAAACACATACTGGCAGTTATACAAGAATACTTGCATCAGTAAAGATCGCATTGATGTAGTTGTTCCCTTTGTCATATCGCGTTTGGAGATAAGGTCTGTCAAGATCGCCTGTTTAGAAAAACAAAAGAGGAAATCAAGTTTGTTTTACAGTAATAAGTAATTCGGCTAACCTTTCATGAATATGTATATATTCACGGCAAGCAAACCCATGTGAGAAATTCCGATTGCAATGCCTATCATACGGCTCAATGACACACATTTAACAAGGATAATTAATGTATATGTGCCTAATAATAGCGATGTTCTCACTTGGAATTATGGTATTGTCCCTGTTCTTCTCCCTGTTCGCCTTCTCCAGTCCCGCCAGCTTGTCCAGTCCAGGCATTGGCTTGAACGAAGATAACAGCTGCAAGGACAAAGAAAAAACAGTGAAGACTTGCACGACAATGGCAGAGCTAAGCAACTAGCGAGGCTTCTCTATCCCATGCGAAGGAACTAGATTCAAGTTGGATTTCGTGAAGACTATCTTCATGTTTTGTCAACTCTCGAGCAACAATAACGTATATATTACCACGTTCCTGAAGGATCATATATACGCAACGAGAAATTAATTTAATCTGTACTTTAGTATTATTGATATTATAAGTGTAGTTTCCATTAAGCCCGTGACTGAGCCTGTTTCATCAGCCTTGGCTGCCACCCTCAGCCACTGCATGAGATCCACCCCCAGCCACTGCATGAGATCCACCCCCAGCCACCGCATGACTCCCACCCCCAGCCACTGCATGAGATCCACCCCCAGCCACCGCATGACTCCCACCCTCAGCCACTGCATGAGATCCACCCCCAGCCACCGCATGACTCCCACCCCCAGCCACTGCATGACTCCCACCCCCAGCCACCGCATGACTCCCACCCCCAGCCACTGCATGACTCCCACCCCCAGCCACCGCATGACTCCCACCCCCAGCCACTGCATGAGATCCACCCCCAGCCACCGCATGACTCCCACCCTCAGCCACTGCATGAGATCCACCCCCAGCCACCGCATGACTCCCACCCCCAGCCACTGCATGACTCCCACCCCCAGCCACCGCATGACTCCCACCCCCAGCCACCGCATGACTCCCACCCCCAGCCACCGCATGACTCCCACCCCCAGCCACCGCATGACTCCCACCCCCAGCCACCGCATGACTCCCACCCCCAGCCACCGCATGACTCCCACCCCCAGCCACCGCATGACTCCCACCCCCAGCCACCGCATGACTCCCACCCCCAGCCACCGCATAACTCCCACCCCCAGCCACCGCATGACTCCCACGCCCAGCCACCGCATGACTCCCACGCCCAGCCACCGCATGAATCCCACCCTCAGCCACCGCATGACTCCCACCCCATCCACCGCATGACTCCCACCCCAAGTCACCGCATGAATCCCACCCCAGCCACCGCATGCCTCCCGCCCCAAGTCACCGCATGAATCCCACCCTCAGCCACCGCATGACTCCCACCCCCAGCCACCGCATGACTCCCACCCCATCCACCGCATGACTCCCACCCCATCCACCGCATGACTCCCACCCCAAGTCACCGCATGAATCCCACCCCAGCCACCGCATGCCTCCCGCCCCAAGTCACCGCATGAATCCCACCCTCAGCCACCGCATGACTCCCACCCCCAGCCACCGCATGACTCCCACCCCCAGCCACCGCATGACTCCCACCCCAAGTCACCGCATGAATCCCACCCCAGCCACCGCATGCCTCCCGCCCCAAGTCACCGCATGAATCCCACCCTCAGCCACCGCATGACTCCCACCCCCAGCCACCGCATGACTCCCACCCCATCCACCGCATGACTCCCACCCCAAGTCACCGCATGAATCCCACCCCAGCCACCGCATGACTCCCACCCCCAGCCACCGCATGACTCCCACCCCCAGCCACCGCAGGACTCCCACCCCCAGCCACCGCATGACTCCCACCCCCAGCCACCGCATGACTCCCACCCTCAGCCCCCACCCCATGACTCCCACCCCCAGCCACCGCCTGACTCCCACCCTCAGCCACCGCATGACTCCCACCCCCAGCCACCGCATGACTCCCACCCTCAGCCCCCACCCTCAGCCACCGTATTACTCCCACCCCCAGCCACTGCAGGACTCCCACCCACCCACTCTCGTACCTTGAACTCCTGGTCCAGCTTTGACGGGCCGTCCTCCTCCCGACACAACTCCTCGTATCGCTCCGTCAGATTGTCGCTGGAGATGGATGTGTTCTGGCACACGATGGCCTCCATTAGGGCCTCATGGACAAAGTCGTACTGGTCCTGGTCAAAGACAATGTTATATTTTATTTTATAAGCGTAAATGTGCGTGACATAAGTGGATGCGATGTGAGTCTTTGTTACCTTGTCTTGGATCATATTCCTCCCAGCATATTTGAATGGAATGGAATGTTGGGGTTTTAGGCCACTTTTGTGCACATACAGGCTAAATTGGGCCAAGGAACCTCCCGAGACGATGAAGGATGAAGGAATGAAACATTCCCCAGATTAGGTGCCCGAGCCCGGATTCGAACCCAGGACCTATTGATCTGCGGTCTAGTGCGCTAACCACTACACCAGGGAGGCCCCCTCCCAGCATATTTGAGTAAGAACCCCTAATCAAACTCGCCAGACTTCGTTTAATATGTAAATGTGCGTGACATGAGATGATGGAAGTCTTTGTTACCTTGGCTTAGATCATATTCATCCTGGCATATTTTATTAAGTACCCCTCATCAAACTCGCATGACTTTGTTAATATGTAAATGTGTTTGACATAAGATGATGGTAGTCTTTGTTACCTTGGTTTGGATCATATTCATCCGGGTATTACGTAGGGAGGTGGCACACTGGACGATGTCCACTTCGCCTTCCTTCTGCGCCTGGTTGATGAGATAGTCCAGGGCAATGAAGGTGCCGGTTCTCCCAACACCAGCGCTGCAAACAACGGTGAATAAGATTCAGGGTAAGATCTTTACTTTGATAAATATCGTAACGGTTGCATTCCCGCAGTATTCCTGTAATATATCAGTGTTTTAAGTCACATGGCCGTCCATATCTGTGGAGCAGCACCAAGTGTCCCGTGCGTGCTTTCCCTGTCAAGGAAGTCGTTGTTTCTTACCGGAACTACCGTATTGTTGCGTCAGTGCTGTGGCTATTACCTGAGCCAGATATATATCTGATGGTTCATACGCCGGTCCATACCAGCCATGTACAACCGTACTTTCCCTGTCGAAGGAGTGGACTTTACGGCGGAAAGCCAGCATGCGGTTAGCTCCATTATTGGGAGGGTAACTATTATTACAATATGTCTCAGTTGTGGTGCACACGGCCGCCCATACCTGCAGTGTACCACCATGGGTCCCGTGCTTTCCCTGTCGAAGGAGGGGACTTTACGGCGGAAAGCCAGCATGCGGTAAGCTCCGTTCTGGGGTCGGCTCTTGTCTAGCCACGAGACGTAGTTGAACTGACGGACGGTGCGACTCTCGCCCTAAAACCAAAAGGACTTTGCTAAAACCAAGGAGGTCATACAGATGGAATATCGGACTGCAATGAGGCCTTATCAGTATTTAAGGCGATAACCGTGGCTTTTAGATGAGGGAGGAAGCAATACATATAAATTAATTATATATATATATAAATATATACATATATATATGTGAACATGCCGGAGTACAAATACGCCAAAAAAAACATATCGAAAGGAGATAGATGAGAACAGATGAGATTAGAAAAATAAAGAACCGTTCAAACGAGAGTAGTACAAATACACAACGAGCCGTGTTTGATGTAAATGAAATGCTATGTGTTACACTTATAACGCGACCCGGGTGTACTATAAATGATGCACCATGAACTTATCGTACATAGCGAGTCGTGTTTGCGAACAGAAGAAAACAGATGATATGCCATAAATAGATAGTGCACAGCGAGTCGTGTTGGCTGTTAAGGTTTTCCCTACACCTATAATATATAGCGATCCGTGTTTGCTGTAAATGATGTGCCATACACCTATAATATATAGCGATCCGTGTTTGCTGTAAATGATGTGTCATATACATACGGACAACCTGGCTTACATCAAGAGCCGTGTTTGCCGTATAGTAAATGGAAAGTCGGACATTGCGATGTGTACACCGCTGGTGTGTGTACTCACATCCCTGGTGACGGTGAACACCCGCACAGTGAAGTCGGCGTACATCTCTGTGGAGTCGGTTGTCACGGTGATATCTTCATACGTCACCGAGGACCCGGCACCAGCCGCCCAGTACTGGTCGCACTTCCGCTGTCGAGACACCGAAACACATTATCATACATTGTTAGTGGAGACGTAGCACAGATGTGAACACATTGTAATTGTAAACGGCGTTTACTACGGAAGTTGGAATGTCTTTTTATATTAATATTTCCTTCTTAACTGTGCGTTCATATTTGACATCATTTTATATACATGTAGAATGTTATGCTAAAAACAGCTATTAACTTCAAGATGATCACCTTGGTGTTTTCGACGAGTTTTGTGACCATCACTATTCTGTTGACGTTTTCTTGCCACACGAGTCTCCAGAGGTCATATACTGTATGAGGACGGGGGCCTGGCTTGGGGGAAGAGGTCAAGGACAAGGTTAAAACATAGTTACAGGAATCAAGGTTAACGTGTTGCACGGATAGCTGGAAACGTAACTACGTTTATTGTATTTCTGATATGTAAACACAAAGCAAAATTCAGCAAATATGTGCGATTCACATTCCACCCATTGCTGCGACTGTGTGAATGTAATGTTCTATATTTTATCAATTAAGGTTGGTATTAACAAATTACAATAATATTTGCAAATATATTTCACTTCCATACCTTGAGTGGCTATGTATTCTTTCTCTCTTTCAACTCCCTGCAAACAAAAAGTAAAAAGCAAAACTCAATACTAAGCTTTGAAACATAATGCAATTGTGATACCATGAAATCTCAACAGATGATATATATGCGTAATCAAAACGTATCACTTCTTATTTCTTCGTATCACACTGCAGACAAACACGTGACAAATAATTTCAATAAAATATCCTCTTAGCCACATATTGCGTTATTATTTCATTATGAACAAAACAAAGTAGGTTTGCTGGAATTCGTCGATTAGTCGTTCTCCCCCAATCACATGGCTCGGGTGCCTTATATCTCATATCCCTGGTGTTCCTGCTCACAGCTTCGCATTCCTACCTTCACGTAGTTAGCGTTGATGTAGTCCGAGTCAGGGTCGTCGTTAACGATATCCAACACCACTCTGGTCTCATCATCTACAATAAAGCAACAACTTATCATGGTTCATGATCTTAGAGATGCAGAGACGTGGTTAGAATTTAAATATTCTGATTGGTCACAGGTATTATTCTGCGCCACAGTTGTTTCAATAGGACGCTAAGTTATGTATCGTACTCTTTGCGGCAACACAAACATTCGACCTTTATCCTGCACAGACATATACGTTTACACAGGTGGGGGTCGAACCACGCCTCTGCCGCTTGGGCTGGCCTGGCACAGTACACTTGACAATCGCCACGCTACCTACTAGACCACGGGGCGACGTGTTCTTCGTCATGATATAATCATGCTGTATACATCAGCTGAATATTTTTCAACTATGCGTTCACATTCATGTATGCTGATAATATAAGCCATAAAAACTCACAAGCAGATATATTAATGAATCTGTTTTTGGGTTTGTTCACAGTCGTATCTCCACGAGTGCACCGCTTGCGGTCTTCCTGAGGCAAGTTCTGCGAAACGAGAATAGAACGAAGTGTAGTCGTACATAAAATACAGTAATAATGTACATGTATATATCTTAGGTGTCGTTAGCATATATCTTTCTACGTTATTAGCGTACATAGTCTATGTCATTAGCGTATATATTCAATGTTATTAGCGTATACCTTTTGTGTCACAATAGTAATTTCTATATGCCATTATTAATAGTTTATCTCTAAAACATGTATCTATTTTCATTTCTATATAGTTTATTTCTATATCATAAGTACCACCCCAGCCACCGCTGCAGTACATTCTCTGTCACTAGAGCATCTTCCATTTCATTGTATGATATCTTCATAGCTTCTTGACCATTTACATTCATATTTGTGCTTCAAAAAAGTTATGTTTTCAGCTGTCGATCAAGTATTTATCATCTAATATTCTTCATTTGAAGCAAAAATAATCATTCAAATGTCTGACCAAGTTGGATATGCGAGCATATTGACATCCGATACGTCCTGCATTGTGCCGTACCTTGTACTCGGCAGCCATGAAGTCTGCGTTGGCTCTTTTGGCCTTGACGTATCTTTCTAGGTCTTCGACCTTGACCTTGGTGATGTTCAGGTCGAATGCAGGCACGGCATTCTGGTACACGTTTTCACCGGCACCTTTCGCGGACACACCGTTCGCCTCCAAGGTACCCTCATCAATGGCCATGGCGGGGTTGATATGTCCTGGCCGACCCCCTAATGATGTGTGCGACATTACGAGGTCACATGTCTAAACTTTCAGGTGAACACACAGAGAAAAACTACTTCACCATATGTGGCGTGATGTCAACATTCTGACTGATTAGAATTGACAAGCCAGCTTGGGGCGGGTGTAACATGCGGACGTGTCCCCCCATGCGCCCTGTTCCCCTTGTAGAAAATACATGATATGGAGACATTCTCCGCTGCACGTGTTTTTACGGTGCCAGTATGATAGATCTATACAAGGTGGGTGGGGGGGGGGGGCATCTCGGCATGGCGGACAATCCCATATACCACACCAGGACCAGCACAGGTACAGTTTATCAGACGTGGGAGGGGGGACATGCTCCGTTTCTATATTATGAAATGTGGAGCATGCGCAACCACCCTTCCCTCTACCCACAGATTGACTGCGTACCCGCATGCATTACCAGGCCAAGTGATAAGTGGTCCGGTCGTCATACATACACTGCATGGATAAATTATGGATATGCAAGCATCATATTTAAAACCCCGACAAAAACAGGAGAGGTGACTCCAAGTCTCGACACAAGCACGACCTGACTTACAAAAGGATGGCAAATTCGGAAGACAAGGCCAGATGGGACGATAGGAGCAGATTGGCGCATTGAAGTGTTGACGTTTAAACTCACCTGACATCGGGTGGCTGTCCAAGATGACAATGCTGTCTTTCAACAGCCTGGCGCCTATTCGCCGCCGCCTAGAAAAACGTAAGGTAACCGGTAAAATTTGCTGCAATGGTGAGTTTTGCTAACAGTAACAAGTTAAGCTGACCATCCCTTTCCGCGAATAATATCGTACTTTATTATTAGAATGCCCATTATTATTAAAACAGCAATGTAGTTACCTTGACCGGTGTGGGCTTATCTCTTGAGTATGACAACAATAACAATGACCATAAGCAAGGCAGATCTAATTTAAACCTAATAGCAACGTCCAGTACTCAAGAAAAACTCACATTGGTTGTGAATATGTATGGCAAATAATGTCACCGCACAGACAATAAATAGAGTGACGCCAGTTTTATGACTTAAGATAATACAATAAAGGTAAGCCGAAATTATGTCTCATCGCGACAAAACACACCGATGTGGCAAAATAAGCAAACAGGCCAGGGTCGCCAGGCCTACATCGTTACCATAATAATAACACAGCGACCGTAACCAACAAAATGAATCGAGGCGGGATCAGGTGTTATTTTTATTGAGTATGACAATAACTAATAACAGCGACAATTAGCATTATCATTGGCCTAGGAATACATTTCGTGAGCTTTGACATGGAGGGTGGACCGGACAAAGTCTCACCTCATTAGTATGACAATCACAACAATGACTATCACCAGGACGACTATGACAGCCGCGACGACCCCGGCGATGACAGCGATTGGAGGTCCATTTCCTCTGTCTGGTTTGGTCGTGGTAGGGGTAGTCTCTGACGTAGGATAAGTTACTAAAACAGAAATCGGTCTGCCTGTGTTTGTATTTGCACACTCAAGCGGGCCGCAATTTGGTGAATAATTTTAAATCAACGGATGCACAGCCAACACCCTATAGGCCGTTATGACACTTTCACGAAACACGACCAATCGCTTTTAATAAACACCTTGAATATCACCCCTCTAGTCATCTCTTGTATCTGCCAATACCGGAATAGGAATAGGATGCTGGACACTACTTCGTGGACACTATTAAAAGCCAGTGGTCCACAACTCTTACGCAAATATACTTGTATTCACTCACAAGAAGACCATAGACGTGAGCTAGGAGAGAGACAGAGGGAGATAGGAGAATTGCAACGAGGATCTGTAATCGGTTGTCGAGATTTACTGGTGAACACTAACATGGGGCGGTAACCCTAACGGCTGTACACGAAAAGATAACTCTTCATTATATCTAGGTGTTAAACTCACTGGGTTGTGACAGGGTCGTGACTGATGGTCCGTTCAAAGTGTCTCCGTACTCCTTCATGCCGCCCCAGGTCCTGTACTGCTCCACTTTAAAGTCATATCTGGTGTTGGGTGTCAGACCGGAGATGGTTGTCATTCGCCGGGTGTCGCCACTGGTATGCGGCACGTCTTTCCCGAGTGTGTCGCCGGAGTCACCTGTCCGGTAGCTGATGTTGTAGCCGTAGTGAGTCTCCGCTCCCTCAGGTAGGTTCTTGTTTTGCTCCCAGACGACCTCCACGGACGAAATCCCCACAATCCCGAGACTCACGTTCTCGCCGTTATCACGCGGGAGTTCTGGAAAATAGAAAGTTTCGCCAAGAGTGGCAAAATGTGCATTATTCAGTCTTGACAACGGACCACTATTATTATTCAACTATTAGCAATTATGCCGGTATTGTACCCAATAAATCGGTATTTGTTTGTTGTTGTATCTCGCAACCATGGAATCCGACTTTTCTGTATTTCGCTAGTCTAAATATGAATGGTTAAACAGCGCTGCGGATTTACGCATCTATTTCGTATAAGAACGCCAACCTATAACGTATAAACGATACGGCTTAGTTACGTTTCAAAATAACAACAGATGCACGCCAAGTCAACGTTCCAGCCCAAAGTTTGCGAGGTATCTGCGATAAAGTTAAACTATCAAGGTTATTGAACATCCCTATAGAGTATGGGATACAGAGGTGTTAGAGCACCATGGATCATGTAGTATTATGGCCAAAGAACCATCACAGAACTCCTAATATTACCTCAATGCTCAATATATCGACCACTGATGGGGTTAAATTGGCCTTAACCATACCATGAAGCAAAATCATGTTCATATCTTCATGTCCAAATGCGATAGTTTCATCAAAAGATTCAGATTCAATTTAATTTATCTGAGCCAGAACCAATACAAACACGAAATGCAAACCAAGATAAATTCTCACTCTGGGGACTCCCATGAAGACCAAGAAGGTCTCACTCTGGGGACTCCCATGAAGACCAAGAAGGTCGCTAGCACAGGAGCCACCAAAAAATAAGTTCGCGATTGAGACGCAATCCCGCACTATGGATTGTAGACCGGCCCTTTGTTCATAAATGCGCTTTTCCCGGTCAAGATACCCACATGGGGAATCATGTGTGCAACATGTGAGACAATCTTAACCAGATCGAGAACAATAAGAATCTATTTATCTACAAAGATCCTTCATGACTGGCTGTATGTATTAAGCCATATCCTGTTTTAACATAAGTGAATATTAGCACGGAGCAAGTATTGAAACGTCTTTTGTATGGGTCACAATTATTTTAATACTGTAACGTTAGTACATGTTAAATGGAGGGGATGGAAGGAGCGGGGGGTAGATCGTACTTAATCGTATTAATGACCACTCCATGAAGCCTACCGGAGGGATATGTCAGAGAATACTTTCGTACAAGATTTAAAATGATTGGTCTAAGATTGGCTGCCAGGTTAGCCATGGACATTGTAGTGTGGTGGTACTGTGGAAGGATCGCCGCAGCCATACGTACCTATGAAGACGCCGCAGTTGGTCCCCGTGTACCACTGCTGACACCCGCCGGGACACGACCCGTCACGGGATGAACAGTTGTAGGGGTCGTCGGTCCCACAATGTCCAGTGCAGTTCTCGGCACAGTTCAGGCCGTACGTCCCGACGTCACACGCTGTAACGTGAACACAATGTGGAGAAAGGCTACCACGAGGGAAGTTATGGTTATTTGACATACGGTCTAATCTTGCTAATACGAACTCTTTAAGAAATGTAAGTGGTATAATGGCAAACGGTCACTATGGTAACGATATCCGAGTTGTGATGACTTTGCACACTAGAAAGCCACACTTTTCCGCAAACCATGTCATATACAAAAAGTTGTTGGAACATGTCTGTCTTTTACTTGTAAACTTTTTACTTATATTTACGCAGTAATACCGGCATATATCATTCCCAAAGCTGTTAACTATCTCAGTGGAAGAATTGTTGGCGAGGGAAGTTTGTGTTACAGAGTAATATCCCAATTAGTTAAGTAGCGAAATGAGATTTACCTTCCGTACACTGCGGCCTCTTTACTCCAGAAGCAGAACACGAACGACATCCAATGACCTGTGAACAGTCCTGACATTCGCCACAACCTGTGAAACACAAGGATAAGAGAACGGTCCTGGAGATACTCATCACAATCTGTGGAACACAACGACCAAACAGCAGTCCTGGAGACACAACAACCTGAGGAACACAAGGACAAGGAAACAGTCCTGACACTGACCGCAACCTATGGAACACAAGGACAAGAGAACAATCCTGACACCCATCACATACAACCTGTGGAACACCAGGAGAAGAGAACATTCATGGGGACACTCATCACAACCTGTGGAAAACAAGGATAAGAGAGCAGTCATGGAGACACTCACACACAACCTGTGGAACACAAGGATAAGAGAGCAGTCATGGAGACATTTATCACAACCTGTGGAACACAAGGACAAGAGAGCAGTCATGGAGACACTCATCACAACCCGTGGAACACAAGGACAAGAGAACAGTCCTGGACACACTTATTACGGCATGTAGAAGGTTATGGTAATACTTTGACTGTGCACCAAGCAAAATACCCTAATGTACGCAAGTTTGTGTGATCAGCCTTCTGCTTCGTATGAATCAGTAATATGAAAATTGTTTATAAAACCTTATGTTTACTGAATGAGAATATACATCAAAGAAATCAAGGCGTGACTAAGATATGCCTATTAAAGGAAAAGTATAAAGGTAGGATACTTACTGGGGTACTCATGTCCGGTGACAACAACTTCACACAGCGTCATTATATCAGGTCTAGTGCCGCCTGTCTTCTCTATGATGACGTATCTGCCGACCAGGGGTGCGTCACAGCTGATGTTTGCTGTCCCTTTCCAGGCGTCAGTCGTGGAGGCGAGAGGTACGACTCCTGTGTATTGACCACATGTGTGGGACCCGGATGATCCGTCCACCACAACCACATCAAAGTCGGCCAACCATAACACGCCTGGTGGGAATATGGTAGGTCATTTACAAAAACGTTTCGACAATCATCCGTTGACTGAATTCCAGTTTGTGTCCATATGCAAACATGAACGTTGTCAGTTGGTATCAATATTATAATTGGACGATGAGTACGTACAACCAAGGACTATTTAGAATAATAATGGAACTAAAACACGAGGAAGCAAATGACCTTTTTATTTAGAAACTGACTTGGATAAAACTGACTTGGATAAAACTCTGGTGTAAGAGTGGTGTAGTGACAACTTTTTCCCAAACAAAATACAAAACATATTTCTACGGTTTTATCCGGTTTACACACACAAATATATACATGTGTGGTATATATCATGACTTGATTTCGAAAATTTCGGTTATTTCCAGGCTGGTTTAAAAAAAAAGAATTACCATCATACAATCAGACAGAGACAATACAGAGACAATACATCATTTAAGCATCACTAGACAGTAAGACTCCGTGATGCGGATGCGGGTGAGTTTTCGGGCGTAAAGAGAGTAGTTGGAGACGGAATTAGGAAATTCATCTCCCTGCGTAGCCAATTAAGAGCTATGTGATCATCGTCTATTACCGTCCATCATCGTCATCGCCGTTACACGGTATAGTTGAATATATAGTTGTATAGTTTATCTGCTTCATAAATAAATCTATGACACTGTTGTTTGCGGCCGTCTTGTGCACGTCTTGTGTTTGCGGGTTGCCGTATGCCTCGATCATTTACAGACTGAAACGAACATTGAACAACAAGTCCGACTAGGCCCAGTTGATGTAACCGAATGCGGATTCGACGTAAATTTCTACTTTACTTAATGTTCACAACTGAACTTAGCAAGATCATATGAGTAAGTTTACCCTTGGGAACTATGCCCTACTTTTTCTTTTTATTTCATGCGCATTTAAGGTGTGAAACGCCATGTCACTGCATTTGCCTATCGGGTGAAAAATATATAATAGATAAAAGCTGCACTGAACACACATTTGCACCGTCTTTGATTTCTGTTTCAACCGCCTAATTCATATATTACAAAGCTATATCTATTTCGTCACTTTCGTAATGCTGACGCCTTCTTGGCATCACGTGACGCATATGAAGCCGATTGCGAGACACTTTCAGTCAATAATAAGTCTTTATTTGGGTATTAACACAAAACTGCTGACACTTTAAATGTCGTTCCCAAGAATCCTGATATCGAGGGGAGGATCCACACCTCTGTTTGTTTGTTTTGCTGAGCGGATTATACAACAGCAGTTTAGATCACAACAAGCATTTGGCAAATAGTTCAAATATTTTTGTTATATTTACGCGTCCGAAAGTTCATCGCGATAAACCATTCCAGGTGGGTCGATATTTTTGGAATGTCAGTCTTAAAATGTGCCTGTTTGGTCAGAAGGGTGATCGCAAACTGACGGACGCGATGACCGATAGAAAGTTACGAAAAGAAATGTGATTCAATTACTGACATTATCACTAATCCTTCAGTACTAAATAACTCACCTCCGCCATTGTCGGTGTTGAAGACCGTGACGTTGTGGATGACGTAGTCGCCGCCCAGGTCCACAGTCCACTTGGCATGGTTTTGGCCCCCCGCTTTAGGGTGAGCGCAGACATACTGCTGATCGGTGTGCGTTTCGTCAATGACCGTACCATCGACGGCCTGATAACTGTAGAATACGCCAAACGTTCCGGTCTGGCTGGTGTTCTTACCACGGGCCACGTTACCTGATGGAACAGTTGATATATAGTGGTATTAGTACATTCTGGGCTGTTTTGTTTTCGTCCCGCGTCAGCGTGAGCACGGATACTATCACATATATAATTGGGAGTGCAATGTGTCCTTCCTATCAGTCCACAAGGAACATAACAACTGTAGGCTTCCGTCTACAGGGAATATAATAACTGTAGGCCGCCCCACATTGCGCCCATAGTCAATATAACAACTGAAGGCAGCCCCTCGTCCCGTCCACAGGGAATATAACAATTGTAGGCAGCCCCACATCGCGCCCATAGTCAATATAACAACTGTAGGCCGCCCCACATCGCGCCCATAGTCAATATAACAACTGTAGGCCGCCCCTCGTCCCGTCCACAGGGAATATAACAACTGTAGGCAGCCCCACATCGCGCCCATAGTCAATATAACAACTGTAGGCCGACCCTCGTCCCGTCCACAGGGAATATAACAACTGTAGGCCGACCCTCGTCCCGTCCACAGGGAATATAATAACTGTATACCGCCCTTCGTCCCGTCCACGGGGAATATATCAAATGTAGGCCGCCCCTCGTCCCGTTCACAGGGAATATAACAACTGTATGCCGTGATTCATCGAACTATTAATATACGTACATCTAGGAGGTGCACATCACAATTTAATACTGACTAATCCTATTGACAAACGACAGTGGGTGCTTGCTTTAATCACTCTCTCAATTATGTGCAAGTTACTGTACGTGGACTTGTACACTTAGACTGAATGACAGCGTCCAATTATATATTTTGCAGAAGATATTATTTTCCTTGAAATAATTATGTATACATACATTATCAAACCCTAACTATAAAGAGGTTCAATTGAGCATTTACTATTTCTCGTTTATCGCCTCACCACCAATGTAGGGCACGCGGGAATCACGTGAGCTATTTAAAAGAAATGGTTGGGGCCTTGGTGAGTTTCGTTTCGGAATATAAACATTATAGGCGATAAATAAATGGTTACCTATCTGACAGGCTTCTCCGCTCCAGGTGAACAGACCGGGACTGTCCTGAGCACACTCTCCCGGACAGACTCCCGTGTCCGGATCACAGGTGGCGCCACCGTCACAGTGGCACTGGAACTCACAGTCACAAGTCGTCCCGAACAGACAGGCGGCTACGAAATATGGAAAGGGTGTATAATATACATGAGTTGAAACCTTTCAAACCTACTCGTGAATTAAGTTTACAACTTAACAAGGTGAAACTTTATATTGAATTAGATTGTCAGTCTTTGCATTCATAGAACAAATAATATAATGGTCCATAGAGGATATGGACAAGGGGATATATACAAAATACTTGTACTTCACATTGGTACCTCTCACGCTGTACACGTTGTGTCACTGGCTGTCGACGTGGTGTCGTGTGACTGGCTGTCGATGTGGCGTCGGTGTCACTGGCGTTCGACGTGGCGTCGGTGTCACTGGCGTTCGACGAGGTGTCACGTCACTGGCCGTCGACGAGGTGTCACATCGCTCGTCCCTACCTCGTGGCCTACAGGTGTCGACGTTATGTTGTGTCACTGGCTGTTGACGTTTTGTCGTGTCAATGGCTGTTGACGTTTTGTCGTGTCAATGGCTGTTGACGTGGTGTCATATCACTGGCTGTCGACGTGGTGTCATGTCACTGGCTGTCGACGTGGTGTCCTGTCACTAGCTGTCGACGTGGTGTCGTGTCACTAGCTGTCGACGTGGTGTCATGTCACTGGCTGTCGACGTGGTGTCATGTCACTGGCTGTCGACGTGGTGTCATGTCACTGGCTGTCGACGTCACTGGTGGTGTATCTTTGGCTATCGACTATTTGTTTTCTAAAAGCCCAAGCGCTGCCGCGTATTTCTAACCCCATCTATGCAGATACTTACGTTTGTGCAGGCTAAATAACCCATACCTTTCGTAGGTTGTAGGTAAGACTCCCGGAGATATGGGCCCCCTATACCCTTCCCATCGTCACGAAATGCCCTACCTCCGTCAAAGCGTGCTACTTAAACCAACCAACCATAGCTCAATTGATAGCGTATTGAGCTTGTTTTTGGTTTGAGGTTGGAGCAATACGTGAGCAATACCTGACATAGTTATATTGCTCTTCCACATGATGGATTGACCAATAGGACTTAAACAGCCTGGCGTCATCCTACGGTTTATATATAGGTATATATATATATCCCATATATATATTTCATACATCACTTGACGATATATACATATATATATATACATATATATTGGCATTGGAAGAGTTGATATGACTGTCTGATAGTGATTCTGTCACCCACCTGAGACGTTATATCTGGCTATGATCATACAGGTGATGGCGGCAACCAGGAAGTGGAGCCTCCCTCCGCCGGTCGCCATGTTCCTTGTACACGGTGAATTACCTCTCCCAGAAGACAACATATATCTGAGTGTGTTCTCCGCAGAACTTTTACCTCGACCATGTGAAGTGCTAAACCAGAGAGTTAGAATGCAGTACTGGTTGAAGTGAACGTGCAGAGCCAGTCGCCCGTGATTGCCAATGTGTGTGTGTGTGTGTGTGTGTGTGTGTGTGTAGGAAGTATGTGCCCGGGGTGCGCGTTCGCAGTACATTCAAGCGCCCGGCCTGGTGATCAACAACTGTAAAAGATATATACGCAAGTGGAGGACTTGTCTATTTTCTGCGCCTTGCAATTGTCTCTGTCACGTGACGTATCTGAGGAGGCGTGATGATGAAAATGAAGGGGCCACACTGGTCCGCTGGTCCTCGGAGGTGCAGCGGCCCGCTACGGAAGCGGCCGATCGTGTGCGGAAGCCCGCCCAGTGACGCATCAAGGCTTCTGATACGTCAGGTGTGCAGTCCTCATACGTCACGGCGTCAAACTCGAATGCGCCGGCGTTTTTTTGCCGCTTATTATATTCCGTTTATGTTTGAAAAATAAATGTATTACTTATCATTAAATTGCTGATGTTGACTTGAATTCTGACATGTTTGAGACCAGGGGATGATATACACTAAGTAGCGTTAAGTCTTTTGCTTCACTAATTAACTCATTGCTCACAAACTCCGTACGTTGTTGATACCACCCAGCTATTCATAAACATTATTTAGCTCTGTTCACTTCATTATTAAGACAATAAAAGGTAAATAACAGACTGCTTATATTACACCAATAAGAGGTATATTTATGGGTTGTTTGTCGCCATATTGTGGTCAATAATTCCTGTCTTGTGTTCTGGGTTTATGCTGCAGTCGTTATTTAACATTTATTTATAGAATAATTTGTTTATCTTTTCACTTGTGTCATATGATGTAGTTATTAATTTGAATTGTTTATCCGTTTAGGTCACGAGTGTTTTGGTAACGTATTCCAGGTGATCATTCACATGTGTATTCGTTGTTGAAAACCTCGTAAAACAAATGAAGTTCGTACCCAAAAAAATCATTATTTTCATTGGAACCTATAGGCCCGCGGTCCGAACCCCAAGCTCCGAGTGCTAACGACTGAGCTATGGGGAACCACTGCAGCGTAGTAAGTAAACATGCTGAATTGCAGAGCTATAGGCCATATGGTCTATCTTCCGTGGTTGAACCTACGGAATGGCCTACGTGAGTGATGCTGCTGAAAAAATGGTTCACCCTAACAAGGAAGAACGACCAGCCATAGTCACGACCTGGCACACACACAGATATATGGGACATGATGTGTCATGCAACACCATATTCCATAGTACCAGGAAGTAACATGGTCCTACTCAGCCTACATGTACGCAGTGTTTGACATAGGCCTACATTCCGGCTGAGCTATCGGGGTTCCGTGGTAACGCACCGCAGACGGCCTCGTGTCATATTACGTTGAGCGCATTTCGGGATTCCGCCGGGGGGGGGGGGTCTCCGCGGGTGCCCTTGATGCCTGATTGTTGGTTGGTTATTCACGACGCTTTAACCACTTCTGGTCATATCGCGTCAATGGGAGAAGGATGGGAGAGTGGAGCCATGTTGCCGGGAATAACCCCAAACTCTTTACGAAGAAAGAACCACCGACCCACGTGCCGTTAGGCTCTCAGGTGGCTTCAAGCACTCAATGCGAGGGCTCTAGCCCGCTGAGCTGTCGCGCCCCCCCCCCCACACTTGATGCCTGAGGAAGCGAATGAAAAAGAGGAACCTCCACGCCCACAGCAATGCATTAAGTACCCCTCCCCCAGGGTTTATTCTCAACGTGTTGAAGGTTTACTGTTTACGTCCACCTTTGTTGAACAATGTTAGACGTCGTTCGTCAAAGAGCGTCAGTTTTCATGTCGACTATTTGTCCGGTTAGAGGACATCATTTCAACCGGATTGGTCCTATTCCCGACTCGCCGCATCCGTTATTAAGCCGTCGACGGGTTACTCCGTGTTTCCATAAGGATATCAAAAGTATGGTCGGTTATGGCGCCCTCTAGAGATAGCGTCGAAACTATAAGCGTCCGCTAAAGCGGAATACGGGGTCCCTACGAAAGTTTCCCCGTCCCTTGCCGCCGGTCACAACTCCCTGGCGAACTGGCAGTGGAGAGCCCCTCTTCCAAACGCTCTAGCTCTAGGGTCCCACGTTAAATCTGGCCTTCATGACCAGTCCACATGGCATTTTACTTAAAATGGAGGCTTCATAGCTAAAAGATTAAACGCCCATTCAAAGTGAAAAACGTGCAGTAACTAAGGGTCTCACGCCTGTTTGGCCGAGACCTCTACCCATGTTTCTGAGTATGGCGCGTCTTTCGGTTCTATTTGTCAGTTAAACATAAAATTAGAGCTGAAATTAATTTGTATGTTGAAGCCAAGAACTATTATTAAGACGCAATATTAATGTTGCTATTATTTTTCTCTTTTAATTATTATGACATCACCTTGAAGTCACAGGACGTCATTGATGATTTACAAACCAGCAGCATGGCTTCAATTTTTTACATTTTACCTACTTATGGATTCGGGTGATGGCAGCTATTGCCTACGGTGAAAATTAAGCAAATTCACAATTTCTTCGGATCACGTTAAGCATGACGTCATATTGACGCACTAATTTCGGAAGAAGCGATTCTCCAGATGTAATATCAATGGCCCTATGATTTGTATTCTTTGTATGTGGTATGACGTTAACGTGACGTTATATGACGCCATCGATGGTTACGTAAATGAACGATATGCTTTTATTTTACCCACTTATGAACTTGGAGGACAGCTATTGCCTTATTAGTAGGCGACAATGAAACAATCAACGATTTAGTCGTTTCACGTTACTTGTGAAGTCATTTTTGATGCAAACTTTCTGGTACCACCAAAATGTTTTTACTGACGTAAAATGTTCCCTTTATACAACGCATAGCAACGTCAAATAAACCGGAAGTCACTATGACGTATAATAACTGAGTAATGGCCGTATGTGAAACTGTAACATCTCTGATACTTTGAAGTTGGAATACGATTGATAGTGCGGAAGGAAGAAACCCTGTGCGTTCCTTAACACACCGACAAGAAATTGTGACGTCATTGAGCTAGATGGTTGTATATTTAAGACGCTTTAACCATCGATCCACGTGCCGTTAGGCTCTTGGTGGCCAGCACCCAAGGCGAGCGCTCTAACCCACTGAGCTACCAGGCCGGCTCCCACTGTGCTAGAAGACGTGACAAAGATGCTACATGATAAAGCGGTGTCCTCTAATGAGTGGAACACGACAGCCATACCCCTATCAACAAATATTAAGCAAACGGCAAGACTAGTGCTTCAGCCAACCAAAACCTCTGCAACTTCCACAATGTTACACGATATATATGCAGAGGTTTGAACAGTAGCTATGATGAAAAATATGGAAATTACAAACATACAAACATTGGGATAAACCAATGGAAATTACAAACATACAAACATTGGGACAAACAAACTTTGTAACTGAATCGAGAGACACAATTAGTGAACGACTAACGGGCTAACGAGAACGTGTCTATCGAGTATCCAATTCTGACATCGCTGCAGTATCTCCCCCCGTTTCATGCTCTGTGTCCTGTAATGGCGCAGATTGAGACTGATAACCTTCTTCCTGAGTCCGATACTTGATTGAAGTGCATAGTTTTTGGTTATTTTCTGTTTGATGGGGACATTGTTTTATTTATACCCATCTGAACCACATACCAGCATGAACTGGGACACGGGGCGATAACGCGATCCCATTCAATGTCTGAAGTGGACATCATTCACGGCCAACGGTCTGCTTCTTCCAGTTCGAAGTCACGAAATGGATTATTGTAGTAAATGATAGGCATACGTGAGTCATACGTGAGTCATGCTGAAATAATACGTTTTTGTCTGCCTTGTTTAGCTCTCTCACCGGATCAGACACCTGTATTCTCTATCTATGTGTTAAGCCAGCTCAAAAGTGGCCGAATCCCAGTGTACAAAATGGCTATGATTGTGTAGGACAACATTGCCATTTCTGTCTTCGTAAAGAGTAGGTGTTACTCCTGAGGACATGGCTCCTGTCTTCCTTAAACTGGAAGGGTCCTGTTGTCACGCTGAGTTGAGGATATTGAAGGAAAATGCTCCCTTTATTTCCCACATATTTGCGTGATTTCCTCCCTCCAATCAGCTGGCTTCAAGTGTGTCGTGCACTTTCCTCCATATATATTTTCCCGGGACTGTTAGTGTCTACTTTGGATGCTTTGTAACCATAAATCTCTCGATCACTGCACTTATGTCTGCATGGCATGGGCGGCAGATCCTCACCACTGTAACAAGTGAATTAGTGCGACCCCCCACCTTCTCCACCATCCTCGCTACCCGCCCCCCCCCCCCTCCCGCCGGGCCCCAAACTCCCACCTATTGATTGGTTGGGTGTGCTATATGTAATGCAGTAACCGACACGAAGACAACGAAATCGAGTCTTACACACTGGTATTACCGACCATGGCTTTGATAGGACGTTCTTCTCTACTGGTCATTGCTATTGCACAGGCGTCCACACGAACTGTTAACGGTGAGTGTTATAAACATATCTATGAGCCTTCCTTATATTGTAATGGACAGGACACTAGACCGCAGGTCCTGGGTTCGAATCCGGTCCGGGGCATCTAAGTCTGGGACAAGTTTCACCCACTCGTCCTGCAGCGTCCCGGGAGATCATTGGCACAGCTCAGCCCTTGTGTACACAACAGCGGCCTAAACATCAATTCCTTTCATTTCATGCCATGCAAACATTTATCGTACCTTATATACATTGTATGGAAATTTCACGCGTCACGAGCGGGCCACGTCTTAACAGCATAAGGAGAGATAAGATGCCATTTATTTCTCGATATGTTTCGATATGTTTGATCAGACCTTGTCTATACCTTATCAATGTAGATTAAACCTATCGTAAGATGTTCCAGAGATGTTTAAACTGAAATTTCTGAAAAAGAAGACGTCATCACATTCACAAATCAACAGATTCGAATATGCGGTAGATTCGTACATATCAGCTTTACAGCAGTGTAAAGCTCAGTAGATTCATTATGTGAGCCAGTCTTGTGAACCTTGTTCGCCAATAAATTTCATTGTTGATTTTGCCCTGCCATCAGGTCAGTACGGGTTGGACTATTTTAGTACCCGGGGGGAGGGGTGTATGGATGCCGAGGGGTTAGTATTGCAACAAGTGAAAGTCCTGATGTCCCCATACATGTCTGGTAAGTGCTGGGTGAGTGGGTTGTGGGTCGCTTTCAAAGTTGAACGTGTACGAGCCAGCTTACGAGCGTAACTGGCTGGCATACATAAGTGGCAGGGTTACTTGTGTGACCCAGCCACTTAGGCGTTCGATATTAAACGCATTCAAAGTCGAACGCGCAAGCTACGCTACGCGCGTAGCCTAACCAGCCGCGTTAAATATTGAACGTGCGTAAGCTATACCCGACTTATGCGCGTAAACGTTTTGCTAATCAACATATTCCTTATATCGCGACATTTTGGCAATTCGATATTTAATACACAAACAGACAGGGATAATTCGTAATTTTATCTCAATGCATCGAACGTCGTGGATTCGGCAAATGCCAAATTCGGCAGTGGATACATCTGTTTTCCAATTAAAGTGGAAATAAGCTTGAAGAAAAATGGCGTGTGACACGTGTTTATCGGAAGCTACACCAGCATACACGGGTACTCGGCTGATGGGAGGGTTGGCCTGGCCTACTTAAGTACCTACCCTCTTCAACTATTGCTCTATATAATATCTGTCTATATATTTAAATAAGACCATACTATGATATTCTTATTTTTGAATAGCACTAGCGCTAGAAACCCCACTCCCACACAGTGTTTTTTGTTTTCCTTTTGAAATTTATGATTGATGTATATGAGCTATTCATTTGTACGGCAGCCTATTAGGGCCATAGCACCACACTTTTTCGAAGTTGAAAGTCAAAGTCAACATTTTGTGACGGAAAGTCAAAATTTGCTTTCATGAAGTCGAAAGTTGGCGTTCATGAAGTCCCCGGGATACCCCCTAGTTTTTGCGAAGAAGGACATCCGACCTTTATCCTGCGACAAACACAGACATGGCCACAGCGGGGCTCGAACCCCCCACAAATAAGCCGTTAGGCTCTCAGGTGGCCACTCTAACCGACTGAGCTATCGGGGCGGACCTACCAAGGTCTATTCCTCGATAGCATTTTGCAACAGCTTACCATGGCAATTGTATGAAGCAATGTGTAATTTTTCACAGTGGCTAAAAAAATCCTAACGGATTGACAAAAAAATATTCGCCCGTGGGGGAAATAGCCCCTACCCGTGCTGGAAGTGCCGGGTTGACGGGGCTTTACCGCGGAAATACCCTGCCCACAGCAATGTATTAAGTACCCCCCCCCCCCCACCCCCCTGGGACGGGCCAACTGATCAGTAAGCATGCAGCGTTACTGTGTTGACAGTCTTAGTACATCCATTCTGTCAGCAGCTCTTCAACTGTTTTTGCCTCCAGGGTAAAACTTCCTGGTGCGAACTCACCGAAGCGCATGTTCAATGTTCAGTATTTACCATTTTGCTTTTCTCTATTAGTCATGGTTATCATACAGGAGACCAGTTGATGGTTAGTGTTATTAAGACGAAATTTCGCCTGATGATAAAGTCTCGATACACAAACTGACTGACAGTGCGGTGACGTTTCGGCGTATAACTTGGTCGATATTGCATGAAGACCATCGCGGGCGGTCTTAAAATGGTCAACGTAAACCTTTCTACTTCGCTTCGCTAATCAGCGTTCAATAATGATGAATTATAGTGAATTGTTTGTGGTTTCGTCAAGCCATAATTGAAGTACTAGTGTCTCTACCGCCTAGTTATTGACCCTAGAAAACGTTCGCATTTTGCTCACCGCTAAATATGGCCTACAACGAGCCCATACAATCCCATAACCGCGAGTTATGCTTCATTGTGTCTCGTCTGTCACTTAGTATGTAAGTTGTGGCGATATGATTGTAACATGACCTGGCTCTCTCTCGAAGCTGACTCTTCTTTTGTAATGTCAGCTGGTTACCATTGACGCCGAGCACATGTCCCTTGACTTTAAGCATTCTCTGTAACCATATGCACCGACATTAAACTACATTATGTTACTTATTTTAGTTTGAGGGCATGAATAAATTATGAGTTACATATAAATACCTTCTGACACCATTGATTGGTCAGAATCTTCAACACGGTAATATTCCAATGTCATGGTTTATAACGTTCAACTAGATTAGATTAGTGTATTAGATTAAATTATAACTCCAACATGACGGCCCCTGCCTCTCCGCCGGCTCGCCGCTCCCAATGCACACGCCTGCGACATACATATCAAGTGAACTCATACTTTCCATTCAAGTGTTTTCCATTGTTTGTGGTTGGCACCCGTCCGTCTGCGAAAAACGATGGATTTGCAGCTTTGTTTGGTTTAAGTTATACTATTCGTAACGCGGCATTTACGCTGATGACTGAGTAAGCCTATCTGTGATCGACAGAGCTTTCCACAGTCATCGCAACGTTGACCTGTCGATAGATCTTGGTTTGTGCTCGCTGGTGGACGCCTAGATTGGCGTTTCAAGCCCAGTTTCACAAACCATAGCGAGTCGTGGTGGGCCATTCCGTCACGCACGACACGTGCCCATCCCCTCTTCTGGGATGCCAAGTCCTCCCAAGAATCTGGATCGATGCCGAAAGCCTTTATGTCCCGCTTACAAAAATCCTTAAACCAAAGCTTTGGCCGTCCAGTTGGCCTTTTGCCGTCGACGAGTTCACCGTATAGCACATCCTTGGGAATGCGTTCATCTTGCATACGATGAACGTTCCCAAGCCAACGTAGACGACTTTGCTTCACAAGAGCAAGAATGCTTGGTAGGTTGGCCCTGGCTAACACTTCAGCATTCGTGACCTTGTCTTGCCAATATATGCCTAAAATGTATAGCACGGCTATATTAAGGGCGTGTTTGATTTTACTGAAACCGACATGGAACCGAAGCCGTTTAAAAAAACCTGTTTCAACGTTTTGCCCACCTAAAGGCGAACGCATAGTTTCATTTGTTTACAGTTTCAGTATGTATTTAGTATTTATGCAATAGCGATGTGCTTATGAAGTTGTACCAGCATACATATGCCGTCTGTTTAATTTTCTACCGCGCTTGGACTGTCCGTGAATAAATTATTGTCAAACTTTTGTCCAGAAGTCTCGATTCATTCCATTTATGATCTACTACGGCTTCGAGCAAAACGGTTTCGGTTCTTCTCCTGTCGAACAGTCAATTCGGCAAACCGGTTTTGGTTTCATGCAAATCGAACACGCCAAAGATTTGCCCATGTATTGTTACAGTATGTTATATACAAATTGCATCAGAATTGCCAAAATTGAAAAACCAGCAATATATTTATATATATTATATTTATAGATTGTGAACCAAGGTTGGCTTGGTTCACAATCTTGTATATATTGAATCTCATTTAAGAAAGAGAGACAGCAGCAGTCGATTATTTTATAATCATCAACACTAGTATCTGATATCTGGTTTGGAGCTGTGTACATCGAAGTGCCTCCGTCACAAGGTGAAGGGATTTATGATTAGAAATATTAAATCGTCTCCAGTTGGTGTGCTTCCGACTAAAGTGCTACCGTTGTTACTTGAATTTAACCTTTACAGTTGCCATTGTCTTAAGGCAGCCACAATGTGTGAATTACCCCAGCGGGCACACGACGTCGGTATGACGTCGCTATGACGTCGGCCTTGAGTCACAACGTCGACAACTGAAATCCCACGTCAACGCGACGTCGCAACCACGACGTCAACATGGACACGGGAAATCGACGTCAGTGCGGCGTCGGAATTTGGTCATGACAGAAAGCTGACTTAGACACGACGTCGAATTTACGACGTCAACACCACAGCGGTAACCGACGTCATGACGACGTCGGACCTTGGTCACGACATAGCACGACTGACATACGACGTCAAAACACAGTCGAAACTACGACGTCAACACGACAGCGGTAATCGACGTCATGATGACGTCGGACTTTGGTCACGACATCTCACGACTGAAATACGACGTCAAAACAAAGTCGAGACTACGACGTCAAAACGACAGCGGTAACCGACGTCATGACGACGTCGGACCTTGGTCACGACATAGCACGACTGAAATACGACGTCAAAACACAGTCGAAACTACGACGTCAACACAACAGCGGTAACCGACGTCATGACGACGTCGGACTTTGGTCACGACATCTCACGACTGAAATACGACGTCAAAACAAAGTCGAGACTACGACGTCAAAACGACAGCGGTAACCGACGTCATGACGACGTCGGACCTTGGTCACGACATAGCACGACTGAAATACGACGTCAAAACACAGTCGAAACTACGACGTCAACACAACAGCGGTAACCGACGTCATGACGACGTCGGACTTTGGTCACGACATAGCACGACTGAAATACGACGTCAAAACAAAGTCGAGACTACGACGTCAACACGACAGCGGTAACCGACGTCATGACGACGTCGGACTTTGGTCACGACATATCACGACAGAAAGACGACGTCAAAACAAATTCGAGACTACGACGTCAAAACGACAGCGGTAACCGACGTCATCACGACGTCGGACTTTGGTCACGACATATCACGACAGAAAGACGACGTCAAAACAAAGTCGAGACTACGACGTCAAAACGACAGTGGTAACCGACGTCATGACGACGTCGGACTTTGGTCACGACATATCACGACAGAAATACGACGTCAAAACAAAGTCGAGACTACGACGTCAAAACGACAGCGGTAACCAACGTCATGACGACGTCGGACTTTGGTCACGACAAAGCACGACTGAAATACGACGTCAGAACAATGTCGAAACTACGACGTCAAAACGCCATTTATGCACCACCAAACTCGGTCGCGGGCTTCTGAAAATGTGCTTTAATAGGCGGGGTTTGCCGGGGAAAATAATGAAGCGAGCGGGTCCAAGGTAAATTTCCCTTCCGAGTGCATATTTTCGCGTTCTAACGTTCGAGCCGATTTTCAAGGTGAAATGCCCCTTACGAGCGTATTTTGGCGGTGAAGTAGGGCTGGCTTTACCCCGCCCTAAAACACCAACTACATAGACAAAGTGAGTAGTGCGCCACCAGGTGGCAGCTGCCACCTAGCGGAGAAGTGCAGCGGAGATCGCAAGGCGCATGCGCGAAGTTTGAAAAATGTTGCGGAAAGGCGAGAGGAGTCCTACGGCATATGAATACGATTAGCTTATATTCACGAATATTTGCTTATGTATATAAATAAAAGGTAAGAATTTATAAATACTATACTGTATGAAACCTGAAGACACCAAGGTTCGAGCGTGACACCATAACATGAGGTGAACATAACCCTTTATAAATTGAAACTTGTTGCTAGTGTTGTTACACCACTCGCTCCGCCCCCCCCGGCCTGTCCCTCTGTCAGTTGATTCACGGGTGAGGGTAAATGCCCGATGTACTTCCGATCCTTCCGATCTTCTTCCGATCTACAGTTTACAGTGGGGCAATGTTAAAAAGAGTGCTTTATATGGATAGAGTGCATGTTGATTGCCATCAGACTCCGTTTTCAGGATGATATTGTGTATCCAAAATGAATTATTGAATATTAGAGCCTTTTTACAACCAGCCAGATGTTTTTGTGCCGATGCAGCCGCCATGACACTGCTCAAATCTTGCTGCGCGTGACCTCTTTGAATAAAAATGGTTATAATATTTATTAAATGCATACACCATATCATCTTGAAAATAGAGTATAATAGCTGGACTCGTATTAGCATTCGCCAGGGCCAGGATATTTTGTAGGATGTAATTTACTGCAGCGCCGCAGTAAATTACATCCTACGAAATATCCTGGCCCCATTCGCCAATAGCCATTTGGCGAGAAAATTCAGGATTTGGCGATAAGAACTTCCTTGACACTCGCCAACATGGCGAATATAAAATTTCAACTACAAACACATAACCAATTTATAACCAATATATTTGGCTAATTTTGGCTAATGTTTTTCCACGGAATTAGCCAAATTGGCTAATGAAAAAAATATCCTAGCGCGAGCCCAGAATAGCAATTAACATACACTATCTATATAAACCACTCTTTTTAACATCACCCCACCGTAAAGTTTAGATTGGAAGGGGATCGACAGATCGGAAGTACATCGGTGATTTACCTTCAGCCTTGATTTACGGCGCCTGTGCAGCCACTGGCACAGCGGGAACCATCTACACTAAAGTAACCCCAAACGCCACGGGGAGTAGGGGTCAACCTGCCCACCATCCCCCCCTTTTCCCCACCCTCTCTCTGGAGTTCGTGTGGTTCCTGTACGTGCCTCCCTATGCCATAGGCTATGGTACTGCCACTACCGCACTAGCTTGAAGCCAGTTTCATGAAACCCTTTGTCTGTTCTTATGTGTATAAACCTTCGTACAAAGATTGTGACATGTATGTCCTGTGCATTCCTCTTGTTAACACCTTGTTAACATACTTTATTGGTTCCTTTGGCTTTGTACATGTGTCTGCTAGTGCCTCAACCCTATCTCAGGGTACAGCCCTGTTGCATGCCTCCCCCCAAATATTTAGTGGTGTTTCTGTTTCTCAGGGAAACTTTTAATGGCTTAGGGAAAAATCAGTGAATTGTTTTTATATTTTATGTGGAAACTGTACCACGGTATAGGCTTGTTTTCAGGCTATACTGTCTACATTCTCTTTGGTATTTAATTTGCTTCCTGCATAATGTAATAATAAATGTGGTACAAAGTTTCATAAGATAGCCTTCCAACATATTAGTACCCATGTCTTACAATGTTAAACAGCATTGGTGAAGGGTAACTTACTAAGACGATAAGTGTATCCTTTGTTACAGATCAAGTCCGGAGAGGATTCCCTGGCAAAGATGTAAAAGAAATTTGCATGTTAATGCAATGCGAGAGAGGATCAGCAATGTTGTAAAGGCTAGATAATAAGAAGAAAAACTGAAGGATTTACTTGTTTTACAAATTGAAATGTATGCATTGTTTTGAAATTTAATCTGAAATATAAATTTGAAGGTATGTAACTATGATGCTGCTATATAGTGTATATTAATAATATTTGTTTAATTTTATGTCAGTATACATAGAAGCAATGAACATTTTTTCACATAATGGTATCATGTTTCTCTAATATATCTATATGACTAGAATATGTATATTATATAAATATTTTGGAATTTGTGTCATGTAACCTTGAGTTAGTTATGTGTATATAATGCGCATACATCACATGTTGACATACTGGACTTTTTTATAGTAATACATATATATGAAAGGGGATTGTGAATCTCTTTATTTTTGTATTTTACAGACTGGTATTATATATATATATATCATAACATTATATATATATTGCTATATGTAATGGTGATTAGTACCATAGTGTACCTCATGGTATCCATGTAATAAAGTACCATGGTAAATTAACATACCCTGGTACTTGGTATACCATGGTAAATTACCATGCTATACCGGATACATTTGGTAGCTGTGATCGAACAATTGTTATAATGTATCGGTTCCATGAACAACTATGTCGTTGTATTTTTATGTATGGCAAATGGACCACCCATATATACCTATGTTTATCAATGTATCACCATTGTACATTTAGCATGGTATGTTTACCTTGAATACCATATTAATTTACCATGATACATTTATTATGCCTACTATAGTAAATTTACCATGCCCATGGTAAATTTAACATAGAAGGCATAGTAAATGTACCATGGTAAGTTATTACCACTCCTACTATGGTAAATTTACCATGGGCATGGTAAATGCCTACTATAGTAAATTTACCATGGTACTTTTACTGTGGTAAATTTACCATGGCCACGGTAAATTTACAGTAGGCATATAGTAAATATACCATGGTAAATTTACCGTGGTATGTTTACCTAGAATACACTATAGTAATTTACCATGATGCATTTACTATGATAATTCTACCATGGTATTTCAATGTTAAATACATTATGGTATTACATTATGGTATTACTATGGTAAATGCATCATGGTATCTTCATTGTATACATTACCATATACTATGGTAAATGTACCATAGTATAAACATGGTAAATGTACCATGGTATATCCATGGTACATGTTCCGTGGTAAATGTATCATGGTCTATCTGTGGTAAATGTATCATGGTCTATCCATGGTAAATGTACCATGGTATCTTTGTGATTCACATTAACCATATACCATGGTAAATGTGTCAAAAACCCCATGGTACATTTTCCATGGTGTATATACCATGGTCATACCATAGTAACATTGCACATGGGTTGCTCCTTTTACTGGCTGCTTAGTTCAAATTTGTACGCTGACAAGCTACCACTTTGGTCTCAATAATTATTGACTGTTAATTCCATTTGATATCAACGTTTGAAAAGGATGATATAACATATCACTCACTGTCACCTGGTGACATGATACAAACACCGAGCTGAAAGGCACTGCTTCCCTGCATCCACTCGGGCTTTAATCGTTTAACAAAGCTGTGAATATCACATTATTGTATGGTGCTTAGGCCGCAGTCAGCTGTTGTACGGTTCACAGTGTTATTTGATTTTATAAGTATAAGAGAATTTCCTTGTGCCCGGCCGGGGTAGCCTGTATTACGGGTTACCGTGAGGCATATAATATAATTGTGTTGCATAATTATATTTTGCTCACTAGACTAGTCAGCTGTGTCCTATGTTCCGTACTAGGTTGCAGTCAACTGTTTTATGGGTCACGATGTAATATTTAATTGTGTAAGCTTAGAATTATGTGTTGCTTGCAAGGCTGCAGTCCGCGTTTTTTTGGTGAAACGAATGATATTTGATTGTATGTGTTAAAGAATTATATTTTACTGATGCCACAGTGGGCTGTTTTGCTGATCATACAGTTTCATTTGATATGAGAATTAGGATATGAGTATATTTAATTGCGTTACAAAATTACAGTGTACCGTACTCAGGCCGTTTTGAACTGTTTCCCGGGTCACGAAGTGAGATTTGACATTCGATTCCATTGTGCATCAGAGAATCGTATTTTGCTACCTAAGGCCGCACTCAGCTGTTTGACGGAGCTGTCTGATTCCTCTTTCCATTTTTAGTTGCGTTTTGTGTGCTCACGATCGAATAGTACAAGTAAAATACCTATATAATGTGTTTTGAAAAGGTTAAAAAAAAAACATAATTGCAGCATGGATGGGTTTATTTCATTGTTTTTGTTAATGTATCGCATCTTTAATGATAAATTCCAGGTGCAGAGGCTGTCACTAATAAGAGGAAAACAGGTTTCCAACACGGTCCAGGAGATCATGAAAAGGTGAATGCTAACTCAAGCTTCGTGGTTTCATAAAGGGTTTGTAAGATACAAGTGGTTGTACGCAAGCTTAAAAACCGTTGCTGCCAGAATCTACACAACGTATGTGATATCTATGTGTCTGTACTGTGGCAAAGTTGTTAAGTTTGCTCTATTGCCAGTCAAGTCATCACTACTCCATCTTTATTTCTTAATGATTATGTTTATAATTAAATGTCGGCAATTTTTGATAAATTAAACAAAGTAACTCCCATCTTCCATACACAGGAAACATTCATGTAAAGTTTGTAAAGGCAACATTATGAGGCTTTCGAACACCTTTCCTCGCAGGACTATGACCAACGAGGTCATGGCAACCTTCAATCTAAAAGGCTGCAATGGCAAGAGGGCCTTCATGGGGACAGCCCTATTCAAAGTTGTCCGCGGTAAGTGGGAAATGCCTTGCTTGCCTTTGTATTGATATACTTTACAAGAGAAACATGAAGGCAAGAAATTTCAGAAAATGTGAGGTTCATGCCATCCATTTTCTTTTTGTTCCATTCTTATTCTAAATTTTACAACTGCTATATAACTTTGTATTTACTTAAATGTTTGTTTGCACGTTATTGACCAGTGTTAAAGATCAGCGTATTGGTAAATTATTTCATAAAGTTTAATATACTCATTGAAGAGCATTTACCACTGAAGAACTGATATCGAAGCAAGCAACATGTAGCTGTAGATAGAATATATGGCGCATAGTTTGGTATCTAAAGCAATTTCAAATCACGAAATTTGAAACAAATCAGGCATCAAACGATCGACGTTGTAAATTCGTGCAAAATGACGTTGGATGCTTGAATTTGTCAGGCGAAGAATTTATCTAAATATTCAGATCAATGTGATTCTTTTACAAAAGAGATGTTCCAAGTGCCAAATTATAATATAGTAATTTGGGATAATGGTTAATAAATACTAATATTGGTCCAGAATGAAATTAACTGGTATTTTACTTTGTTGGCAAAGAGTATGGGGATTCATGTCTTGAAGTGAAGAGTTTAAAGTCCAGGAGTTGAACATTAAAGAAGACATTGTGACAATAAGAAGTTTTAGGGAATACCAGAATGAAACAGATTTGACCTATTACTAGTACTTTTAGGGTTTTTGTGAAATATTTGATAAAGCGTAATTGCTGACGAATCTCTGCAGTATACTGTAGACCATATTGTATATATATAGGGTTATTTTCAACTGTTTCAGACAGCACAATGATCAGTCAAGTTTCGGCCACAGAGGCCGAAATTTGTACTGCGATGTCGCAGCATTTGAAGTATGCCCCGGACAGAAGCGGCGGCGGGGGACGCAAGAAGTAGACTACATTTAAGCATCAGGTGGAGGCCAAAACGGGCTCATGGTTCCGTCATACGAGTGACTGAAAACGTTGTCGCATGATGGGCTTGAATACCCGGCCCAGGCGATCGGAGCCTCCAATGGCTGAGCATATAGCCCTAGTATATAGCCGTAGTATATAGTAGACTACCATAAAGACCACCTACCAGCAAGATCCATGTTATATTGAAGATAATAAATGATTCGTGTAATACAAGGGTTATGTATCGCTGTTACTTCCTGAAAACGTCGTCATGATGCCGCGAATCTGACGTCGAACCATGGTACTAATACAACCAACTACCGACTAAAACCCGACGTCTGGTACAAGACGTCGTTACGAAGTCGCGAATCTGACGTCCGACCATGGTGCAAGTACAACCATCTGCCGACTAAAATCCGACGTCTGGTACAAGACGTCGTTACGACGTCGCGAATCTGACGTCAGATTATTGCACTAATACAACCACCTACCGACCAAAATGCGACGTCTGGTACAAGACGTCGTTACGACGTCGCGAATCTGACGTCAGGCCATGATGCAAATACAATCACCTACCGACCAAAATGCGACGCCTGGTACAAGACGTCGTTACGTCGTCGCGAATCTGACGTCTGAACATGGCACTAATACAACCATATGCCGACTAAAATCCGACGTCTGGTACAAGACGTCGTTACGACGTCGCGAATCTGACGTCAGGCCATGGTGCAAATACAACCACCTACCGACCAAAATGCGACGTATGGTACAAGATGTTACGACGTCGCGAATATGACGTCAGACCATGGTGCAAAAGCAACCATCTGCCGACCAAAACTCGACGTCGAAGTTCAACAAACACCCGACGTCGTCACGACGTTGTGTGCCTGCTGGGACAAAGGTTCATTTTGATATGTGTAAAATGTTATTAAATTCTTGGAACATTAGATCAAATGTGGAGTGTCGTACTTTTTCTAGGTTCCGCATTCGAATAACTACCAGAAAGTGTCTCGGTTACATCATTAATAGTTTCGTTTACACGAAGTGGTAACTTGAATAGTGTATGTATGTGCACCTATTTGTCCTATAGCATCGTTGCGTGAAGCCATTCCAACTGACTGTAGGTGGAAGATATTGTTTTCATTGAATGCGTATATGTATAATATTATTGGTTGGGAAGAGGCTGTCTATTACAGGACTATTATTTTACTGTTTCATGTCCTGTCGACATTAATCCAAAACTACTTGTGAATTTCCGCCAAATGTATACCGAAATGAACTTGTGCATGTTTTGCATTAAACTAAAACGATATAAATATGTAATTGACATATTTGGAATGGTTCTGGGTTGTGATGTCTATCCGGTTCGTGCCTAAGCTACTAACCCTGTACTTTGAGAGGGGCCTCTATGGCACGCCAAACACGACTTTGTTGCTTGTTTTTTTTTCGTGTCAAAATGCATTCGTCGATGCTTGTTTTCATCCGTCGATGCTTGTTTTTTCATTCGTTGATGCTTGTTTTTCATTCGTCGATGCTAGTTTTACATTTGTTGATGGCTAAATCCATTCGCAGTCGGCAAATTTACTTTGTCGATATCTCTTTGTCGATGCTTATTTCTATTCGGGGTAGCCAATTTTCTTTCGTCGTTGCGAGCTTTCATTCGTCGTTGCAAGCTTTCATTCGTCGTTGCATGTTTTCATTCGTTGGTGTCAAATTTCATTGGGCACTCGCGTGCCACCTAGCGAGTGGAAGTCAACACGCGATGCAGCAATAAACGGCGGAAAACTACGGAAACTGCGAAAGTCGCGGAAAAGAGTAAACTGTAGCGATTATGATAGCATGTACACACATGCAATCGATATTAATTTATTTGAAAGACATACCCGATGCTTAGCCTAAACGGAAAATGCATCACATTAAGTATCTATTTGACGATGTTATGTCCACATATGTTGAAAAAGGACCGAGCTATCGCCCGTATGCGGCTACTTTCTACGGATAGCGAAAATTATGGCAGGCGCGGGTTTCGGGTAACTCGGGATCGGTATGGCGGAAATCTCGCTGTTGGGTGGAGAGGCGGGATAGGAGAGGGGTCGGATTAAGTGGAGGCGGTGGGGAGTAGGGGGAGTAAAAGTTCGTTGCAGATTCTCTGGCGACATCATCTATCGTCCAAAACAAACACGTGTTCCGGGTCAGAAAACCGCTTGCGTATGCAGGGTTAGGTTGACTCTATGGTATTATTATTTATCATTACAAAGAAAAGAGAGGAGAGGCGGGGGGCACAGTTATACGAATCTAGTGGGGGGGTTCTGCGGGTTCCCCTTGGAGCCTAAGGGAGCGGACATTTGTGATGCAAAAGATACCCATATATAGCGGATATTTGAAAACTTGTACGTTCATAGAGCCAGTTTTCGCGAATAAATATCTCTTCCGAGCGGATTTTGGCGGGAAAACGCCCCGACCGAGCGGATTTGGGCGGTTAAAAAGGAGGGGCTCTAACGCAGAACCCCCCCGCCTAGAGCAATGTATAAGGTAACCATCGGAATTAGAATAAAACCACTTTCCTGCTACGCACAGCGTAAAGAAACATTACATGCGCCGCTTGGCATTTATATAAGCTGTTTTCCCGGCGTGTATGCCTCCATCTCATTCTTGAAATGGTATCGTGCACAGATTGTTAACCCATGATAAACGTTTGAAAATATGCAGCTATTAATCCGTACTCACCTTTTGCTTGATCCGTGTTTACTATTTTGCGAGGCTTTCGCGGTTTTCCGCGTTTTATTGTGACCCACGTGTTGTGCTCCACTCGCTAGGTGGCACGCGAGTGCTTAGTGAAATTTGACACCAACGAATGAAACCGTGCAACTACGAATAAAAATCGTCGACACCGAAGGGAAACAAGCATCGACGAAATAAAAGTTGCAACAAAGAAAAGGGGTTTAGCCATGAACCGAAGGAAAGTAGGCATCAACAAAGTAATAGTTACCAACTCCGAATAGACTTAGCTATCAACTAACGTAAAACAAGCATCGGCGAATGTAAAACACGCAACGCCGAATGAAAAAGAAGCATAGGCGAATGAAAAAGAAGCATCGACGAATGAAAAAGAAGCATCAACGAATGAAAAACAAGCATTGACAAATGGATTTTTACACTCAACAAAAAAAAACAAGCAACAAAATCGTGTTTGGCGAGCCATAGGCCTCTTCCATTTCAATTACTTCAGACAGAATGTCAGCTAGCTCGATGCGAAAGAAACCACTGTGTTCATTTATATATGTGCTAGAGAATGACTAGGCTTCTGACATTCCTGGTCTGATATCCGGGGCGCAGGGACTTGAGCAAGTGTGCGCACCTGCTGCAGATGAAATAAAAAACAGGATTGAAGAGGAATGCAAATCGTCTTGGTTTCTTGGCAGCAAAGGCGTCGATCATTGTTTGTTTCGTCGATTGGCTTGGTATCCATGCAGAATGGCAAAAGTTATATAAACTAAGAAGAAGTTCCAATGCACACAATCAGGGCCGGTTTTCTATGCATTGTAAACTTAGCGCATGTTCTAAAGTTTCGATCAACTTCGATTTAGGAATTGTCAACTAATCAGCTTCGAGAATTTCAGCCAATCAGCGTTGAGTTGATCACGTTGACTTTATTGTTTGCATTATGACAATGAAGAATGTATTTGTGGCTTGTATGCATGACGTTATGAATGATGGTCTATGTTCGCTAGGTGACGGTAGTGATAATGGGGAACTAGAGAAAAGGCCTTTTTTCCAATCGTTTGGCGGCGCCACTGCGTTGGCGGTTCCAAAGCAGCGCTTCTCTGTATGCTGCCTGCAGATATTCAATGTCTGAAGTGGACATCATTTGTGGCCAACGGTCTGCTTCTTCCAGTTGGAACTCACGCAATAGATTATTGTAGTAAATGGCAAGCGTGAATCATACGCGAGTCATGCTGAAACAATGCGTTTTTATCTGCCTTGTTTTGCTCTTTCGCCGGAGCAGACGCCTGTTTTATCTATGTGCTACGCCAGCTCCAAAGTGACCGAATCCCTGTGTGCACAATGGCTATGATTGTGCAGGAAAAAATTCCCATTTTTATTTTCGTAAAGAGTAGGTGTTACTCCCGAGGACATGGCTCCTCTCTTCATTGAACTGGAAGGGTCCCGTTGTCACGCCATGACACAGGCTAAAGCGTGATTATTCTTAATAAATCAATTCTTAAATCAATCATACATAATATCATCAAAGGAAGTAAAATGCTCGCTTTATTTCCCACATGTTCGCGTGATTTCCTCCCTCCAACTCCAAGCAGCTGGCCTCAAGTGTGTCGTGCACTTTCGTCCATATATATTTTGTCGTGACTGTCAGTGTCTACTTTGGATGCTTTGTAACCATAAATCCCTCGATCACTGCACTTATGTCTGGATAGCATGGACGGCAGATCCGCACCACTGTAGCAAGTGCATTAGTGCGACCCCCCATCTTCTCCACCATCCTATCTACCCCCCCCCCCCCTCCCGGGCCCCAGTACATGTGTTCTTTTAAGGTTTACGTAATGTATTAAAAAAACCTTGAATGGGCGTGTATAACAGAAGGGGCCCTAATAGAAGCACTTCGTGACGCGCACCCACGCAGGTGATATTCTTCCCTACTGGTCATTGCTATTGCACAAGCGTCCACACGAACTGTTGACGGTGAGTGTTATAAACATAACTATGGGCCTTCCTTATAATGTAATGGACAGGACACCAGACCGCGGGTCCTGGGTTCGAATCCGGTCCGGGGCATCTAAGTCTGAGTCACGTTTTACCCACTCGTCCTTCAGCGTCCCGGGAGATACATTGGCACAGCTCAGCCCTTGTGTACACAACAGCGGCCTAAACATCAATTCCTTTCATTTCATGCCATGTATGCCATGCATACATTTATCATACCTTATATACATTGTACGGCAATATCACGCGTCACGCGCGGGCTGAGTCTTTACTCAACAAGGACAGTTAAGATGCCCTTTTTTTCTCTATTAGTCATGGCTATCATACAGGCGTCCAGAAGACCAGTTGATGGTTAGTGTTATTAAGACGAAACCAATATAAAGCCTCGATACGCAAGCTGACTGACAGCTCGGCGAGGTTTCGGCTTAGGCCTATAACTTGGTCGATATTGCATAAAGACCATCTCGGTCGGTCTTAAAATGTTCCACGTAGGCCTTTCTACTTCTCCTTGCTGATCAAATTTCAATAATGGTGAAGCATAGCAATTTGTTGGTGGTTTCGTCAAGCCATAATTGAAGTACTAGTGTCTCTACCACTAGCTATTGACCATAGAAAACGTTTGCATTTTGCTCACCGCTAAATATGGCCTACAACGGGCAAATCCATAACCTCGATGTTCGTCTTCCTTTTCAAGCTATGCTTGGTTCGTTCTCGTCTGTTACTTGGTATGTTTACTGGGGCGGTATTATTGTCACATGACCTAGCTCTCTCTCAAAGCTGACTCTTCTTTTGTGATATCAGCTGGTTTCCTTTGACGCCGAGCACATGTCCCTTGGCTTGTAAACATTCTCTGTAAACATACCTTAAAGTACATTATGTCACTTATTTTATTTTGAGAGCACGAATCAATTGTGAGTTATATAATATATATATATATACCTTTTGACACCATTGATTGTTCAGAATCTTCGATATGGCGATATTCCAGTGCACACAAATCTCATGGTTTATTATGTTCAATTGGATTAGATTAGTTTATTAGCTTAAATTCTACTTCCAAAATGACGGCCCCTACCTCTCCGCCGGCTTGCCGCTCCCAGAGCACCCGCGTGCGACATACATGTCAAGTGGACTGAGACTTCCCAGTCAAGTGTTTAGCACGGCTATATTAAGGGCGTGTTCCATTTACCTGAAACCGACGGGAAACCGAAGCCGTTTTTAAAAACCGGTTTCAACGGTTTGCCCGCCTAAAGGCGAACTCATAGTTTCATTTGTTTGCAGTTTCGGCATGTATTTAGGTAATAACCATGTGCTTACAAAGTTGTACCAGCATATATATACCGTCTGTTTAATTTTCTATCGCGATTGGACTGTCCGTGAATAAATTATTGTCATACTTTTGTCCAGATGTCTCGATTCATTACAATTATGATTAACTGCGGTGTATCGAATAAACTGACCATTCCGCTGAACGGAAACCGTCAAACCAGCTCTGTCGAACTGTCAATCGGACAAACCGGTTTTGGTTTCATGCAAATCGAACACGCCCTAATCTCACACCCGACCACTTTCATCGCCGTCGTATGTGTGACGCAGTCACAATATCCATATTAACAACCCCGAACCTGATGTTTGGAGTAGCGTTGATGTAGCTTTTGTAATACAACTGTCAGGTACATGAACCAGCCCCACCCCCGACCGGCCTAACGCGGTATGTCTGGTTGATCTTAATTATTTATGCAGTTTGAAATCGAAATGTTCTGTTTTTAACGCAAGGCAAATCAGTATGCCTGTGACATTCACACCTTCTCATTTAAGGATGTTTCTCACTATAGTTTACTTTCCCCAATTAGCCGCGTGTCTCTTCGGGACGGCCTCGGAGTGTGAGTTCCAGTGTCACTGTGCCGGAGGCGTCATCTGTGATCCGGACACGGGAGTCTGTCCGGGAGAGTGTGCTCAGGACAGTCCTGGTCTGTTCACCTGGAGCGGAGAGGCCTGTCAGATAGGTAAGGTGTGGTCGACACCACCTAGCTGTCTATGGTATCAATTGGATGACATATATATATATCGGTTGAAGTTGACAGTCAAACGTGTATTTGTTTTAACAAGGTGTCCATGTACTACAGCACTATGGCCGGCCATGCAGACATTAAATTCGCTCGTAATTATCATAACGTGGAACATAGCGCGGAACATGTACTATAGGCACATTAAAGTCCGTATGTTTCCAAGATTATATGTCAAATATGCACCATGGAAGTGCTTGATGACTCTGTACTGAAGTACCATAGGCCGCTGAGACGCTGTAACTAGATCTAACTGCCACTTACAGATCATATCGAATGAACCATAGTGATCAACGGTAAGAGGCATGGTGGACCCATATTCGTGTGTATACTTTAGGTGTCTACTCCATACATGTGTATGTAAACTATAATTAACCATAAGCCGAGATGAGAGTACAGACGATCTCTCCGTAAGTGTAACTTTGTTGGTAAACAGGCTGACCTATATATCATCAGGTCGTGGGTTCCAAGACAGCTACCTTCATTTTGGCGCGATACTCTTTCAAATTGGTCTTTTCATCCCACCGAGCCGAGGCCGAGACGATACACGTGACAAAACATATATTGTGATAAAGCGGCCTATATTTCGAACTAATACCTCTTAACATATATGAATACAGAAATATAATGATCGAATCGATCTATCATCAAGTGCAATAACACATTTTTAACTATCAAGAAAATTCATCTTCATTTGTTGGTAAACATATGAAGTCAGCGATAATAATGTCACAAATGGCAATAATAAATAATGGTAAATAATGTGGCTATGAAGCCGTGATGCACATAGATAACACATTCATAGTGATAACTATCTAGATGACTTGGTCCCTGGTAAGCCCACCCACCAGACCGGGTTGTTAAATACAGAGAACAGTGATGAGTCCTTCGATGGGAAGGTCATTGACAGTCATTGATCGCTCAGCGGTATGTCTGCCTTCATCTTGACGCGGAAACAGCGTCATGTGTAGTAATTATAAACTGTTCCATCAGGTAACGTGGCCCGGGGTAAGACCACCAACCAGACGGGAACGTACGACATATTGTACAGTTATCAGGCTGTCGATGGGAAGGTCATTGACGGTACACACAGCGATCAGGAGCCTGTCTGCGCTCACACTAACGCGAGGAAAGGAAACCACGCCAAGTGGACCGTGGACCTCGGCGGCGTCTACGTCATCCACAACGTCACAGCCTTCAACACCAACGATTACGTCGGTGAGACACTTTGAACTATTTAATCAATTCAGGAAATTTTGATACCAAAGGCAGTTTAATGTTATAGTCTTCACCACAACGCGTACTTACCAATGCCTGCCCTACACGTTTCATGTTCTGGCCTGCATGTTTTGAAAGATACACTGACTCGTGCTGTCATCATTTCACCAATCACAATCATTACGTCAGTCGGTTCAGTGAAGATGTTTGTTAATGAGGAAAATCTACGGTGTCAAAAGTTGATGCATATGGGTTTGCCACTTTCGCTCTTTGATCGGCTGTCAAACTCCAAAGTCTTAAGGGCGTCAGTATTGAGATCTCACTAAAATTTGATTTCGGGAAGTTAAGATGGAAACAAAACTCCAAACATGTTATGTATACACCTCGTTGAAGGTATCTGTACCCTTCGCTGATGTGACTTTCTCCTGACGCTTTGACAGTATTACTACTATTAGATTTGCTGACGTACTAGTAGCTCTTCGCGAAATGGACATTTAACGTACAGTGAGGAACAATAAATCAGTCGGGATTGCTCTGTACAGCGGACGGATTATTAGGAACAAGCGAGAGGACAGTTCCCGTCGCCATATTTTCGCTAAGCTCAAACTACCGCTCTTACTGTAGCTCGATCTGAATTATTTATGAAATAATATGAAGAAGGGTCTATTACTCGGCTATTATGCGTTATATCCTGTCATAATAAATAAAAACTAGAAAATTCATAGCACCATTAACATTGAGACAATCGCTCTTGGCTTTAAAATGCATATTAATTTAAGTTATGTGACGTCACGAGCCAAAACCACGGTTCCTGCAGTTCCATCAACAATCTTCAACGCGTTAACGGGGCCCGTCATGAGGCCTGTAGGCATGTAATATGGCGTTAATGAGCACGTTGGTCTAAATTATTATCGATTATCCTCATAGCGCCTACAGTGACCTAAATAGCGCCGACAGTAACCCACTTACCGTCTACAGTACGCATTTGGACTACAGCGCGCCTACAGCGCGCACATAGCCATATAAAGCTACAACTCTGCACACATTGCCCTACTGGCTCCTACAGTGACCTAAATAGAGCCTGCAATAACTTACTTACCGCCTACAAGACGCATGTCAGCCTACATAGCGCCTACATTCTACAGCGCGCACATTGCCGTACGTATCGCCGTCAATGACCTACACAGGGTCGACAGTACACACATTGACCACATAGCGCCTAAAGTGCGCAATTTATCCTGCATGGCGCCTACAGTCCCTTACATAGCGCCGACACCGTCCACGTTGCCCTACATAGCGCCTACATTACGCACTTGGACCTACATAAGCGCCTACACCCTTCAAATATCCTTATATAGCGCGTACAATTAAATGCATTTAATACACTCTGACCAACATAGCGCCAACAGCGCGTACCGACCTACAGAACCTTAGAACGGTTCAATAAGTGTCTAGAATGGCGTGATTACCTTTTTTGTGCAAGACCTTTGCTCCGTCAACGTCCACCCCGAAACCCGTATCAGCCAGGTAGCGCCTCAAATATTAGGTTATCGCGTCGGAACCGAGCACACCGGAAGAGCGCCGTCGACTTTGTACGGCTCAGTGTATGGAGGTGGGTGTCATGGGTCCAATAGTGACGTCGCCATGATGTTACCGCGAAAGACACGTAGCGGCCGGTATTAGGCGGGGCCAAGAGCATCGGAAAGTGGACGGTCGATTACATACAGTACCACCCGACACCTAATTGCCAAGTTGATGTGGGTAGATTATTACAATATCAGGTGGTACATATGTTGCCCATATGTATTATTTATCTCTTTTTCCGATCAGTACATACACTTACGTTAATCCTGTCAGTACATATACTTTAGGTTTAGTTTATTTATAACCAAATGGCCTCAGGCCCAAGGTACAAAACAAAAAGAACATAACGAGTTAAATGTGTACATCAGTCACACAAAGTTAACATAGTTCGTCGCAGAAGCAGAGCATGGTATATATAACAACTTAATGTATGGAGAGTATCTTGATTTTTTGTTTTCATTAGATTTACGAAATATGACTTCGTCGCGTTAACATTAGGAAGGTATCGACTTCTAAGTTCCTGGTATTCTGGGCATTCACAGATGAAATGAAATTCGTCTTCTACAACTTCTTCTTCATTAAGTGAACAAAAATGACAAATTCTTAGGTATACTGGGATTCCTGTACGTATTCCAACTTCAATTGCTAAGTCATGATCTGAACATCTAAATTTACTTCAAGCAACCAAATATGTTCTAATAGTAATAACATATAGATAGATTGCAGGTGCTAACAGTATCTTATAAGAAGAGTATGTCTTTAGCTTTAGAGTATGTCCTTAGCTTTAGAGTATGTCTTTAAATTTTCATTCATACTACTGACCCATTCTTGATTTGCACAATCTGATAGGCGTTGTGAAAAGGCATTAATAAATAAATCTATATCATTAACTCCCTGATATATAAGTACCTCACCAAATCCATATCGAGGCAATAGCAGTCTCACTTCTGATACCCAGTTATGCTTTCCATGTTCTTCTTGACAAAGAAGCATATTATAAACAGATTTTATAAGTCTACTGTTGTCCATACGAGTTTAAACCAGTACTTGACACACTTTACAAAATGGTGAATATACAGCGGTTTACGTCCGCATTCTCCTAAGACAGCGACATTACATGTATTGCTGGATACACTAAGGATAAATTTGCAGTATTTTGTTTGTACTCTTTCGATATTGTCATAAATGTTATACCCCCAAACTTCAGCTGCATACATGAGTATTGGCAGTACCATTTTGTCAAACAGGCCAAATGCCATCTTTGGAGAAACCTTTGGGCTTGAAGGGACAGGGTTTCTACTCCTTTCGTCCACTTCAGTCTGGAGCTAGAAATCAGACCCAAATACTTGTAATATGTTACTGTTTCAATTCTTGTACCATTAAAGAACCACTGTTCATCATTACGTATGACACCGCCATTCCTAAATACAATTAATTTAGTTCTGTCAAAGTTAACATTAATTCCTGCCATTTTACAATAGTTATTATAGGTTCATCTAACTGACGCTGGAGTCGTCCTACAAGATCCGAACACTGTATCAGGTCATCCGCATACAACATAAGACACACATTAGGAACATTTTCATCTAAAAAAACCTGGTAACCTTTACTCCTGCACAAGTCAATAAATTGGTTAAGGTATAAAATAAATAACAAAGGGCTTATCATGCAACCCTGCTGGGCACCAGTTTTGCAGTTAAAAAATTCAGTTAACCCTTCCGGAGTTTGAACACAAGATTCTAGATTTTCATACATAGACTGTTTTACATTAAGAAAATTACCTTGAACGCCCGATTTGATCAATCTGTGAAAGAGAAGCAAATGAGGTACAAAGTCGAAAGCCTTAGAAAAATCGAAGAATAGACAATAATACCTCTCCCCTCATCTACCCATGGCATTTCTGTGCTAATTCATGCAATGAGAAGGCATAATCCACAGTACTTCGCTGTCTTCTGAAACCAGCTTGTTCCTCATACAACTTTGACTCCTCCGCCCATTTATATAATCAATTATTTGAGATACCAGTAAATATTTTACCTATTACTGGCAGCAATGCAGTACCCCTATAGTTGCCGACATCAGACTTACTGCCTTTCTTATGAATAGGGGTAAGGATCGCTTGCTTCCTTAGTGATGGAAACCTACCCTGGTCTAAAATGGCATTAAATATGTTGGTTAGATAAGGTGTGATTATATTTACAGAGCATTTAAGCATCTCATTTCTAAGCCCATCAATTAAGGTCAGTTTCTAACTCACGAGTCTCATTTCTTTATGCTGCCTCTGTTTATTTCTATACATAGGCTTAAATGCTTCTTTTGCCAGTAAAAAGGCTTCCCTGGTTTCATTAGATCTGTATGTTCTAAATGCATTCAAACACTTGCCCCTTTCAGTTTGCAAGATCATTATCCCACCAGTCTAGTTGATCACCCTTCCTATGGCTTTACCGGCCATAAACTTAAGTGTTCTCCTACAGTTATTGTTTGAGCAGCAAGATCTATATCAGTATCTAGCATGGGTGGAGAATGTTCTGATTCATCAAGCCAATGGACTAAATTCTCAGTAAACATTTCATCTTGAGGCCACCTAAAGCGTATACGTTGTTCCAATTTACTTTCTGTAGTCTCTACATCTTTCATTCTCATATCAGAAGATAATTTACATGCCATTGGTTGGTGTACACTGATGGGTAAATGTACAATTGTGTCCTCGACAACTTCAAAGTTTCTTATATACCTAAAAAGTTCTGATGATGTGATGCAATAGTTGATAAGCCTGGCACCATTCCTTCTTATACATGTCATATTTCCGTCTGGGTCACCATTCACCCTACCATTAACAATATGAATGCTGAATTACTTACCGAGCTGTACAAGTTCCCTCCTAAAATTATTAACAATTGAGTCACGTGACTTTCTGTCTCTGGCATGAAAATTTTCGCTACAATACCAGTCCTCACAAGGCACAAGGGCAGCAGTATCATCTAGTATGTAATATGCCAAAAGACCTGTACGTGTATTAAAGTCACCCATGAGTATAAAATGAGGCATATCAAACTTGGTAGTAGTATCAGCCAGATGGAATTCCAGAACTAGTATAATTCTGTAACTAGTAACGATACATTCACGGTTGAGTTGGAGCGTTATATTGGCCACCAATAGCTCAAAGTATACTCATGAAGACCTTAATGCATACTGTTTCTATTGTTTCCTCGGAGTGTTTTGCCAGTAAGGACCAGCGAACAATGAACAGAAGGTCATTATTTTCTTACAGCGGGTCACTATTGTCCCAGCGCGTGTCATTATAGTTCCGTCACAAATAATGACCCACTCACGGAAGCTCCCGAGAGTGATTTGCGCATCTCTGGGGTAACCATTTGAGCAAGGAAGCACCCCCCCCCCCCCGCCATTCAGATTGATAATTAAGCAGACAAAATGTATCACCACCTTTAGAGCCACCAGAGCAGAAGCAGTGCTTATATAGGCTCATGCAAGAAAAAACACGCAGACAAGAAACGAAAAAAACAAGAAACAAAAAACCTAATAGAAAGATTTTTTAAAAATAATAATGCCGTACACAAAACAACTGTTTTATCACTAAAATAATGTTATGCTACAAAAGGTTTACCAGCTATAAATACGATTACAAATGTTATTTCTCAATTATCAATAATGTCGTTTAACAACCTTCATCCAAGCCTTGAAACAAAATATTGTGTGTCTGTTGTGTCGTGTGAGTTTATACGTTTATTTAGAACATAATTATTTAATTCCAGGTCTATATACTGAACGTGTGTCATGCCTCGTTGGTAGAGCATGAAGGCTCGCACAATAGTTAAACAGGATTACATAATAACTCATCTGGACACCACGTTAACAAGGAACGATGGTAATTGAATAATAAGGATATCAAACTCTCAGGGATACTACTTCGATACACTGAGTAGGGTTATTATAATAATTATATACAGTGTCATTTCTTTATTCGAAGCAGGAAAAGGCTAAATAGAAACCAGGATAGCAGGACATTGAGCGATTGCCCTTTTCGTTGTGAAGAAAACTGCAACCGTGACTTATACATACACATCCATACATACTCGGAACACAGCCAAAGGCAGATTAGTTCACTATCGATTGCGTGGGATGCAAGCAAGACTGTGCAAACACAAAGGTATCAGATAGAAAGGAGGATAACTACATGTAACACAAAAAAGACCCCTCGCTTAAATAAGCCGCGCCATCGCCTCCTCCTCCTCATCAGAGAAAGCAATGAAAATAAACATTGACCAGATCAGGAACTCATTCCTTATCTATTACACATTGTCTTTTCACAATCGTCAGCAATCATTTATAGCTTCCTGTTCGTTGTGAAATAGTTTATCATTGATCATATTTTTCCACTTGAGATCAATGAATTGTTTTTTCGCTTGATTTATACTTGACTCACCACGTCGCCAGTTTTCACATGCAAAGTGTTCCGTTTTTAACGGTCACCCCTCCTTTGTGGTTCAATTCTATATTACGGGTCTCCCTGTAGCCTACAATCTTTCGTCAAGAGATTCAACTTCTCAGCCGTTATCGTCATAAGCGGTGAGCCTTGCTTTGTTGTCACCGATGCCATCGTTGCCATTACTTCCAATATTAGCCTTTTTCTTCACGCTACTCATGCTGCTTGTTACATTGCGTTTTCTGATATCTTCCCCACTAATTTCATGTTGATTTCTCTTTGGATCTCTGCATAAATATTTATATATGTTATTGAATTAGGCGATGGTCGTTTAGCTATTTAATACTTGTACTGCATACTGTATTGCATTTATTAATGCCCCTCCAAATACCCACCAGGCGCGATGCGGCTGTCAGACCTCGATGTGGTTGTGATGGGGGGACCATCCGGGTCCCACACATGTGGTCACTACGCCGAAAGCCCACCTCAGGCCTTTGCGAATAACACCTGGAGAGGTACTGTCAACATCAGCTGTGACGCACATCCGGTCGGCAGATACGTCATCATAGAGAGGACTGGCGGCTTTCAACCTCATCTAATGACACTGTGTGAAGTTGTTGTCACCGGACATGAAAGCAACACTAAGTATTTCACAGTAATTCTTATTTTCTTTTGTTCTACTTGTTATGGTGTGTCTCCAAGACTGTTCCCTTGTACTTGTGTTCCACAGGTTGTGGTGAGTGTCCCTAGGACTGTTCTCTTGTCCTTGTGTTTCACAGGTTGTTATGAGTGTCTCCAGGACTGTTCTCTTGATCTTATATTCCACAGGTTGTGGTGAGTGTCAGGACTGTTCGCAGGTCATAGGATGTCGCTCGTGTTCTGCTACTGGATTAAAGAGGCCGCAGTGCGCGGAAGGTAAGGCTCATGTCGGCACTTAACTAATTGTGATATTACTCTCCAACACAAAATTCCCTCGGCAACAATTCTTTCACTGGGATAGTGTGGCGTTCTAGTGTGCTGCATCATCACAACTCAGACATAGTTACCACATTAACCGTTTGCCATGATACCGCTTATATTTCTTACAAGAGTACATTACAAGAGTTCGTATTAGCAAGATCAGACCGTATGTCAAATAACCGTAACTTCCCTTGTGGTGGCCTTTCTCTACATTTTGTTCACATTACAGAGTGTGACTACAGGACGTACGGCATGAACTGTGCCGAGAACTGCACTGGACATTGTGGGACCGACGACCCCTACAGCTGTTCACCTACTGACGGGTCGTGTCCCGGCGGGTGTCAGCAGTGGTACACGGGAACCAACTGCGGCGTCTTCATAGGTACGTAGGGCTGCGGCGATCCTTCCACAGTACCACCACACTACAATGTCCATGGCTAACCTGGCAGCCAATCTTAGACCAATCATTTTAAATCTTGTACAAAAGTATTCTCTGACATATCCTTCCGGTAGGCTTCATGGAATGGTCATTATTACGACTAAGTACGATCTACCCCCACTCCATCCATCCCCTTCACTTAACACCTAACGTTGACAATAGTAAAATAATTGTGACCCATACAAAATGCTAGTGCATATATGGTGGCTCCTGTGCTAGCGGCCTTCTTGGTCTTCATGGGAGTCTCCAGAGGGAGAATTGATATTGGTTTGCAATTCGTGCTTGTATTGGTTCTTGCTCAAATAAAGTATATTGAATCTGAATCTTTTGATAAAACTGTCGCATTTAGACATGAAGATATGAACATGAGTTTGCTTCTTGGTATGGTTAAGGCCAACTTAACCCCATCAGTGGTCGCTATATTGAGCTTTTGAGTTTTGTGATGGTTCTTTGACCATAAAACTACATGATTCATGGTGCTCTAAAACCTCTGTATCCCATACTCTATAGAGCTGTTTAATAACCTTGATAGTTTAACATCGCAGATACCTCACAAACTTTAGGCTGGAATGTTGACTTGGCGTGCATGTGTTGTTATTTTGAGACGTAACTAAGCCGTATCGTCTATACGTTATAGGTTGGCGTTCTTGCACGAATTGGATTCGTAAATCCGCAGCGCTGTTTAACCATTCATATTTAGACTAGCGAAGGACAGAAAAGTCGGATTCCATGGTCGCGAAAATAAACAAATACAGATTTATTGGGTACAATACCAGCATACTTGGTAATAGTTGAATAATAACAGTGGTCGGTAGTCACGACTGAATAATGCACATTTGTGCCACGCTTGGCGAAACTTGACATTTTCCAGATCTCCCTGATAATAACGGCGAGAACGTGACTGTCGGGAGTGTGGGGAGTTCGTTCGCGGAGGTCGTTTGGGAACAGAACAAGGACCTACCCGAGGGAGCGGAGACTCACTACGGCTACCGGATCAGCTACAGGACTAGTGGTTCCGGCGACCCAGTCGACCAAGAGGTCCCGCATACCAGTGGCGACACCTGGCGAATGGAAACCATATCCGGCCTGATACACAACACCAGATATGACTTCAAAGTGGAGCAGTACAGAACCTGGAACGGCATGAAGGAGTACGGAGAGGCTTTGGACGGACTAACAGTCAGAACCCTGTCAAAACCCAGTGAGTCTAACACCTGGATATAATGAAGAGTTATATTTTCGTATACAGCCATTAGTGTTACCGCCCCATGTTATTGTTCACCGGTGAATCTCGATAACCGAGTACAGATCCTCTTGCAATGTTTGCTATAATATCCAAGCTTACCTGCTTACGGACGCTATGAGTGGTCGTTTTAAAATGGCGTTAAGACCTGCAGACGTACCATGGTGGCAAGACATGAATTGAAACTAGCCCCGTTTGATGGCGTTAAGAGTTACTGCAGACTGATAGGCCGTCCTTACCGTTATGTTATGTTATGGACATAGAACAATATAAAATCCATAACAAGCCATTCGATGGGGCTAAATTGGAACCTGCTATGTAGTTACCGATCGAGCTGAAATAAAGTACGGGACTCGACAACGTCGTTCTTGATCATGATTAACCTTTCACATAATTGTGCCTTAGACGCAATTAATGCTGTTATGACCCAAATCATCAATGCATTTTGCGCACTGAATTTTCAGTTGGTGTCCGTCCAACATTTTGATGATCACGATTGTGGTGTACAACAACAAGTTTCTTTTCATATTTCTTTGTGCGCCAAATTGTAGGTGCGTCGCCGACGACAAAACTCCCACCCCTCACGGAAGGTAAGTGACGCCCCTAACTAAGTTAGTTATCTATATGTTATACTGTCTGTAGCTATGATTGTCGCTATGTGGTGTAGATCCGTTTATCCTTCCTGGCATGCACAACTCATTGTGTTAAAGTGTACCCCAATTCCAACCTTTTACGTTTGCCTCTCGTCCTTCTGCCCTGATCAGCAACTGTCCATAGTCAGAACGTGATATGATGGACCAAAAATATGAAACACAACGCCGAAACGTAAATAGACGCATAAGGACAGCGTTTGAGTGTGTAACATTTTTGTGTGGATCAATTAACTGTTGTAGATACGTCCCCGGTGACAACACCCTTACGTCTCGTGGAAGGTAAGTGAAGCTGCTAACCTAGTTCGTACAATGAACGATATATAATTGTTCTTTTATCAATAATGATATATTGTTGTAAATGATAACAAATAAAGTCTAACCGCGCATACCTTTTGGCAAGCTTCTCGTGAGTTTACTAGATCTCTTTGATTGAACTGGCGTACCTTTTCTCTCCATAATCATCGATATTTATTTACTATCGATGTTTATATTTTTGGCGTATCCGTCGTGACATAAGTACCGTTACTACATGTCTCTACTTTTCGCGTTACTCAGAAGATACCCTTCGCCTTGCTGGGCTGTGCTGTGGTCGTCATGGTGATCCTGGGGATATTGCTGGTCGTGGCCGTCGTCAGAAACCGTGGGTGTCGCGGGGTCTTCAACCCTTCTCTAACCAAACAACAACCAACGTCGGTCGACATAGCGCCAGCTGAGGAGACAAGGCGACCCACAGCACCACCTAGCGAGCCGGCCGGGGTACCAAGCGAATCTATCCGCCAGGGAAACATGGAGGATGGTTACGAAACTCTGGGGGAGAGGGTTTGTATATTTTTTAAATGAAAATAGTATCTACCAAATTATTATGAATTATTGCAGAAGGAGTGGCATTATGGAGTTTGTATTAAAGCGATGAGTCGACGAGCGTGGCCTGTAAATATATTATAAATAGTCATGAATTCCAACTATATCACAAAAGAAACGTATTTTTCCCGCCACCTGCACTTTTGAGGCAATAAGGCTTGTAAATGGAGATTTATTGATTCGCACATTTTATAGCATCTTTTTAAATTTACAGGAGCCTCCGTACGTCAATCCGGGAACAATATACACTGACATCAGTGATCCCAGTGCCTGAACCAGGGATCAGTGTACACTTACATCTGGGATCCCAGTTCCTGAACCAGGGATCAGTGTACGCTGACATCATGGATCCCAGTTCCTGAACCAGGGATCAGTGTACGCTGACATCAGTGATCCCAGTGCCTGAGCCAGGGATCAGTGTACACTTACATCTGGGATCCCAGTTCCTGAACCAGGGATCAGTGTACGCTGACATCATGGATCCCAGTACCTGAACCAGGGATCAGTGTACGCTGACATCAGGGATCCCAGTAACTGAACCAGGGATCAGTGTACACTGACATCATGGATCCCAGTACCTGAACCAGGGATCAGTGTACGCTGACATGAAGAATCCCAGTACCTGAACCAGGGATCTGTATACGCTGACATCAGGGATCCCAGTGCCTGAACCAGGGATCAGTGTACGCTGACATCAGGGATCCCAGTAACTGAACCAGGGATCAGTGTACACTGACATCATGGATCCCAGTACCTGAACCAGGGATCAGTGTACGCTGACATCAGGGATCCCAGTAACTGAACCAGGGATCAGTGTACACTGACATCATGGATCCCAGTACCTGAACCAGGGATCAGTGTACGCTGACATGAAGAATCCCAGTACCTGAACCAGGGATCTGTATACGCTGACATCAGGGATCCCAGTGCCTGAACCAGGGATCAGTGTACGCTGACATCAGGAATCCCAGTACCTGAACCAGGGATCAGTGTACGCTGACATCAGGGATCCCAGTACCTGAACCAGGGATCAGTGTACGTTGACATCAGGGATCCCAGTACCTGAACCAGGGATCAGTGAACGCTGACATCAGGAATCCCAGTGCCTGGACGAGGGATCAGTGTACGACATCATGGATCCCATTTAATTCGCATATTGGTCGACACTGATATCAGTTGAAGAAACCTCGGTCGATCAGTTTGGTACAGAATGTGATGCAACCACAATATATTGTATACAATATATCATAACTTCGAAGCGCAGGTTTAAAACACATTCTTCTGATGGCATCGCTAAACAGTATCAAGGATTTCACCATGCATGGTATATACAATTGCGTCAGAAGTATTAAACAGCGATATATTTATTAAAGACGCCTACCTTGGTTCGCAATCTTGTATAAAATATGCTTGAATTTCATTTGAAGAGAGAGACAGCAACCGTCGATTATTATATAAGCATCAACGCTAGTAGGCCTATCTTATATCTGGTTTGGAGTCGTTTATGTTGAAGTGAGTGCGTTACAAGAGATCAAATGATTTATGAATAAAAATATACGGGATGCCAATCGTCTAATTGAATAGACTTTAACCTCCACAGTTGCTATTGTCTTAACGCCGCCACAATGCGTGAATTACATAGCTTCATTTTAATATGTGTAAAATGTTATTAAATTCTTTTAATATTCTATTCGGGCATGAAAGTTCACATTAGATGAAATGTGGAGAGCCGTACTTTTCCATGGATTCCGCATTCGAATAACTACCAGACAGTGTTTTGATTACAGCATCATTAAGAGTTTCGTTAACATGAAGTGGTAACTTGAACAGTGTATGTATCTGCACGTGTACTATAGCTTCGTTGCATGAAGCCATGCCAACTGAGTGTCGATGGAAGACATTGTTTTCATTGAAGGCATATATGTATAATGTTTTTGGTTAGGTTGAGACTGTTTATTACAGGACTATCATTTTATTGTTTCACGTCCTGTCGACATTGATCCAAGAGTGTTTGTGAGTTCAGCCAAAAGTATACCAAAATGAATTTGTGCATGTTTTACATTAAATTAAAACGATATAAACATCTGATTGACATATTTGGAATGGTTCCGGATTGTGGTGTGCCTAACCTACTCCCGTAATTTTAGAGGGTCCTGTTCCCTTTCACTCACTTCAGACAGTCAGCTAGCTCGATGCGAAAGAAACCACTGTGTTTATTTATATATGCTCGGAATATGACCCTTGTGGTTCATTCTCCGTGCTAGAGGCTTCTGACATTCCTGGTCTGATATACAACAGTGGGCGCATTTCTTTGGGCCAGGTTCGGTATCTCGCCCGGGAACCGCAATCCGTGACAGGGAACTTCCGTGTGTGCCGATAGGGACATGCTTATTCCCAAATAAATGCATACACCGGTCACATCCGGTGCACGTAGGGGCCTTGGAAGCAACCTACTCTCATCACCTTTTAATCAGCGACCATCTTCTCCCAAATGTCCTGTGCTGTATTGAACGGGGCACATCGGCATACCGCACCCATACCCGGGTGAAAGAAGTGTCGGGCGGTGAGCCGATGCGTAATGTGCGTATTAGGTCCACCGTAGGGATACACCCGGGTTACCAAAGAAATGCACTATATCACTCTGCCAGCAGAGGGCGCTGGTTCCTCACATCACCTCCGCCCCACGTCACCGCCCACCTCACGGTTGACCCCAACGGTTCTGGGGTCACGAATGGTCTTAGAGGGTTTTTAAAAATTGAATCTTGAATTTTCGATGCATAATTTTGGAAAACTAGACATTCCGTTTTCGAATGATCACAATGGAAGAGTTAAGCGAGACTAACAACGCTTCACGCCTTTGACCTCGACCGCACTCGAAAATATAGTTCGAAAGTAACATGACTTCAAATTAATCAAACCCAAATGCATTCGTCAGGTATGGTACCAGTGGTACAGGCAATGCTCAACAATGTTGTATTTGACGCCAAACGGCGAATTTATATCTATGATTAGATTCATTTATATCAAGATCAAGATATGGCAGGACTCCAGGCGGCATCGCAGTCCTAGTGCATCCAAGTATTACCAGAGGTGTGACGCATCTCCGATCCAGTGACTATGCTGTCTTTTTACGTATGCATAAAGAATTTTTCAATCTCCCACGCGACATAATTATATCTTCCGTGTATATCCCAAATGAAGGCTCAACGTTTTATGATTCTCGTGATGAAACGGATGGTATTATAGAATTTGATATGCAACTAACGGAAATTATTACTCGATTTAATGACAGTGATGTGATATTGATGGGGGATTTCAACGCCCGCACAGGTGAAGAGCCAGATTTTGTAATAGATGATGACATTAGCTTTATCCCTTGTACAGACTGGTATACGGAAGATAATTTTAATGTTCCTCGCAAATCTAGAGACAAAGGGCGGTTGAACCGTTTTGGTTTATCACTGCTAGAGGTCTGTAAGAAGTTCGGAGTTCACATTCTTAATGGCAGAACGACAGGGGATGAATTTGGTGAATATACATATTGTTCTATCTCGGGAAAGAGTCTTATTGACTATGTATTGATGTCAACAGGATTGATAGATCGAGTTGAAAATCTCATGGTAGATCTAGATAAAGGATCTGATCATTACCCAGTATCATGCAAAATGGCTGTTTTAATGTCGAATGAAGCTGAACGTAGCGAGCCTATGCATACTATACCACTTCAACGCTATAGGTGGGATGCTGCCAAGGAAGCAAGGTTTAGAGATAAATTAAAGAAGGAGGTTTCCCCGTCAGCCTTGGAACATTTTAGTGACCATGTTGCAAACGGTCGTATCAATGCGGCTGTAGAGACTCTCACTAAACTGGTACAAGATGCAGCCTGTGACATGAAGGTAGCGAGTGGCAAAGGTGGACAACGTGTCAAAGCAACTCAACCAGCATGGTGGGATGGAGAATGTACTGATGCAAAGAGACATTAACTAGCGGCTCAACGTACCTTTAGACAAACAAGAAAAGACGAGAACCTTACAATCTATCTAAATGAGAAACGTCGTTTTAGAGAAATATGTAGAACTAAAAAAAGGTGTCATAAGCAGAATTTATGTGCGGACTTGATTCAATCGAGGGAAGTACCTGGTTCATTTTGGTCCTTTGTCGGACGATTCAAAACTAATGCAAAAGCATCGAATGCAATATCTGACGATGATTGGTATCAACACTTTAAGTCTCTCCTACAGGGTATAGGAATACCGTCAACAGCGTTTGACGAGGGAGTTAACGAAAATCTCAGCAATCATGACGACTGGTGTGATTCATGTTTTGATGATCAGCCGGAAAGCCTTAACGCGAACATAACAGTTGATGAAGTTAACGATGTTGTTAATGCGTTACCAAAAGGTAAATCTGCAGGCGCTGATGGATTGCTTTATGAAATGATTAAGAGTGGTCTTGACGTTTTGAGAGGACCAATAATATCCTTATTTAATGCTATATTAGATTCAGGAGAATTTCCGGATACATGGGCTCAGGCGTTAATAACCCCTTTACACAAGTCGGGCCCCAAAACAGATGTACATAATTATAGAGGTATCTCATTACTCTGTGTTATTGGTAAGATATTCACCAAAATTTTAAACAACAGGTTGACTGAGTGGGCGGAAATTAATAATAAAATAAGCGAAGGGCAGTCCGCTTATCGTAAAGGACGATCGACCACTGATAACATCTTCGCTTTATATGGTCTAGCTCAAAAGTATCTATGTAGGGAGCGTGGTCGTTTTTATTGCGCCTTTGTCGATTTTTCCAAGGCTTTCGACTCCGTACCTCACTATAAATTATGGCATCGACTGATAAATGAGGGAATTCATGGTAAGATTCTAGCTATATTAAGATCAATGTACTCAAAACTTAAATCCTGCATCAAAACAAAGAACAGACTCAGTGATTTCTTTGACTGTGAAATAGGAACGCGACAAGGCTGCATGCTTAGTCCATTTCTCTTTACCCTTTATATAAACGAACTTGAGCATATGCTTCGGGAACAAAATTCAAATGGCCTTTTTATTGATGAGATATATCCTGTTATCTTTGTATTAATGTATGCTGATGATATCGCTCTTGTAAATGACACGGTTGGGAGGCTGCAAAGTGAGTTAAATGTATTAGGCGATTTTTGTAAAAACTATGATTTAAAATTGAATTTGAGAAAGACTAAAGTAATTGTATTCCGTAGAGGTGGTATTCTAAGGCGAAATGAAAAGTGGTTTTTTGATGGTCAACCAGTCGAGGTCACAACTTATTATAAATATCTCGGCATTGTGTTTTCTTCGTCCTTGAGTTGGTCTCCCGCGTTAAAGAACCTCTCCAGTCAAGCTGAGCGTGGACTGATGCTTGTAAAGAAAGTAATGAAACAGTGTGGAGATATTCCAATTAATATATGTTTTGATCTCTTTGATAAAATGATCCTGCCTATACTCCTGTACGCGTCAGAAATTTGGGGATGTGAATACAGAGAACCCATAGAAAAATGCCACATCCGATTCTGTAAATATGTTCTGCAGCTGCCGCGGCAAACTCCCGACTGTGCTGCTCTTGGGGAGTGTGGGCGGAAGCCTCTGTATGTTTGGTACATCAGCAGGAGTGTGAGATTTTGGTTGAAATTGGTGACTGCTGAAAGACACGGTTATACCCAAGCTGTTTATAAAACTTTGTTTAATTTGTGTGAAGCCGGAAAGCAAACTTGGGCATCAAAAATTAAAACACTACTATTTAGATTTGGATTTGGCCATGTTTGGCTCTCACAGGGAGTAGCTGATGTTGGCTTATTTTTGAATTTATTTAACCAACGGATGCATGATGTCTCCTGTCAGGAATGGCGAGCAGATATCAATAGCCTGTCTAAGCTTGATACTTATTGTTGTTTTAAATCAGAGTTAAAATGTGAGCTATATCTAACTTGTGTTGTAAATCGGAAGCATAGGATCGCATTAAGTAAATTCCGATGTTCTTCTCATAAACTGGCAATCGAACGTTTGAGGGGAAAGGAACCAAGAGAACGACGACTCTGTAAATACTGTTTGACTTTAGGTGTCAGTGAAATCGAAGATGAAAATCATTTGTTAACTACGTGCCCTCTATATGCGAATATAAGATCCCACTATCTCAGTTCTTGCAACCTGTCTAAATTTGAGGGTCAGCAACTTATTAAAAATAGAGATACTACGATTGTCAGAAATGTCGCGGCATTCATTTATCAGGCGTTCAAGTTGCACTGGGATCTGTAATTGTAAGTCGGTTCTTATATCGTTCATTTATTGTTGTACACATATCTGTACTCTTTGGCCCAAGGCCTAAACGGTGCAATAAAAGATTCTTCTACATAAAATATCTTCGCGTATCGAGGATAATTCTGATGAAAAAAATTTACGTGTGGCAGAGGAACTATGGCGCAAGCGTAACGCCCTCTGGCAGGAGATCGGTGCCCTGTAACACTGTTATAAGGTTTTAATATCACGTACAATACACGACTCTAATAGGGAAGAATCGCAGAGTAGTTTAGAATGTGTGTTTAAGCTATGCAGTAGGCATAGAATCCCGGGAAATTGGAAAACAGAAAGAGTATCTGAGAAGCGATGCAATTACCTTGAGGTGAACTTTTGCCGTTATAGCTCCATACCATCTTTCAAGCACAGGCATGTTACAAGTTTTAACTAAGTTTTAAGGAGAACAGCCAAATTCTGTATCCCCCGAATTTGAATTAAATTTTGGACGCGAATAAAACAGCTCGGTTTGGACATCAAACCTATAAACTAATAATATATTCCGAGCAACCTAGGGATATACCCAAAACAAATGGCAATAGTAATATAACCTGTCCTTTCTCATTCCTTAGGTATCTAGGAGTGACATGTCCAAAATCTTTTGATTGGAACATATTTTTTAAGGGGGTGGCTTAGTTTCCCTCTTAATCCCATAAAAAGCAACGTATTTTAAATAAACGAATGGGCAGGACGGCGAGGCAGTTGAGACTCGCACTACGAATTATGACCTACATGCCCATATTGCCAGTGTGAGAGAGTTACTTAATCTACAAAATACAACAAACTCAGATAAAATATCTGGTGTACATGTATATGAAATTGGAAAAGGCAAGCTTATTGAAGAGTAAAAAAGATACCATACATGACATACAAATTGTCAAATTAATAAAATAAATTAAAAACACATTGCCACTAACTGGCGGAACACTTCGCCAGAAATTGGCTGAACGCATCGCTAATAAACGTGACCCTATTATCCGTTGGCGTAACCAATTGCCATGTACATAGGTGAAATACATCACCATGTACATAGGCGGAACACATCGCCCTGTACGAAGGCGAAACACATCGGCATGTACATTTCAATTGAGCTGATTGCTCTTATAGTTTAGCCATGGAAGGTGAGGGGACATCCGCCATGCTCAGCAATACATCATCAATAACATTCATAACTTTCATATTTAAATGTCTTGGCACTATGTATATAATTAGGCTTTATTCTGAATCGCAATCATTCAGTTGATCAAATCAAAACGAATTAGTGAAAAAACATAAAAGTAATATAAAAAAAGTCAAGATTTACACTTAGCCTACAGGCTCGATCAGATTTATTCAAATTCTGCATGGTCGCTTTCATGAGAATCACTGGGATTCTGGTTTGTACTGTGGCTTTCTATTTAATTGAAAGCTGGGATTATCGAAAGTATGATAACATTTACAATTGGTGTTCAGAAAAGAAGAAACAGCGGCCATCTATATGTTTCAATATTCAGTTCTTGTTCAATCAAATACGTATACGTCAGTTTATGACGGGAGTTCATAAATATGAAAGTGTTGAACGGTGCAAGCCATGCTAGACCTATCAATTTAAAGGAAATAAAAATATTAACCCTTGTAGCTGACCCAAGCGTTTATTTGCTATCCATACGTCAACCCTCCAAAGCGCAGATTTTTGTGACGCCCCAGTTGGTCGCAATAATTTTTTGAAGTGACCGCCTGTCGAGAAAGCGCAGTTTTCCCGGGTGCAGCCCTCTTGGTAGGCGTGCCTGGCGCTATAGCCAATCAGAGAGCGAGACCCAAACCGAAAATAGCGAAACAGGCGATGTTTACCTAACTTCGCTCATATTCAAAGCACTAAAAAAACGCAGTTTATACTCTAAACACTCATATTAGACAGATACAATCTGTTGATTTTTTTGCTGCTAAATCGAAAGTGGTTCTCGGGCCTAATTTCTAGAACAGATGGTTTACAGCGCGGTTTGGAATTGTAACAATTCCAGCGCTAAGCGAGGCCACGGTATATGTATATGTATATGCTCGCCCCTGGACAAGCAAGTGAAACCCAAATTCAACCGCATGTGGGCGCCACATGTATGATCAGTCATGACGTCACGCTCTGTGGCAAAATGGCGCGGCGCTTGAATTTACTGTGGACAGGATTGCAAATTTATTTCTTTAAACCCGTTGTTCTCTAAGACGTGTAGTGTTTTGCAAAGTTGCTTTCAGGACCAAAACATTACTAAGGCCTCACGATTATATTAACGTTTTTAACCGTTTTAATAATTCATTGCGTAGTGATTAAAACTGAAATTCAATCGAAACATATTATAACAGGGGCGGTGGGGAGGAGGAGGCAACCTCGTCAGCATCTGTTGTCCGAATGACTGACTGGGTAGAACTTCATGCTGTCAGTCAATAGCTGGCCTCTAATTAGTTGACTTCAGTAAAAAAAACGGTTGCTAGGAGTGTCAACGTGGACGAGTCTATTCTGGTTTCGGCTGTATTAGAGGGGGTCTTGTTTCCTTATTTAGTTAGTGTATTAGAACAACACAGTAAGTAGCCTATTCGTTCCATTGTTTATTCCCGGCCGGCTGTTACAAAGACTGAAGAGACACGGGCCCCGGCACTGCACTTGCTTCTTCCGTGCAGAACTATATCAGGTCTTAGGGACCACTCATTATCACATATACAACACCTTACGTGCTAAATAACATTTCGCGGTTACATAAAATTAATTCTGAATTACACAAGTGTTTTTTAGTTTCTTTTCTCGGTTTTCTTTTATATCACAGAGTAAATAGTTCACCTCCCTTATTAATGACACTAACCCCCGCCCCCCCCCCCTCCCCCCGCCCCACCAATGCACACCCGCACCCACACCCACACAAAGGCTTCATTACGGTGACACGTTACGGTCGAACACGATCACATGTCCTTCGCTCACCTATTAAAGCATTGACGCCTGATCCATCATACCGCGATCAGGCCAACAAACATAGGCGAAGGGACCGGGGGGCATCCGGGGCACGTGGACCCCCCCCCCACCCCACCTCTCGAAATAAATATTGGGGATGAAGTGGTATCTTTGTGCCCTCCAATAACTCACATGCTTCTTACCAAACTAACACGTAATAATTTTCTTTATTTTCCTGGTAAAGCCTCACGAAAAAGTGCAAACATTTTTGTGTGGGCGTGTCATATCAGGTCATATATAGAACCATGAATCAATGCAGTATTGCCATTGCTGAGCAGGTGTTTTGCGCGAAAAACACACAACATCAAGCCAAAACAGAACCGTTAAATCCCACGCTGCCCCCGAATCTCGACTCGGCAATTTGATATTGTTTATTGTTTCATATCCGCTTATAGTATAACTTATAATATAACTTATTCTAGCTTTACTTCAAATTGATTTTCCAGGGGGCGGGGCACAGGGGGCACGTGCCTCCCCTTTCAGACCCCAAGACATATTTGTGCCCCCCCCCCTTCCCATTCTGTGCCACCTGGGGTGCCGTCAGGGGTGGAGGGAGGCCAAAGGGGGCACGTGCCCCCCCTCCTCCCCTTCCCTTTCAGACCCCTTGATATACCTTACCCCCCTCCCATCCCCCTTTCAAATTATGTGCTCCACGGTAACCTACCTATGACCGAGCGAAACTATGACTATGACTAAGACCGAACGAAAAGTGTTCGACCCCGTACACATGGGCGTGCCCAGGGGGGCACAGCGGGCACATGCCCCCCCCCCCCCCTTTCAGATCTAGGATATTTCTGTGCCCACTTCTCTTTTCAAATGATGTCTCTTCTGGCCAGGGGTGGGGGGCACAGGGGGCACGAGCCCCCTTGCCTTTCAGACTCTAAGGTATATCTATGAAACCATAGCCGGTCTGAACCATAACACCCGCTATGAGTTTATCTTGGAGCAGTACAGAACCTGGGAGGACAGGAAGGAGTATGGTGACACTATGCAAGGACCATCAGTAAAGACAGCATCCATAGGTAAGTGATATTGATTGTCAATGATAATTGTCATGTTCAGGTCCTTGCTCTAGTTCACACGATACGTGTTGCGTTAATTATTTTATTCTCGTTTTTAATATAGTATTTCAATAATATAGTAAAGTAATGTATTATGGTATAGTAAAATGTGCAGGTAGAAATACTACGCTATATATAGTTAGCGTAGTGTGGGGCCTGGATGCCATTTTGAAATTGCTCGTGATCCTTTTCTGGGTGGGGAGTAATATCTGGGAGTAAAATGTACCACGTGACCGCGCTATCTGGCCACAATCTTCGCCTTCGGTCAGTCAGACTACTCCGCTCGCATACCCGAACTAACCCTAGGAGACCCCATCTGGGCTTCACGCCGAGTGAAGTGCTGCCAACTAGTGGTGTCTCTTGGAGACAGCAAGGTTACGATTTGGATGAACATGCTCAGTAGGGCGGGCTCAAAATGACCCCATAAAATTTATATGAGATTACGTTTACGTCATTACTCTCATGTAATTGATCAACAAAGATTTTCTTGTTCCTTAAACTAATATAATTTGCCTTTGAAGGTGACACAAAACTGTTCACCTTGTCAGCAACCGAGCAAGGTAAATAAACTGTCGTTTGCATTATTGTTTGAACAGAAATTGTATTTGTCTGTTGTTAACGCTCAGGAATATTTTGAGTTTCTATGACATTAAAGGGTGCAATTCTTTACGGGGTACGGGGTACGCGATCGTGGACATTAGGTTGTAGAGGGAAATGACGTGGTAGGGGGAACGGCCAAGCACCAATTAGGGGTGACATTAATATAACACTGGATCACTTCAGCATGTACCTATAATACATCTATATTTATTATTGAGACCACAGCGATGTTGACTGCTCTTGCTTGTGGTGTGGTCGTCATGGTGATCCTGGGGACAGCGCTGGCCGTGGCCGTCGTCAGGCACCATGGGTGTCGCGGGGTCTTTAACCCTTCTCCAACCAAACAACGACCAATGTTGGTCGACATCCCGCCAGCTGAGGAGACAAGGCGACCCACAGCGCCACCTATCGAGTCGATCGGGGTACCAAGCGAATCAGCCAGCCAGGGGCGCGCGGAGGGTGGCTACGAGAATATGGGAGAGAAGGTGCGTCTATATCTAAACTAGGGTTCACCCCGTGGCCTCGGCAGCGCGTTCTGCTATATATTTGAGTGCCCTCTGGTAAACTTGCCCACACGGCCGATAGATCGTATTTCACCTGTGCAAATGTCCAAACAGGATAAAGCTCCCGTCTTTCCTTGCAAAGATTAGGTGTAGTTATACCCGGAGCTGGCTCCTCTATAACTCGATCTTCCATATTGTCGGGTCTACACGTAACCCGTTCCATGAATCCAACATTCCAGGACCCCCAATAGGAGAACCCCGGGTCGTTCTACGAGGACATCAGAAACACAGAAGAGATCAATTAACAGCCTCTCCAGAGTGGTCAAGTATTCTAATGATCTGGGTACTGGAGACCTGTAAAGCCGCTGCAAAGAGAACGCACGACTTGTGAGATCCCACTGGCACCATCATAAAGAGCCCCAATAGCTTAGTTGGTATACAGGTTGAACGGCAAATCAACACGCCATGGGTGCGAATCCTGCGTGGCACCGTGTAGGGGTTACTCCCGGACACATGGATCATCTCGACCTGAGGCTAAGGGTCCAAAGCATTGCGCCCAGCCATAATTAAACCATCCAACTATCTAAATATATGTAAACGTATGTACCGTGTACTGAGGCATTATTTTAACTTGCTTCTTTGCCGTGTTGAGTGTTTCTACACGTAACCCATTCCATGAATCCAACTCCCCAGGACCCCCAATATGAGAACCCCGGGTTGTTCTACGAGGACATCAGAAACACAGAAGAAATCAATTTACAGCCTGTCCAGGCTGATCAAGAGGTCTAGTGATCTATATGTTAGAGACCTGTACAACTGACGCAAAGAGTGCGCACGATTTTTCTGCAATGCTTATTTACAGTTGAAGAGGGACAAAAAAACGTTGCCTCTTCCCCAACTGTTCTGAGGCTTACAGCCGTTCTCGTTATGACATTTTACATTTATAATATGTCATTTTTTATGTGTATTTGCTATTGTATGTATCTGTCTGTATATATCCCACGGTAACTGTGGTTATTCTGGCATCTGGCTTTAAATGTACACTTGGTAGTTTAAATGATGCTTCAGCGTTATAGGTGGTTGCCTCATCAGCTGGTTCCTGTAATTTGAAATAAATATGTTATGATGTTTGTTTTATTTTTACTTTTTTCTAATATATATATATATTGATACATACACATGCAATACAACAACTGATAATACATGTAGCTATATGCCGATACTATTAGTGTCAAAATACATGTATTACACTTTACTTCCTGTTATTCCGCTGGCATATTTCCGTAGTATGTGTTTGGAAGTGAGGATTCAGTACTGCTTTTTTTCAAAATTCTCAGTGTCGAAGGTCGTCGTTTCACGATGCTCCATGATTGCGACGATATCCTTTCATGTTTGTCGAGCGAACAGCAAAGACACTATTACTCATATCTTTACGAGCAGACAATGCTGTTCTGGTCCGTCACCTTGTTCACCTAGTTGAGAAATTGCGCATGCGCACAGTCATCAAAACGAGACGATTCGCTTAGCAGCGCTTCGTACACCCAGCCATTGACACGCGATAACCGAGACACCACCTGGTGAAAGCCGCTGGTGAACAATGACAAAATTCAAAATGGCGCGTAGAACGAAAAGAAAGTGTAATCTCAACTGACTGTTTTATTGTAAACCTGACCTTTCGGTTCATACGCATGCACATATTCCGGTAACTATGAAGTTTAGGTAGGCCTAGCATGGTACAAAATGGCACTGATTTTATGGATCGTACCGTTAAGAACACTTAGTCGCTCACGCAAACAAATCATGCACCAACATTTCCCGCCTGTGGATATGATTGTGGTGCGGAGCAACAAAGTTTAGGTTGTTTACTGATATGCACGGCCAGTGTACTTACGCCACGCTATATATAGTATCTCTGAAGAATCCAGGCATCGCTACCACCCCTGAGTTTTACAGGGCTACATTTGAAGTTGTATATATCGACGTCCTCTTAGCATAATCGAAATGCTGGCATATGCAGGCTAATAGAAATAGACAGATATTTTATGGAAGAGCCTGCGTTTTCGTCGAATCATGTATGTCTTGGTATTTGTCATTGCTGCAATTTGTAATGTTAGTACGTCGCGTGACTTTAGCACTGGTTGAGGGGGGAGGGTTCGTTCTCTGGGTAATCTAACTGCCAGCATGTAATATATTGACAACTTGCCAAAACACGTATATACATATATGCCATTTCAATGATTGTCGGTCAAACATATCACATTTATAGCAAGCATAGATTTTATTACTTGAGAAGCCTGGGACCCCTGAAATCGATATATAGGCAGAAAAATAATGGTTCTATAGTAGTTAGCTTTTAATTGAATTGAGTATTAGTGCTGGCGTTGTCGAGCATATTGAAACATGGCCTCCAAGAGTCCAATCTGGTTTGGCAATATATCTAAAGTTGACTACATTGTCACAACGGATAGATGCGCGAAACGACCTTCTTAAACAACCTCAGTTGATACATAGACATATACTGACAGTTTCCCACAGAAAATAGCAGTGATTGCATATTTCATTGTTAGTCGCGGCATGACACATGACAACTGCTAAGAGAACTCGCTGTGTCACACTCGATGTGGGCCGTCTATATCCATAGCGAGAGTTTCAACAGAGCAGGTATTGGACCGGTTGGGCGGCACCAATTTGACTGCAATGGTTTTACGAGTACAAGCGTTTACATTCAAACGCCGGATGGCGCTGGATGATACGTGCATACAGGATAAAACTTGCTTTCACATGGCTGGCTGGATGTAATGTAGTTTTGGAGGTTCATTCTTCTCTAGGACTTGAAAAATAAGTCTCATAAGCAATCCTGCCTCATAGCCATTTCACGGCAATGTATCAACCCACAGGGGTTCTATCTCAAGCTTCCTGGTGCGGACTTCCTCAAGCGAATCTTCATTCCTGACATACAGGAGCCGGGTTGTTATATAGAGACTACATTAGCGGCGTCGAGAACGCAAAGAAAGAGTCGTTTTTGTAAGATTGTGTTGTCGACCATGCCATATTTAACTGTTCCATGTTCTATTTTAATCATGGTTATCACACAAGCGTCAAAAAGGCCAGTTGAGGGTGAGCTTTGTAAACGATCATAATTAGTGAGCGTGGATCGGGGCATATAGTAACATTTTGGTGCTTAATGTCAATATCAACACGACAAACTGCAGCAGGAAAGTTTATGATTTCATTTTTCATCTTCGCCTGAGCGGTGTTAAAAAAAAAAGCACAAATTCATATGAATCTGCTTTTAAAATGACGCCGCCAAGGTAAGTTGATCATGGAATGTATTAATATTTGTAATAGCGTGGAGCCACAACTGTATGAAATAATTAAGTGTAAGCACAATGTAATAGCGGTAACTGTCTTGACGAGCATTCTGCCAAGTTAATGTTCAGGTCGATTATCGTTAATCTAATATTTGTCACCTATACACGCGTTTAGCTGTAGCTTATATGGCTGTATGGAATCAGAAACGAAAGATGGGACGCACTTTGTCCTGCGTTAGTTACATGTAGACAAAACTGAACGATTTAAACGGGTCGTGTATCCAAAATTGTGCCGCGGCGGGTTGTGGCAGTGTTACAGTGTTACCTTACCTCGGGCACTTGTGTTACTAACGCTTACGCACCCCTCAAGTCAGTTACTAACGCATCCTCACCCCTCAGTCATAAGCCAACTTGAGCTCAATGTTTTAAATGTTTTTGGATGCTTGATTCAGTACATATGAACCCGTCAACCGCGTAACATGAAATATCGCGACGCGTATCGTCTATGCAACATAATAGATTTTTTAAAAACTGACTAATACACTTCTACAGTGAAAACTCCATATATAGCATATATGTCTCCCCCTGTGCCGCTATACCATGTTGCAAAAGTGGCGTGTGTCGCGAGACGTGCTCTCAAAACATCAACGCCATATAGCGGCAAGATGCAAACATAACTGTAATGCTTCAACCTGCCCCTGCAACATTTAGCCACCGCCTCCCATACTCTGTATGCATACATGCACATGGCCCTGTGCCCTCTCTCAAAGCTGACGACGCTTAAGTGTCTGAAGGTACAGCCCATTTGCCACTGACTTGTAAACATATTCTATACCGTTGAGCATAAAGCTTAACATAAGACGTGTGACGTGAACCAGTTATTAGATGCGATTCGTTGGCCTGCTCGAGCATGAGCCGGATGGCGCTGGCTGATATGTGCATACAGAATAAAACTTGCTTTCACATGGTTGGCTGGATGTACGTACTACATTAACGACGCCCTGGTAGTTTTAGAGGTTTGTTCTTCTCTAGGACTTGAATAAAATGAGTCTCGTAAACAATCATGCTTCATAGCCATTCTGCGGCAATATATCAACCCACAGGGGTTCCCTCTCAAGCTTCCTGGTTCGGACTTCCTGAAGCGAATCTTCATTCCTAACATACAGTAGCCGGGTTGTTATATTAACTCTGCATTAGCGGCGTCGAGGACGCGAAGAAGAAGTCGTATTTCTAAGATGGTAGTATCGACCATGCCATATTTAACTGTTCCATGCTTTATTTTAGTCATGGTTATCATACAAGCGTCAATAAGACCAGTTGACGGTGAGTTTTGTTAATGATCATAATTAAGTGAGCGTATATCGGGGCTTATTGTAACATTTTGGTGCTTGCGTCACCACTGCTTGGGGTAATATCAACACGACAAACTGCAACAGGAATATGGAAAATGGCGCCGCCAAGGTAAGTTCATCATGGAATGTATTAATATTGTAATAGCATGGAGCCACAACTGTATGAAATGTCTAAGTGTAAACATGATGTAATAGCTGTAACTGTCTTGACGAGCAGTCAGCCAAGTTAATGTTCAGGTCGATTATCGTTAATCTAATATTTGTTACCTATACACGCGTTTAGCTGTAGCTTATATGCCTGTATGGAAGCAAAAACGAAAGACGGGACACACTTTGTCCTGCGTTAGTTACATGTAGACAAACTGAACGATTTAAACGGGTCGTGTATCCAAAATGGTGCCGCGGCGGGTTGTGGCAGTGTTAGTGCTGACGCCCACTGGACGCGTTCGCGGCGCGGTGACGGAACTGACGCGGCGACGGAACCGAGGCGGCGCGGTTCGGTCGCGGTGGCTATAGCCCACTGCACGCGGTGGTCGCGCGGTGAGTGACCGTATAGCAGCTGTCTGAATTAACGGCTTAGGCTATTTTTAGATATTAGCGGCATTTTGAAACAAAGGTAAGATAAATTCTTCTGATGAGGACCCACTCATGGTGTTAGCAGCGTAAAGACGTCGCAGAAGGAAGAGGTATTTGATTCATCGCACTCTTCAAAGAAGACTGGCGCTGGTAGAATACACAGGCTCCTACAGGAGCTAAAAATTGCAAACGATAAGTGGTTTCGGACCTAAATTTACTTCAGATTGACACCAGTGCAGTTTCAGTTGCTGGATGTGCGATCACGTCTCCACCAACTTTCGCGCGTCTTTGTACCCGAAACAGAGGCTTTTGCCGCCAGGTTGGAGCATGTGCATCGCGCTGAATTTCATTCCTTTTTCTGATTGGCTGAAATGTCGACGGCGCGCCGACCGACGACCGAAAAATAGAACATGTCCTATCTCACCGCGGAGCCTCGACGGTACCGCGACGGCACCGCGCCTGTGCCGTTCCGCTGACGCGTGCAGTGGGCGTTAGCCAAGCGCAACTCAACTGTCCTATTTTTCCGCGCCGCGTCCGTTCCGTCGCCGCGTCGCAAACGCGTCTAGTGGGCGTTAGCACTTAGTGCTACCGACGCGGTGCCGTGCGGCAAAAGCCTTTGTTCCGGACACAAAGACGCGCGAAAGTTGGTGGGGACATGCTACAGGGCTCCCCCAACCAGATCCAGCAACTCCTGCAACTGCACTTTGAGATACCCCTCTTACACCCCCCCCCCCTCGCTATACGGTCACTCACCGCGCGGTTAAACGTCCAGTGGGCTTCAGCACTTACAGTGTTACCTTACCCCGGACACTTTTGTTACTAACGCTTAGTGCTGACGCCCTCTGGACGCGTTCGCGGCGCGGTGACGGAACTGACGCGGCGACGGAACCGAGGCGGCGCGGTTCGGTCGCGGTGGCTATAGCCCACTGCACGCGGTGGTCGCGCGGTGAATGACCGTATAGCGAGGGGGGGGGGGCGGGGTAAGAGAGGTATCTCATCTCGGATCACAGGAATAGAATTCCTAAATCCCGCATTACGAAACAAGAATGACGGCAGTTCACGATCACGGCAATAAGCAGACTTGACTTCATGTATAACGTTAATAATTCAAAAGAATGTGTACGCCATAATGTGGCAGATTATGACATTGGCAGTATGACAGTTGCCAAATGAATTTTCATTTATTACGAAATGGCTTAATGACAAGATACAATAAATGTCGTTTCGCACGTGACGATGTGAATGCTCTGTTTGTCGTGAGCATGAGAGGGATTGGCAGAAGAATTAGGAATGACCGTCAAATGGCTTTGCAAACGATATGAAGGCCTTGTTTGTCGTGAGCGTGAGAGGGTTTTGCCAGACGATGTGAATTCTTAGTTTGTCATGAGCGCAAGATGGCTTGGCAGACGATAGTAGTAGGAAGGGGCACGATTTGATGTAACTTTTTCATGGGGCTAACGTTTTTGGGGGTAACGCTTTTGCGGGCGCGCATGCGCGCCGGTCTCCTATCGCCACCTGGCGCGTGAAGGTTTGTACCCCCCCCCCCCAACCCTCCGATCCCCAAATGTATCTCCTATACCCCCCACCCCTGTTCACGCCCCCCCACCTCATCCACTGCCCCCCCCCCCTCCACTAGCTAGACCCCTTACTACACCCTTCCAACCATGATAGTGAACGGTATTTCACAATCGCGAAGTGACGTCATGGATGTATGATCGCGGGTTAACTGCAAGGACAGTAGTTTCATAATTATCTTGTCAAATCAGTCGCCCTCTCACAGCCTCGATACCCCTTTCTCCCCCACCCTTCTAGTCCGACCGATATCCCTACACCTATAGCTGCCACGGGAGGAGCGGTTAGAGAAGACAATTAATACTTGACAGCTGGTTGCTTATGTTGTAAAGGTCAACCCATTCACCTTTCTGGTCGACGTATTAATTGCTTGCAGATGTAAAACTACCTGAGGAGGAGAGCATACAGGGGCTTATTAGTATTGAAATAACAGACTGACTCACCAAACAACTGTCATTACTCTTTTCTCTCACAATAAGAGGGCGCCAACCCCCTGTTCCTCATCCAGCGACCAACTCCTGATAATACTGCCCCCGCCCCTCCCTCCGCGAAAGCCGATCCCCTCCTACCTTCACCCAACCATGACGGTGAACGGTATTCACAATCATGTAGTGACGTTAAGATGTGTCATCTGCAGATAACTGCAAGGACAGCAGTTATCTTGTAAAATTAGTCGCCCTCCCTCAGCCTCTTTTTCCCCCTCCCTCCTGGTCCGACCGTTTTTCCTACACCTCTGCCGCATTCACCGCGTTCACCGCGTCCCCTTCCTATTTAGCATGTCGCCCCTCCGTTACTACCACCTATGAGTGAGGGACGTACGTACTCTAACCGCCCACCCGCCTCCCCCACGCCCGCACCCCAAGGAAACCAATACATCAAATTGAGAGGCTACCCAGACCAGTGGAGTCACCGAAGCGTGTCGCCACGGAAAGCCAGTACTAGTCACCACTGAGCGTGTTGAGCCTTGTCTCTTTTTTTGTGGGCTTGAAGGTGAGAGGAGGCGGATGGATATAATGGGGGTGTGCGAAGTTCACCCCAGCTGGCTGTTCATCGTATTTCGAGATGGGGGTGAGCGGACGATAATGTAAAAAACAATATTGAATTCAGTTCCCCGTTTTGATTGAGAACATAAGGTCTGGCGTTTATAAGTTCTTCTCTGTGTAGTTGGTACTTTTAAATGTATGTTTTTAATGGGAAGTGATAGGCTCGGTTAACTTATAACTAATAGGTTTGTCGGGCATCACGTACGTTGGATGATATATGGAGTTAGTCTGAAGATTACGATGAAGGGGCGTTTCGAAGGGATTGAGTGTTTAATCAGACTACTTTGAGGGTTTGTCGGAGATTTATGTACCCATCAGTTTATACTCGATTCTCTTTTACAAAGCACGCGGGCCGTTCTTAGACCACCATAATGCGAATGACGGGGTAACTGAAGTTTTTGGACACAGTGAGGGTACTGTGTGATCAGTATCAGTCAGTATCATTTACTGACGGAACATTTCGACCAAAGACAGCTAAAATGAGTCAGATCCCCACCACTGATTTGTTCCGCTTCCTACATTGAGTTGGCTAGAATTAAGTTTCCATGCCTACCTTTCCATATCGTGTTGTCGTAAATGGCTAGGGGAACAGATGGTGAGAGACTTTTGGGGGAGGGTGGAGTGGTTATGCACGCATGCTCTATTTTTAGTGTTGAGGCGATGAGGAGAGGGTGGTTGATGGAGGGGGTTGGGCCGCGTATGCACTATTTTTAGAAACGACATAAATATTAAGAAATGAGGCGGGTGTGTGGAGGGGGGTTCCCCTTTCGGAGTTTAGATGCATTCTCTATTTTTATGAATGATATCAGGGTAGGGAGGAATGAGGTGTTGTTACCTCTGTGCGTGGTAGTGCTATGATGGTTCAGGTTTATTGGTAACGTTTTATTTAATATGAAACAGTTATGTGTAACATACGGCAATGACAATAGGATTTTTTTTTAATGTTTCATTGAATTATGATTTTAAATTTTGGGCAGCATTCGCATAACTAGAACAACACAATGGTAAAAAATATAGCATTATTATATAAGTTTGTGTATTAGATGCTTCACAGGCAATCAAGTTTATGTTCTATGTAGCATTCGGGGCAATACTTAGACAATAGTGAAACGACTTTGAAGTATTATGTAAGTTTTATGTTTCAAATGGCATAAAGTATAAGTTATGTGCAACATGTATGTAGCTCATTAGAAAAGTGTGAAACATATAGGTAACATTTTGCATGTTTAGCCTTTCATATAGCATCAAGTTTCTATTTGATGCCACATTCGGGGACTTAATAGACAACCGTCAAAGAATACTTATGTATACTATAAATTTCGATATTTAATGCAAGAAAGCTTAGGTTTATGTGGCAATAATAAAGCGAATTGTTTCCAGGATGTTGAAGTTATGTATCAACTTACAATGAGTTTACCAACGATTAAGAGAATAACGGGTTATAGCTGGCCTTGTTATAACTGTGTGGAGACAAATGTGAAAGGAAATGGTATGATCACAGGAATTAGGTCTGAATAATCAGTGACGTTGCAATCTCAGAGAGGATGCAGCGGACATACATGCGTTTTCTATTTTTGGACAATACCTTATGTTGAGAGGTGAGGAGTAGAGAGTTGGGTGGTTAGAGAATAGGTACTATGATAGAGAGAATAGGGGCGTGTGTGCACTATTTCTAGCAATGTCAATGTTAGGATATGAGGCGTGTGGGTGAGGGGATTCACCTTTCGGAGTGGAGATGCTTGCATGCTATATTTTTATAAATGATATCAAGTTAGGAAGGAATGAGGTGTTGTTACCTATATGCGTGGTACTGCTATGGTTGAAGATGTTAAGATATAATTATAAAGTTTTATTTAATTTGAAAGATTTATGTGTAATACACGGCAATGATTTAAGGAATAAATAAGTTTATCTTTCATTGAATTATGAATTAAATGTTATGCAGCATTCGCATAAGTAGGATCAGACAATGGTAAAAATATGTAATTATTATATAAGTTTGTGTATTAGATGATTCATATGCAATCAAGTTTATGTTTTATGTACCAGTTAGGTCAATACTTAGACAGATGTGTAACAAATATGTAAGTATTCTGTAAGTTTTATGTTTCATATGTCATAAAGTCTAAGTTATGTGCAACATTTATGTATCTCATTAGACAATTATGAAACATAGGTAGCATTCTACGTTTTGCCTTTCATATATCATCAAGCTTATATTTTATTCGGGTACTCAATAGACAACCGTGAAAAAATACATATGTATACTATAAATTTCGGTATTCAATGCAAGGGAGCTCAGGTTTATGTAGAGTCTAGTAATAATAATGGAAAATGTTTCCGTGATATTGAATTTGTGTATCATCCAACGGTGATATTGAAGTTGTGTATCATCCAACAGTGAACTATGAAATAAAGTAATAATTTTGTATGTATTAAGTGAACATTAAATTTAAACCATGTTACACTAAAATGTTTGGTGGAACATAGACATTTTGCAAAGCAAGGGATGTACATTTGAATTGCGCAGCAGTTTGCCAACGAACAAGACAATAACAGGCTATAGGTGTCACTGTTATCATCTGGGATGAGACAAATATGGAAAACGGTATGTTTAGTGTAGTTAGGTTTGAATGATGAGTGAAGTTATTTATCAGAATATAGTGAACGAAAGTAATGGCTTTTATGTATAGCTGTTGCACCGGCAGAGTCTCTAGCAGTAATGTAATGTGTAATTTTTTAAAGATCAAATGGGAAATACTTAGGCAATAAGATATAATTAACAAATCGAATACGAAAGTATTTTTCAAGTTTTATTTTTCATGTCATCAAGTAAATAGTTATGTGTTACATACGTGCAGCTCATTTGACAATTACGAAATGTATGAATAGCATTCTACATGTTTTATCTTTTATATGTCATCAAGTTTACGTCACATTCAGGAAAGACAACGGTGAAAAAAAAAGTTTATGTATTCAGTGTTTCATATGTCATGTTTGCGTATTTATGTAACACTCGTGGAACTGGTAATGATAATAGCAATGATAAAACGGATACATGGGTATATTGTACATTTTGGGACTCAATACCAGTAAGCTTGGGTTTATGTAGTGATGATGTAAAAGATTGTTTCAATTATGTTAAAGCTATGTATCAGAGTACAATGAACTATGGAATAAAGTAACAACTTTTATGTATGACATTCAAGTAGATATTTTATGTGAACCATTCTGCACGTGTGTCACGATTGATGTATGACGTGTTTGGCGGAACATAGATCTTTTGCAAAGCAAGTGGTGTAAATTTGGCTTGCACTGCAGTTACCAATTGTAAGAGAATAACCCGCTGTATAGGTGTCGTGGTTATAATATATGTTGGGACAAATGTAAAAAGAAACGGTATGATCAGTGTACGTAGGAGGGAAAAATGAGTAACATGTTTAATGTAACATGTAGTCTTATGTTTTTTTTCCGATCGTACATGGCACGTAAGCGGTGCTTAATGTAACAATGATAGGTTTAGTAAAATAAAAATTCCATTAAGTTAAAGTTTTTGATCAACCTACAACGAACAACGGAAGAAATGGAAAACTTTCGTGTATGAATATTGTATACTGCCCGAGAAACTAGGTGGAAATGTAATGCGTAATTTATTTAAGATCCAATGCGACATAACTTGCGTAGTGCAAGTTGAGAAACTACACAATAAGTTACATGAAGGAGTTTCTGTTAAATTAAGATATAGTCAGAGTAGTTAGGTATGAATAGCGAGTGATATGTTTAATGAACTCTGTTATATGATTTTGTTTTCAGTTAGCAAAATATTTGTAAGAATAAGCTCTGCTTCCTTTAGTGATGATAGGTTTAGTAAAATAATTGTTCAATTATTTCGAAGCTATACATCAACATAAAGCGAACGACGGAAGAATGTAATAATTTTTATGTAAAACTTTTGAAGTGAACATTAAATGTGAATCATTTTGTACGTGTTTGATGATTGATGTGCGGAATGTTTGGTCCCATATATCTCTTGTGGAGCAAGGGATGCAACGCGGATTTACACTATCGTTAACCAAACAAAAACGATTGAGTAAATACTTGTCATAGCTGTCGCTTTTATGAGATGTGTTTAAACAAGTATTGAGAGATGCATTACACGTATACATTTTGTATCGTTAGAGGGCCTAAGTGTATATATAATGTCATTTGTTAAAGAACTAATATGAAATAATATGCGTGACATAAGTTAGGGAATAATATAAAAAATTACGTGATGGGAACATTGCTTAATTGTCATATGATCAGAAGAGTTAGGTGTCGATAACAAGTGATGTGTGAAATGTAACATGTACTGTGACTTTGCTTTCTGTAAGTCAAATGTTGCGCAATGTAAGCATAAGCCCCGCTTTATGTTGTGATGATAGGTTTAGTACAATAATTGTTTCAAACATGGTGGAGTTCTATATCAATATACGTTGAACTACAAAAGAAAGTAATAACTTGTAAGTAAGGCATTTCAAGTGCGCATTAAATGTGCACGTTACACGTATATCCCCAAATTATGCGAATGAGTCTCAGGTTGGTTAACAAAGAAGACCAATATGCAGGTGTGCATGACGAGTGATTTGTTTAATACAACATGCACTATGACTTTGTTTCAGTGAATGGACTATTGCGCAAGGTAAGTATAAACCGCGCCTTCGATAGGTTGTACAATAAATGCTTCAATCATGGTGGAATTCTAATATCCAACTACAGCGAACGACAGAAGAATGTAATAACTTATATATATATAATATATTTCAAGTGAATACTAAATGTAAACCATACATTTACACGTATGTCGTGATTGATGTGTAAAATGCTTCGTCGGGCATAGATCTTTTACAAAGCAAATACTATAAACTGGGTTTGCATTACAATTACACAATCGTAAAGTGTTTAATTAAATAACTCACGATATGTCTCGTTAACATAATCTATGTGTTTAGTCACGGGTGAAAAGAAACGACACGCATATAACTATTGAACAAGTGAACATATGAAATGAGTTACTTGTGAACGAACTAATGGGAAATAACAAATGCAACACAAGTTGATGAATCGAATTATAAATTACGTAGAGGAGTTTTAGTTCAGATAGCATATGATCAGACCAGTAAGATGTAAATAACCGGTTCTATTGTTGTAATATAACATGTGGTGTGTCCACGCTAAGAGAAAACCGGTTCATGTAGTGATGATCGATTTATTACAGAAAATGTTTCACTTAGGTTGATGGTATCTTTTAACCAACATTGAATGACAAACGAACGCAGGCAACGTATATGTGATAGATTCTAAGTGAAGTATAAATTGCGAACCATACCATTACGCTTGGCACGATATACGTGTGAAGTGTTCGGGGGGCCCATAACCCTTTTGCAAAGCAGGTGATGTACATCGGCTCTGCACTCCAGTTAGCAAAAACTAAACTGATTAAGTAACTGACACGCTTTACGTCTCCCTATAATGCGTCGTTTGCTAAAGCACTAATGTGAAACAGTACGACTAACACAATTTAGTAAATCGAATGAGAAGTTACGTCTAGGAGTTTCTGTTTAGATAACGAGCAAATGCTCAGAGAAGGTAAGTGTGAATAATGAGCGATATTGTTAAGGTAACAAGCAATGTTCTTCTTTTTCGAATATGCAATGTAAGTAAGCTCTGTTTTATCTATTCATGATGACTTTATTAAAAGAAATCGTTGAATAACCACTGAACTTGTGTTGGATGTATCTACGTCAGTAATCAACAAGGGAATGCGTGGTGCAGATCCGACTTTCATGACACCAATCCTTCTTATGAAGTGACGTTTTGGATCTTTCGAGGTAACGATCTATGGGGTAGGCATAATTCACGCCACGACTCAGTGAGTTTATGTGGAGTCGAGCAATAACCGAATTGTCTCATCATCAATTATCTGTCTGGTGCGAGGTCCTTTGTCATCGAATTTGTCACGATGTATATATAAGATGCACATCCCGCAGCTTCCGTGGTATGGCAGTCTCTGTAGTTTGCCGTTATACCACCAAACAGACATACGCGCGGTCTCTGAAAACCAACGAATCGTGTCATCATCTCATTAGTCTCAATGATGGCAGCCCCTCTTCAAAATCTGGCATTCTTTCTAACCGAGTACGTTTTCTTTCATTGCACCTTGTGACTGAAGTCTTTATAAACCCGCTGCGTACCAGAGAAATTACAAAGTTCATAACGTGAAAACATAAAATGTGAGTGTAAACATTGACCACAATTTTAAGATATGGCAACGAAACAAACGAGTGAGAGATAATTTAACATTTGGCAATTATTTGTAACAAGTTGACTCATATTGAATGAAGTGATGTGATTCCCTAACGAAAATATTTATGAAAGACGTTTTAAGTGAAACATTATGTTAAATACTGAACATCGTTTGATAATGTAAGACTTTCGGAAAAGTACAATAATTTGTCTAAGTGACGAAAAATTGGTTTGAACCATGCATACCATCATTACCTAAAAATGGAGTCAGTCTGTAGAGGTTTACTGAAGCAGCAGAAGCAGAAATACGACTCTACGAACAACTGTAACTATAAGTATTGTAAAAATAAGTTTGTGCAATCACTTATGTTTCATTTGTAAACCATTTATTATTGATGAAGGCAATTTTATGTGACGCGTGATTCCTTGTGCGTAAGTCAGTCACAGTAGTGATGCATTACATGGTTCATATGTAACGCATGTCACTTATCAACGAATGTTCATTTCAAAGGTATCTATTGTATCACTTAGGCACGCGTTTCGAATCCTTTTGTATAAATATACTTGATGCATTGCATGCATCAAGTATAAAAGAACTCGAAACGCGTGCATAGATACCTTTGAAATGAACATTCGTTGATAAGTGACATGCGTTACATATGAACCATGTAATGCATCACTACTGTGACTGACTTACGCACAAGGAATCACGCGTCACATAAAATTGCCT